>CAUIVZ010000009.1:27081912-27406799 GCA_961763995.1 Juglans cinerea
TTCCAAGAAATCGTTCAATGGGATACATCCATCTATATTGAACTGGTCCTGCAAGTCGAGTCTCACGTGGCAAATGAACGGCGAGGTGAACCATGACGTCGAAAAATGACGGTAGGTAAATACTTTCTAGCTTACACAATATTATGGCAATTTCTCGTTCCATTCGATCCAAAACTTCAATATTCAACGTCCTAGCACATAAGTCTTTAAAAAATGCACCCAACTCAGTCAAAGCCATGCGCACATCTCTAGTCAAGTACCCACGGATATCAATAGGCAAGATATGCTGTAAGAAAACATGACAATCATGACTTTTTAATTCAGTTATTTTCCAATCATTTGTTCTCACACAGTGCATTCTTGGCAAGCACATGAGCTGCCTTATTACCCTCTCTACGAATATGAATCGCTGACCAACTTTCAAAATAAGGTAGCTGGCCCTTAACATCATCAATCATCATGCCAGCTACAGACCAGTTTTCACCCTTTCCATTGATTGCTTGAATCAATTGGAGAGAATCCCCTTCAAGGATGATCTTTGTGAGGCCCAGGTGAATGCCAAAACAGGTTGCTTCCAACGATCCTACTAATTCTGCAAGAAAAGGAATCTGGATAAAGGGATCTGACTTGCCTTGAGGTTGCCACAACCAAGCCAGTGTGGTCTCTGACTATGATTCCAATCCCAACTTTGCAATGCATTTTATCTATGGCAGCATCCCAGTTGATCTTATAAGCATGTGGAGGAGGTGGGGACCAAATTGAATTCAATTGTGGTGGCCCTGTATATGTAACACCCCGTATTTTAGTATATTTTTACTGAAAGATTATTTTTATTTATTCAAAAAAAATTTATCCTCTTCTTTTAAAATTGGTTGGATTTTTAGTGAGTTTATTTCTATGATTTTAATTTGGTGAAAATTATTTTTATGTGCTTTCTTAATATTTATTTATTGTTATGCATTTAAATTGCTTTTAATATTTAATTAATTACTGCGAGATTAAATTATTTCAATTTGACTTTACCATTACGTTTAAATTATTTTATTTAACTTGTGGTTTTGAAATCGTTTCCATTGGATCATTTTTGTGACCTAAGTTATGAGGATTGGACCTCATTTCTTTTCCCTCCATTTTTCTTTCATCTCCTTTTCTTTTCTCTTTCTTTTCTTTTTTCCTTATTTCTCCTTTCGGCCTATCTCCCGCGCGCGACCCAGCTCCCCCTCCCTCTCTCCGTCCGTTCCTTCTTCTCCACCCAGCGCCGCCGTGAGCAGCCGGTGATCGACACCGCCCAGCCCATTAGCTTCCCCAGCTGCCGGCGACCTTACCCCACCAACCTCAGCTCCATTCACGCCGCCGTTAACCACCACGAGCCCATTGAAGCCGCGAAACTCTTTCCGCCGCTGCACTGCCGTCGCACCACCATTGGCCACCATCTTCTCACCACATCATCCTCGACCTCTTGGCAACCCATTGGACCCAACCCCACCTCCGATCCGTCACCGGTGAAGCACAACCAACCCCATTTCCGATTTGGGTGTTTTTGGTCTTCTACCGCCGCCCACGCCGCCACCCATGGCCAACTTTCACCACCACTAGCTTCACCGACATCCCTAGGCCCTACCCTATCATTTTTGGGTCTTCGTTTGCCTCCGTTGAAAAGTGGGTATCTGTGACCCACGGCCACAGTGTATTTTACACTGTTCTGTAGCTGTTTTTCCACTTCTTGCAGCTTCGTAATCCTTCGGAAATTGCTATATTGCACTGTAAGTATTTTCCAAAGAATTCTTGTGAATTTAATGTATTTTGGCACTAACACATTTCACTGTATTTGAACTGTTGATTGGTTTTGCCGGACTGAGTCCGAGGAGTACGGGGGTTGGATGGATTGGTGATTGAAGTTGTTTGGTTGGTTTTGATTGGGTTGGTTATTGATGGTTGTGGATTAGAGTTGGTACATGTACATTTCATGATTTCATGCATGATCATGTTTGTAAAGGAAACTGGGTTTTCGTGTATTGCATTCATGTTCATGTGTTTATTGAAAACTGAGTTTTCTTGTGAAATGAATTGTTGGGTGCGTTTGTATCACGAACCCCAAGCCGAGATGGGGTATTATCTCGGTGGAGCTCCTCTGGTCACTCGGGAGCGTAATATACTGAGTGACGTCCCCTGGATTGTTGCCGGGCCACAATGGGATCGGACGAGAGAGTCGTGTCGATTCCGTGGTCCTTCTGCTGGCGGGGATTAGAGGATGTCTGGCCACGTACGCGCTAGGCGCGGAACTGGGCATCGCTCGTTGCGTAGTGTGGATGCTTGGCCATATACTCGCCGGGCGCGGAACTGAGCATCGCTACGAAGCCAGGACGTGCGGATGGTCCATAGGGGAGGCCATGGTGCATATGGTAATAATGGATTAATTGGCTATTTGCTGGGAAAATAGTGTGTGTTAGATTTTGTGTAAACCATTTTCTGGGAAAATGTTTTACGGATTATTTTTGGACAAACTGGGATTTTGGCGTGTGTTGGAAAATAATCATTTTCGGGAAAAATGATGTTTTGAGGAAAATGCATATTTCATCATATGCATGCATGTTGGTTGCGTTAATGCATTTTCATTACATGGTTATTTGGGTTATACTTACCTGCGGTACCGTTTTATGGTAACGCAGATTTTGATGCAGATGAAGATGAGGGTGAGCCTGAGGGGTCGGCTCTGCCCGAGGAGTGATTTGAGATCACTCATTTGTTTTTTGGGACATGTGTTAAACTTTAATTTGGGATGACTGTATAATTACTATTTAAACCATTTTACTGATGTTTAGATTGTATTTAAATTCTGGTACTTAGTCGACTAATCCGCTGCGTTTTTATTGTACATTGTTGCATGTACACACACATGGCACTATCGTTGGGATGCGTGACCGTGTTGTCATCATCCCAGCGTCTCGATTCCTGTGTTTCCTTACATGAGGGTCGGGGGCGCCACAGTATATTTAGCTGTTTTCTGAAGTTGCAGGTTCATCAAATCCTGTCATATTGATTTAGCATGTTCAGCATCAAAATTGGGACCCTTGAATTCTTGTTGAAAGACATAAACATTTCTTTTGAGCCATATTCTCTTAGTTACCACTGCTAATTCTTCAACCAGCTCTTTCTTTCCACTTGAGACCAGTGTGACAATCAGATCATAGATTGAGTGAACAAAAGTCCTACTCTTTTGAAACTGTCTTAAGCGTTGGTGCCAGACATCTTGGGCAGCAGGACAAGACCATAAGGCATGGATGACTGTCTCTTCATCTTGCAGACAAATAGGATAGAAAGTCTTTTCAAGGATCTTCTTCTTAAACAGGTTGAGATTGGTTCGTAATACCTCATAGTAGGCCCTCCAAAGAAAAATCTTATAGGGTTTGCACCAAAAAAATCATAAGGGGTAGCGTACTTAAGAATGTCAAGTAATGTTCTATTTTTGTTCATTTCAATTTTACATTGTCATTAGTTTAGTTCAAAGTATTCAATTTTCAAGATCATCTTCTTATATACAAACAATGTAGACATAGGTATGAGCTTTTGCCATAAAAGAAAACTATACATGAGTTGGAAAGATCAATTTTATGAACAAAACAAATTTCATATCCGTAATACAAGTTAACTATCTTCTTGATAGTCTAATCATGTGTGAAACATATGAGTGCCCGCAGCTAAGTAGCTAACAAACACTAAACTTTACAATGGATGTATAAATGTCTCATGACTTAACTAGTTAAGAAACCATGTTTTGATTCACACACACACACACACATACTAGGTTCGCTAGATTTGCTACTACTGATTTAATAATTATTTTTTATAATTAATAAAACTCTAAAATATTTTCACATTGTTTAGTTCATTATCATATCAAGATTCATTATTTTTCCTCGATGATTCTCAGTATTAATGATTAATTCTAATTGACATGCATTTTAAAGATCATATTTTTCCATATAAAAAATGCAGCAACACTTTCACTTGAACATACGTGCCTTGCATAATCTGACCAACACATTGTGCAAAACGTAACCCACTTCTCGGGATCACCAAGCAAGGCAACCTGACCAACACATTGCTAAAAAATCTCGAACATCGCAAGAAAGTAAATCTTGCTCAGGATCACTAAGCAAATCCAGTATGACAAACACACTGGTCAGAAATGTTGAGTATCGTAAGAAAATAACCATTACTCAGGATCACATAACAAGACCAATTTTACCAATACATTGCTCAGTAATTCCAAGCATCACAAGAAAATGATCATTTATCGGGATTACTGAACAAGTCCCTTCTGACGGACACACTAGTAAAAAATGTTGAGTATCACAAGAAAATAACCATTGCTCAAGATCACATAACAAGACCAATTTGACCAATACATTGCTCAGTAATTCCAAGCATCACAAGAAAATGATCATTTATCGGGATTACTGAACAAGTCCCTTCTGACAGACATACTGGTCAAAAATGTTGAGTATCGCAAGAAAATAACCATTGCTCAAGATCACATAACAAGACCAATTTGACCAATACATTGCTCAGTAATTCCAAGCATCATACGAAAATGATCATTTATCGGGATTACTGAACAAGTCCCTTTTGACAGACACACTGGTAAAAAATGTTGAGTATCGCAAGAAAATAACCATTGCTCAGGATCACATAACAAGACCAATTTGACCAATACATTGCTCAGTTTTTCCAAGCATCACAAGAAAATGATCATTTATCGGGATTACTGAACAAGTCCCTTCTATATTACTGAACAAGTCCCTTCTGTAACACCCTGAATTTTAGTATATTTTTAATGAATGAATTATTTTTATTGATTCAAAAATTTATTCTCTTGTTTTAAATTGTTGGATTTTTAGTTGGATTACTTTTATGATTTTTAGTTTGCGAAAATTATTTTTGAAGTGCTTTCTTTAAATTAATTATTATTATGTGTTTAAATTTCTTCTCGAATTAAATTAACTTATTGTTGGGTTTAATTATTTATTTTCATTTTAATCATTACGTTTGAATTATTTTATTTCACTAGCTGTTTTAAAATCGTTTCCGTTGGATCATTTTTGTGACCCAAGATGTGAGGATTGGACCTCATTTATTTTTCCTCTATTTTTCTTTCCTCCTTTTCTTTTCTCTTTCTTTTCTTTTCTTCCTTATTTCTCCTTCGGCCCTCTCTCCCGCGCGAACTGCTCCCCTTCCCTCTCCCCAGTGCATTTTTTTGTCCTCCCAGCCCACAGTCACCGCGCCGCCGTGACTTGCACCGCCCGGCCCATCGTCTTCCCCAACCGCCGACGAAGCCACCCCACCAACCTCAGCTTCATTCGCGCCGCCGTTAGCCACCACGAGCCTCTCCAAGCCGCGGCACTCTTTCCGCCGCTGTCGCACCACCATTGGCCACCATTTCTTCACCACTTCATCCTCGACCCCTTAGCAACCCATTGGACCCAACCCCACCTCTGATCAGTCACCGGTGAAGCATTTTCAACAACATTTCCGTTTTGGGTGTTTTGCTCTTCTACCGCCTATTGCGCCGCCACCCACGGCCAATCTCCTCCACCACTAGCTTCACCGACCTCCCTAGACCCTACCCTATCAATCTTGGGTCTTCGTTTGTCTCCGTTTGAAAGTGGGTATTTGTGACCCACGGCCACAGTGTATTTTGCACTGTTGCGTTGCTTAGACGTCACTTCTTGCAGCTTCGTGATCCATCAGAAATTACTATATAGCGCTGTAAGTATTTCTCCAAAGAACTTTCGTGATTCAAATGTATTTTTGTACTAACTCATTTCACTGTATTTGGTTGAACATGCCGGACTGAGTCCGAGGAGTACAGGGGTCGGATGGATTGGTGATTGGAGTTGTTTGTGTAATTGATTGGGTTGGTTATTGTTGGTTGGTGGATATTTGTGTTGATTCATGTACATTGCATTTTGCACGCATGATCATGTTTGTAAAGGAAACTGGGTTTTCGTGTATTGCATTCATGTTCATGTGTTTATGAAAACTGGGTTTTCATGTAAGAATGGATTTTGGGTGCGTGTGTATCACGACCCCAAGCCGAGATGGGGCATTATCTCGGTGGAGCTCCTCTGGTTACTTGGGAGCGGAATATACTGAGTAACGTCCCCTGGATTGTCGCTGGGCGAAAATGGGATCGGACAAGATGGTCTCGTGCCGACTCCGTGGTCCTTCTTCTGGTGGGGACTAGAGGATGTATGGCCACGTACGCGCTGGGCGCGGAACTGGGCATTGCTCGTTGCGTAGTGTGGATGCTTGGCCACGTACGCGCCAAGCGCGGAACTGAGCATCGCTACGAAGCCAGGACGTGCAGATGGTCCCTAGGGGAGGCCATGGTGCATATGGTAATAATGGATTAATTGGCTATTTTCTGGGAAAATAGTGTGTGTTGGATTTTGTGTAAATCATTTTCTGGGAAAATGTTTTACAGATATTTTTCGGCCAAATGGGATTTTGGCGTGTGTTGGAAAATAATCATTTTCGGGGAAAATGATGTTTTGAGAAAAATTGCATATTTCATCATATGCATGCATGTTGGTTGCATTAATGCATTTTCATTATATCGTTATTTGGGTTATACTTACCTGCGGTACCATTTTGTGGTAACGCAAATTTTGATGCAGATGAGAAGGATGAGGGCGAGCTTGAGGAGACAGCTCCGCCCGATGAGTGATCTGGGATCACTTGTTAGTTATTTTATTTTAAAGTATTGTATTTTATTTTTGGATAACTGTATAACTACTTTTTAAACCTCTACTGATGTTTAGATTGTATTTAAATTCTGGTACTTAGTTGACTAATCCGCTGCGTTATTTTTGTACACTGTTGCATGAACACACACTTGACACTTTTGTTGGGATGCGTGACCGTGTTATCATCATCCGGTCGTCTCGATTCCCGTGTCTCCTTGCATGGGGGTCGGGGGCGCCACACGTTCTGACAGACACTGGTCGGTAATACCGAGAACTACAAGAATTTAATCATTGTTTGAGATCACCAAGCAAATCTAGCTCGAAAGACACACTACTCGAAAATTTTAAGCATCACAAGAAAATAATTCTCATTTGGGATCACCAAGTAAGATCAATCCGATCGACATATTGCTTGGTTACGCCATCTTCAACATAACATAACCATAGCCCCTGGCTCGCTCCTCGTTTTGATTGGAGGTATCATGTATGCCAGTCTATTTCTTTATCGGGAAACATTCAACATTTTCACTAAAGCAATGGAGAATATAAGTGAGAAGATCCATCAGGGTTGATTTTTGTCTTATAGGACAGTATGGATTTACAAATAATTATAAAAAACAGCAAAGAGCGCAACATTTAGAAAAATTAATTTAACTAACATCTATTAACAGACAATTAGGAATTTTAAAAGTTTGAAATTCATTTCTCAATATAAAATTTATTAAAATTACTAATCGAAGAATTCAAGTAAATTTATTATACTTTGCAATAGTACTACTGCAAAAGAATTTTAAAAAAAAATTATCAATTTTTGAATGCACGAGTAGTTGGATATATAAATAGATTCATAAAAATAACATGAAGAACGTCCCTTTAAACCCACGTGAAAATAGCAGGCCGGATGATCCCATGGACAGTTGATCAGAGATGAAATCAAAGCCATAAAAGATATTGTCCTTGTTATGTCTTTGTTAGGTATCCGCCTCAAAATGAAGTAAATTTCTGATCATCACCGAATAAATTTGTGGGACCCTAAATTTGAAAAATACATGCTCTTAAATCCTCCCCTACTTTGACATGTTTCCCTCGAACCCATGTGAAAATATGATAAACAATTAAAATAACGGAAATGTTTTAAGTTCTGAATTTGAATCTAAAATGTGTCTCGAATAGAATTTTTTTTTATTAAATGATTAAAAAAATATGTTTTAATAATATTATAATATTTTTTATTTTTTTAAAAAATATTTATAATGATTAAAAAAAATAAAAACCTTATTGAAGACATATTTTAGATCCCAAATTCAAGACACATAACAGTTACCTTAAAAAAGAATGATAGTATACTATCTTATTTTGGAACGATGAATTTTGGAAGCGGCACGCAGCCCAGCTGTCACTGTAGGCGGTAGCCTAGCAGTACTACTCAATTATGGAGTGACTCCCAGTAAAATCATAGTCATAATAGGTACTGTCAGTTTGTAACTTATTAAATGGATCGTGCTACAGCCCCGGAGCTCCGGCTGAGGCTGTAGTATATATTATATGTGCTTTTTTTTAAGTTGTTTTTTATATAAATTTTTTTAATATTTTATCGCCAACTTCACACCCAGAAACTAAAACCAAGCAAGATGGTTGATTCAAAAAAAAAACAAGGAACCTCGACGAGTGAGGATCATGGGGAGTCGTCTTCTGTTGACTTGGAAAATGGGGCCTCCGATACTTCCACACAGAATTGCTGCATCTACAGTGTTCCCAAGACACTCGTCGAGGTCATCGGCAAGAAATGGTTCGAGCCCCGCGTCGTCTCCATCGGGCACTACAACTGCAAGAACGACGCGAAACATAAAAGCCTCCAAGTGAAACAAAAGCACAAGCGGGAGTTCTGTAGCTTTCTACAGTTCCACGCCAAAAAAACCATGGAAGAATTGATGGAAATCATACGCCCAGAAGTTGAAAAGATCGAGCTCATGTCCAAGAAGAAGAACGATACCGCGTTCCTCAAAATGCTGGTTCTTGATGGTTGTTTTATATTAGAATTGTTTCGAATACTTGGAAAATCGAAAGAGATCGAGTCTAATCACCCTCTCGCCGCCGTGGAATGCTCAATACCACAGTTCTACGGGGATCTTCTTCTGCTTGAGAATCAGATCCCCTTTGTTGTTCTGAAAAAGTTATTTCAAACTTCCAAAAGGAGTGATGAGAAATATTATGATTTGTCCTTTCTTGCTTTGAGATTCTTTAACAAGGGAACGATCAACAGATCCGATAAAGATCTCAAAAAGATGAGCGAGCATCTCAATGACAGCTTGCATTTGCTGGACTTGTTTCGGAGAAGTTTTATCACCCCCGATCTAGATCAACCACCGAAGGAGAAAAAAACAGGAGTACCGGTGATTCACTGCATCACGAAGCTCCTCAAAGCAAGGATTGAGATCAAACTGCGTGAGGCGGCCGACAGCTTCTTGGCTGTGAAATTCAAGAACGGAGTGATTGAGATGCCCAAAATAACCCCCGACTACTTCATGCACTCTTTCTTGGTGAACTGTCGGGCATTCGAGCAGTTGGACAACAAAAGCTCCAAGCACATCACAGTTTACGCCTATTTCTTGGACTGCTTAGTAAACACACCCAGGGACGTCAAGTACCTTTACGAACGCAACATCATTGACAGTTATGCTGGGAAGAACAGCGAGGTCGTGCAACTCATCAACAAGTTGGGGAAAGGGATGAAAGTTAAAACCGATCAGTTTTATTTATACACCTTTTTCGTAAAGGTAAACCGTCGTTATAATAACAAGTGGAAAAAGCAATGGACGGGGTTCAAGCATAGGTACTTTAATACGCCATGGTCATGGATTTCGGTATTCGCAGCCGTTGTGCTGTTATTGTTAACCTTTTTGCAGACCCTCTACACCATGTACGCTTATTATCATCCTAAATAATGGGCCGGCCTTCTCCTACCCGATCCGTCTCTTACGTGCACTGTCTTCCATGACCAGCTACAAAGGTGTCCGTATAGGAAGAATTTCATGCTCAAGTTGTACTCGGGGTGCTTGATTAGCAGATAAGTTAGTTAGTTGTTTAGCTGTTTGATCGTCATGGTATAAGTCTTCTAGTTTGCTAGTTTTTCTTTTACATCTTCTCGCTTGTTTGTTTTAAGGGCAATTAATGTACGTGTTCTCTCTTTCAGCTGGCACTCGTTATCAGGGTAGGAGTAGTACGTGTGTTTGTCTTTCCATTGATCAAGTCTTTATGTGTAAGCCTTTCGTTATTGGGGAGTACTTCAAATATCGTCGGAAACCTTTGCGTATTTCTCCATGGATTTTTAACAATTCTACGCCTAGCCTTTACTTATACTGTAAGGTTTCATGGCAAGAAAAAGTCAGCCCGTTTGTTTTGATATCATGGGATTTACTTGCTCAAAAATAAAATAGAGTAATGCTACATACAGTCATGAAGTGCACAAGCTGTGTTGTGCAATCATTTTGAAAAAGAATAAGATCTACTATTAAAAAATTATTTTTTTATGTACATCCCGTATTTATTTATTTTTTACAAAATGAATACACGATGTTTGTGTACTCACTACTGCAACTATCATTTCTTAACAAAATATGAGAGTTCCTTTGTGGGAATGATGCCTGGCCACTTGGGTAAGAAAGCTGCAAGAGGGCTTCGGCCATTAATTTGTAGCCTGATTTTTTGCCATGTGCCTAGATAAGAAGAGAGTTGTGGCTTGATCATTTGTAAGTATTTCTCATTCATTCATAATTAAAAGGTACAAAACTACATCTTTTTACTATCTGTCACCAACCTGTTGTTGCTCTAAATTCTTACATAGCATTTCTCTATTGATTATACCAGCAATCTCAATAGGTCCCTCTTCAATCCAGCAACATTCATCTTGCATTCTCAACGCCCTTTTAGCAAGTTCAGGAGCCACACTATTGCCTTCTCTATAAATGAACTTCATAGACCAATCTTGTCTATGACCCAGTCTGCTTCTCATGTCATCAAAGAAGCACATATATTTCCCTTCCCTATTACCCCTTTTATCACTCTTTTAGCATCTCCTTTAAAACCACATTTCTACCATCTAGTTCCACAATTAGATCCATAGCTCTCCATAAGGCAACAGCTTCAGCCAGATCTGAACTTCCACTAAACATCTTTGATGTACATAATGAGAATAAAATCTCTCCCTTATAATTTCCTTGCTACTATGCCCAACCCAACTTTGTTATTTGTTTTATCAATAGCAGCATCGAAATTTACCTTTGTTACACCTTCATTTAGTGGCTTCCACTTTGTATCTTTTCTTCTTTTGATATTTACCCCCTTATTCTAGTTCCCCTCAAGTCTAGATTCTTGAAAACTCTTTAGACCTGATATAGCAGCAGTTATCACTTTGCTTGGACTATCAAACTTGCCTTCAAATACCATCCTATTTCTTCTGAACCATAATCCTTTCAAGATCATGGCAACCTCTTCTACTTTCTTCTTCTGTAACTTTGACTGCATCTCAGCCTAAATATAAAAGAAATCCTTCTCTTCACATGTCCACTTTTGTAGGCCACTCTGACTTTCTGCCCATACATCACTTGCAGCTGGACAGGTCCATAGTACATGACATACTGTTTCTTCCTCCATACAACAAGTTTGGTATGTGGCAACCTCAACAATATTCTTCTGGACCAAGTTCTTCTTTGTAGGCAATATGTTGTTCAATGCCTTCCACACAAACTGCTTGGTAGAGTTAGGAACATTAAGCCTCAATAACCCCTCCCATACATGTTTTTGTTCCTGCCTAATCGAGCATTCACCATGGTCTACTCTTTCCATGTCAGTGCCTAAATGGTATGCACTTCTCACAGAAAACCTTCCATCCTTAGTGAAACCCCAAAAAATTGTATCATCCTCACCCTGCCTACTAAGTGGTAGACTGCAGATCTGAGCAACCTCTTCCCTGCTAAATATTTCACAAACCAACCTCTCATTCCAGCAGTGAATATCCTAAAAAACAAGGGAACTTACCTTTGAATTAGTAGCTAGAATACTAACTAGTGATCTCACTTGGAAATTTACAAAATTGGGAAGCCACTTATGATTCCAAATAGATATGCTTCTGCCATTAGCCACACTCCACACCATACCAGCTTTGATCAGATCTGGTGCATCCAATAAACTCCTCCACATGAAAGATGGCTTATAATCAAGCTTTGCCTCAATGAATTGACTTTGCCTGTAATACTTTTCCTTAAAAATTTTTGCTGCCAATGAGTTGACATTCTGTTGCAACATCCACCCTTGTTTAGCAAGCATAATCTTCTTAAAAATATTAACATCCCTGAACCCCATTCCACCTTCCATCTTGTTTTCACCCATTTTACCCCAATTCTTCCAATGAATACCTTTTCTTTCCTTTTTGTTGCTCCACCAGAACCTTGCTATCATGGAATTAATCTCACTGCTCAGCTTTCTTGTTAATCGAAACACATTCATGGTATAAGTAGGAATAGACTGTAACACTGCCTTAATCAGAACCTCTCTTCCTGCACTTGATAGAAATGAGTTTTTCCAGTTATGAATTTTCTTCCATATTCTGTCTTTTATGCTCTTATAAGTTCCATACTTGATCTTCCAACAACAGTTGGGAGGCCAAGGTATTTCCCATAATCCCCACATATAAATGCACCAGCCTCTTGCAAAATATCCCTTTGATTGAGAATACTTGTGTTAGAGCTAAACAAGATAGATGTTTTCTGTCTATTCAGCATTTGGCCAGAGGAATCTTCATAGACCTTCAGTATGTCAAGTATTGTCCTCCAATCCTCTTTACTTGCTCCACTAAAAATCACACAATCATCTGCAAAAAGCAGATGAGTGATTCTGGTCACACCTCTAGCAGCAGCTTGACCCTTCATTTTTCCTTTAGCTTCAACAGTACTCAGTAGTGAACTAAGGCCTTCTGCACATAGAATGAAAAGGTAAGTAGACACGGGGTCTCCTTGCCTCAATCCTCTTGTTGGGATAAAACTCTCGCCCTCCTTTCCATTTACCAAAACTGAGTAAGAAACTGATTCCACACTGTCCATTATCAGATGGACCCATTTTTCACTAAAACCCAGCCTCCCCATTATTGACTTCAGAAAATCCCACTCGATTTTGTCATATGCTTTTGACATATCAAGCTTTAATGCCATGCTTCCTTCTCTTCCTTTCTTCCTTGTCTTCATAGTGTGTAGTATTTCATATGCCACCATAACATTCTCAATTATTGATCTACCCGGTACAAATGCACTTTGAAAACTAGATATTATATGGGGTAATACATGCTTAAGCCTATTCGTTAATACCTTAGCTATAATCTTGTACAAGACATTACATAAAGAAATGGGTTGAAAATCATTCACAGATAATGCCACATCAATCTTTGGAATTAAAACAATATTAGTATGGTTCAAGGTACTAGGCATACCTCTCCCATTTAGAACTTCAAACACTGCCTCACACACTCTAGGACCCACAGCTTCCCAGTGATGCTGTTAGAATTCTGCTCCAAACCCATCTGGACCTGGAGATTTAAAAGGACCCATTTGTTGTAGGGCATCAAAAACTTCTTCTTGGGTGAAAGGAGCCTCCAGATCAGCATTCATCTCCACTATCACTCTTTTGTCTATGCCTTGTAAACATATCTCAATATCAACTTCCTTTGGATTAGAGGATTTATAAACCTTCTGAAAATGATTCTGGAATGCTAGTGCAATTTCAGCCTCTCCGAATCTCATGCTTCCATCATAATCCTTCACTTTTTTAATAAAATTTTGTTTTCTTCTCTGTGTAGCACATGCATGAAAGAATCTGGTGTTCCTATCCCCTTCTTGCTACCAATGCCTTTTTGCCCTTTGCCTCTATTTGAGATCCTCTTTATGCAGTAATTCACCCACTTCCTTCTGTAACTGCACTATTTCCTCTTTATTTTGTTGATTTTCTTCATCTTGCAACTTTTTAAGTATCTCAGATTTATCTTTCAGTTCTTTTTCTGAGGCTGATCTGGCAACTTTACTCCATTTTGCCAAAGCCATTCTACTAATTTTGAGTCTTTGCTGAGCTTCGCTTATAGGATCTTCACTTGTACTCTCCTTCAACCACACCTCACTTACTAAATTCTTACATCCTTCATCCTTGCCCCAAGCCACTTCATATCTGAAAGAATTCTTATGCCCTCTTGAGCCTGCTATCTGCTGCCAGTAAGAAAAGCACAAAGGTCTATGGTCAGAACTTCTAGCAACCAGAGTTTCTATTTTAATTGTGTTAAAACAGTCCAGCCATCCACTATTTGCTAATCCTCTATCCAATCTTTCTAATACAAAAGTTGAATCTTTGTGTCTGTTGCACCAAGTAAACTTTGAATCTGTCCATCCCAAATCATATATCTCCCCCTTCTCTAAAACCTATCTGAACTTGTTCATCTGAGCTACACTTATCTCATTTCCTCCTCTCTTCTCATCTTGTGTTAAGATTTCATTAAAGTCCCCACAAATAAACCAAGGCATGTTATTTGAGGGTTTTAATGACACCAAAATATCCCACGATTCTTTCCTCTTACTAACCTCAGGGTGCCCATAAAATCCAGTAAACTGCCACTCAAATGCCTCATGATCAGCCTTAATACTTGCATTAACATGAAATCTAGAGTAGGATTGAATTGACACCCCTATCTCTAACTTCCACAATAAAGCCAACCCTCCACTTCTTCCCAATTGATTAACCACAAAACAACCCTCAAATTTCAATTTTCTCTTAAGGTATTCCCATCTATATGAATCTAACTTATTTTTCATCAAGAAAACTAAATCTAGCCTCTTCTCCTTCACTAGACAGTGAAGGTCATGAACTGCACGAGGTTACCTAGCCCTCGACAGTTCCAACTTAAGGTTTTCATTGTTCTTGGCGGCGCTGCTCCGTAGTCGCCACCAAGTTAGCATTTGCAATGGAACAATCCCCTTCCCCATTGCCTTTTAATCTCTTCCTTCCTTCCTCATTCTCAAAACATTCTTCTTCATTTACTAATCCCCTTTTTTTAAACATGGTTAAAGATTTTTTATAAGTAGCCATACCTTTCTCCCTTGCACGTTTCTTCCACCCTCATTTGTTGCTACGAAGCCTACTCCCATTGTCCAGAGCGTTGTTCTCAGCATATGTTTCAGGATAGTTTTCTACATGAATCAGGCTCTCATATACCTTCCCTTCCTTTATTACCGTTGATTTTGTCTGAGCAATATTAAGTTGGGCTGAGCCTAGGCCCAAGCCAAGGCCCAAACCCATCTCATCATCGTAACTACCATCCTTATTAGCCAGATTTGAATTCTGGTTAACAATTCCCGATTCCCTCTCCTCAGTATCTCTCATCCGTTCTCTACACTTATCTCCAACCCCTTCATCCTCATCTAATACAGTCCTCTTATCATTCATAACTGCCATCATATCATTCCCCTTCTGTTTAGTACACGCTACAAGTTCAACACTCTCATCCTCATCCAAATTCTCAAATTTGAATTTGAATTAGCTCCTTGATTTTCGCCATTTTGTTCGCCCGAAACAGTTTTTGGTTTCCCCCCTCCTCTGGTCTCATCTTCCACCTCTCGCCATCCCCATGGCTAACCTTCCCACTGTAATAACTCCTCCTTGAATATGTAGACTCCGCACGAAGCCATAAGCCAAGTTGCTGAGTTTTTTCTGCATGCTGAACCAAATTTTCACTTTTCGACATACATCCTCCTGCTTCATGAGCTATATACCCACACATAAAACAAACTTTTGGCAATTTTTCATATTTAATAGGAATCCAGACTTTATCGCCATTCACACCAATCATTCTAACTCTAGGCAATGCTTGGTGCAACTTCATTTCAATCCTAATTTGTAGAAACTTTCCCCACCCTATCCCATCATCCAAGATATCCACTTCTAAAACATTGCCAATTGTCTTACTGATCTGCACCCCACACACTCGATTCATATATGCTAACAAGAGGTTGTGAAGCTGCACCAGAACTCTTCACAGTCAAATCTGATTTTATTTGGCTGGTTAAGCCCATCAAATAACTTTAAAGCAAACAAACCGTTATCGAACAACCATGGTTTCCCCACTAACACCTTATGCATGTCAGCATGTGTAGCAAATGTCACTGTAAAGATATTTGCTACACACTCATGGAACACTGCCTGTTTACTTATTTTCCAAACATTAGCCATTGTTGAGGAGATCACATCCTTGCTTACTATACGATCTGTAAACAACTTCCCTACCAAACTTCGATCACCCTTCTCCTTTGTTCCAATCACCCCTTCCAGTTCTAGATCCAGCACAGTCGCCTCACTCTCTGTTAATCTCAACTTACTCCATCTCTCTTGTATATCATCCATCTTCTATTACTTGAAAATCAGCCCAAGCAATAGATCTCACCAGTTTCTACCTTAAACTCCACCTCGTACCCTTAGGGAGAGAACAAGAGAAGATTCGAGTGCGGAAAGTTTTTTTTATATAGACTTTGTGCTGCCATTTTTCATAGGATAAAGTTTTGGATGAAGTTTTCTCAATCCATTTAAAAAATTGACACGTATATATCCATTAAGTACTACATGACAAATACTGTACATATTTTTTAAATGAATAGACAAATATCAATTTTTGAACTTGTTCTTTTAAAAACATAATCATGGACACTTGTTATATTTATAGATTAGTCGAAGAAAACTTCTTCCAACTCATATCTATTTTATTATAGGAAAATGCTAGTATAACTACAAAATGTGCTTATTAAATGTGCTTATTCATGTATTTTAATTTTTTTTTTCATTTTTACTTAATGATTAAGGAATAGACTATTAGTGAATTTATATATTTTATTTTCTCTTAATGGTTACGGATGTTTAAAAAATGCTTAAAGAAAAAAAAAACATTTACATGATTGGTGTGCATATTTGATATATATGCAGATTTGATCTGCACCATAGCATTGTCCTTTAATTTATATATATATAAGGGCAGTGCTAGAGTGCTGTCCAGCTTTGACCGCTAGGTGTGCCCGCTAGCACAAATCTCCCTTTCTATTTTTTTACTTTTTTTTTAACATATTTAGATATTTTTAAAAGATAAAAAATATCTATCAATACACTAAAAATTACTTCCTTAATCATTAAGTAAAAAATATTAAAAAAAATTAAATATATATGCAGTCAAAATGAGAGAACAAAGTCAGGAAGTATACGAGCATTTTCCTATATATAAAAGCGTTTATAACCATATGAATAGTAGATCTTATTTGATGGGAAAAATTACATTTTCACCCTTTTTTCTTTGGTTGGTGCGTTGCTAGGTTCTTTAACAATTTGTTGTCTCTTTTCCTCATGAATCATCTTTATAGTTTAATGAAATTTACTTGCTTAAAAAGAAAGAAAGAAAGAAAGAAAGAAAAAAAAATAAGAGGAGAAACTTGCGAGTTACTACAGAGGGTCTCTTTTAAGAGAATTCTTCCCCTTTCTCAACATGAGATTTTATTCAGTAATTTTATTTTATTTACTCATTTTTCAGTTTTTTTGTTCTCTTTTCATTTTATAGCGTTGACGTTGTAACTTATACTCAACTTTGTATTAGCCATCTAAATTAAAAAGTACGCAGAGATTTATATATATATATATATATATATATATATATATATATATATATATATATTAGACCATAAATCTTATCTAGCTAGTTTAAATAGATATGCATACTTATTAACAAAAATATTCTTTTGAGTTTAATTTCTGACATGCATATCCAATATGTTTACCAATGCAAAATAAAGTGTTATGCAAATCTCGCACATATACCCACTTCCCGTGTAGGCTACATCTCATGTATAGCTATATAGTTTCTTGATTGATATTACTGTTTACACTTTCCTTCTTAACCCCACCATTCATTGAATTTTGCTCCTTGCTTTGTATTATAAATTTACATGTAAACAATGAAGAAATAACAAAGTTTTTATGTTCAATACCATGTCTCTAGTTTCTTAACATGGTACTAGAGCCATCTGATCCTCTCATTCATTTTATTTTCTACCATCCACCATCTTTGCAACCTCTTCCAATCATCTCAAGCATTCTCCATACCTTCTTCACTCATCAGACCATCCAAGTGCCCTTCTCGTCTCTACACCACTCACTGGGGACAACTATCTGACATGGAAGCGAGCCATAAAAATGGCTCTCAATGCCAAGCACAAACTCGGTTTCGTCGACGGCACTCTTTCCACACCCACCGATCCTCGTGAGCTCTCCCTTTAAGATCATTGCAATGACATGGTTTTGTCTTGGCTCCTCAACGCCATTGATAAGTCCCTTATCTCCAGTATTATCTATCGCAACAACCATCGAGATGTATGGCTTGATCTTAAAGCTCGGTTTTCTCAAAGTCCCGACCCTTATATCTTCAAACTAAGACGTGATGTCGGTCTGCTAAGGAAGTATGTCAATTGCTGCTTATTATAACACCATAAAATCTTATTGGGATGAATTAGCAAATCTCATATCACTCCCTGAATGCACTTGTGGTGCCACAAAACTCCTTTTGACAGCATCAAGAAACTTAACATGTTTTTCAGTTGTTAATGGGGCTCAACAATTCTTACACCTCCATACGTAGTCAGATACTTGCCATGGAAAACTCCCTAATGTCAGCAAAGTTTACTCCATTCTCAATCAAGAAGAACGCCAACATCTCCTTCTCCTTCCACCTCCTACCAACTCCATCGCCATGGTTGCCCATCATCTTGGATACTCTTCCCGCTCTATAGAGTCAAAGGGATTTGGGCGTGGTCGACCTAAGTGTGAGCATTGTGATAATCTCGATCATTGGGAGGATACATGTTATAAATGGATCGGTTATCCTCCCAATTGGGAACATTCTCGTAGCACTCAATGCAGTCATAACTGAAAATTAGGGTAATTGCCACCAACGCCACGAACGTTTCGATTTCAAGTACTCCTACTGAGAGTTCCATTCTTGGCCTCACTGCTGCTCAATATCATCAGTTGTTGGACTTACTCTATCCTCACCTACACCGGCCAATTTTGCTGGTATTGTTTCTTCCCTCACTTATAAATCCTTTTTCTCGTCCACCACCTCTAAATGGATAATTGATAGTGGTGCCAGTGAACATATGTCTTCATTATCTTCTCCTTTCCTCAATTCTCAACCTATTGGTCATGCAAATCCTATTCAAGTTCCCACAGGTGAGATTGTTCCCATCACCCACATTGGTCGTGTTCAAATATCTGAAAATTTATCTTTGGATAATATCCTCTATGTTCCTGATTTTAATTTTAATCCACTACAACATATATAGTCTTTTGCATATATTTTATTTCCGTCAATCTCACTTTTAACGCAAGTAGCTGCTCTAGTCGATTTATTTTTGTCGATCACCCACGTGCCACTATATGTTATTTATTGCGGCGAAATTCATGTTGATGTAATAAGTTTTGCCGCAACAAACATTTTGCAACCAAATATGTGTAAATTACGGCGACTTTAATTGGACACAATAAATTGTGAACGGGTTATGATGTTGCAACAAATTGTTTCGCCGCAAAAAAGGTAGCATTTATATACTCTAAATTCCGGGCCTTCACCCTCAACTCGATAGTACTGTAAATCCATTTCTATCTTCAACGCGTACACCTCTATCTCTCCATCGCACAAATTCATCTCTACTGACCCTTCCCATCCAGAGCCCTTGCCACCTCGCCGTCGCGGGTAATATATTGTTACATGTCTGACCATAGGTGGTTGTGAAGGTTGGTGAAGTGCGGTGGCATGAAGAGAGAAGTGGAAGGGAAGCTTGCGAAGTGGAATACCGAAATGATGAAAGCCAAGTCTAGGGTTAGAAGGATAAGATGCTGGAGTGTTCTGGGCCGTTGATCTAAGGAAAGGCTGAGATGGTGCCAGCACGATAAAGTGAAGATGAAGATTAGGTTCTAGAAGATGTAATCCGGGAATAAGACGTTATTCTCTTTTAAATGCTATTGGTTGTTGCCTGAGGGCTTTATTGTCTTTTTACTAGAATATTGTTATGCTTGTCAGATACTTATTCCGTTTGGGAAGTATCAATTTGGTTATGCATTTTGTTGAATGAAATTTCACCTTCTTCCTATTATTCTCTAGAAGTTCTCACCCTCGAAGTGAGTCTTTGTTGCCTTTCTGGGTTCCTAGTTGTTACATATATTGATCTCCTCTCTCTCTCTCTCTCTCTCTCTCTCTCTCTAATGGTTTGACCGTATTGTCCTTGCTCTATCACTCTGTCTCTTTTTCATCAAGCAACAAATTGTACAGCTCGGTCCTGCAATCTTCTCTTCGCCTGAGTCACTCTTCAATCGCACGGCTACAAAACAAGGTATTCTGTTTTTTTATTACATTTAATTTGCTCTGTCCCCGCAAATCCCTTCTCTCGATTTCTCTCACCCTACCCCTCTTATCATTTAGATAAATTTTGTAAATTGCATGTGTTGTGTTTGGTTGGTGATGAGATCCCTTGAATATTTTTGTATAATTGCACAAGATGGTTTTTACAATGAGATATCATATATCTGAAAATGGGTAGACATGGAGATTTAATTAACTTGTGCTCTTTGTTCCTCTTTGTGCTTTGAAATTCCTTTCCATTTACAATATGATTTATGCAAAAATCCCACGTGGTTGTTGATATAAGCCAATTATATTCACATAATCTCGACCCTCTCACTGGGTCAGCATATTGCAAGGGGCATAGTGCATTACCATGTAAACTGTAATGCACTACCTTGGCACATATAGTAGATGGAAATTTAGAGGACTTTTGTTCTGCCTGTAATGCTTGTGTGTTAGATAATAATCACACCGTATATGATTATCGGGTTTCAAAAGAATAGATACACAAAAACAAAGAAGAGAAATTGGATGAAATGAGAGATATCTTAGCTAACTTTTACAAGCCCCAAAGCCCATGAATTTTAAAGCAAAGTAGGGGCTATGAACTGAAAGAGAGGTGTATAATTTGGTTGTTGCAAGATAACTTTTTTTTCATGGCTTTTGTCGTTTAATTCAAGTAAAAGGGCATAAAGAAGATCTTTTGGGCTTGTACGTATTATATATTCAATTGATATTTGTAATCTCTGATTTGGAGAGACTAGATTTCTCTCACTTTTGCACTTCAATTAAAGGGTAAAATTGTTTTAAAGTTTTCTTATAATTAAGCTGGTTTGATTAAATTTGAATTCAAATGGAAAGTTCCTTCCTATTCAAAAAAGTCAAATGAAGGTAAAACTATTCCCTTGCTTCATTCAGACTCGGTTTGGCATTCTAACCATTCCTTACCCCTCGATTACCTTTTAAAAATGATATTTAAGACAGCTTTTGAAATGAACCAAAGTTGCTTAAAATAAAATTAAAAAATTTTCTAAAATGCTCAGGATTTTTGACACAAATTATATGCATACCTTTTTTCAAAGATGATAGTTTCCTAATTTTATTAATAATAGATTTAACTTTTGGTAGAAAGCAAGTAAGAAAGATCATCTTGTCGTTATATATATGAAAATATAATAGACATCATTTTGATGTGTTTCCTCTTCCCAAATCCCTCCTAATTTTTATTTCATCTACGTTGCTTGTCATTCATGAACCTCAATATTCAAACTAATTCACATGCACAATTATGAATAAATAGCCATTGGTAAATCATTAAGTAATTTAAGCTCACTTTATTGCAAGAGATCTTATTTAATTCACACCGTACCCCTTGAGATGTTGAAAAACAAATCCTTTTTCTTTCTTATAGGAACACAAATACAAGATTTATCACTATATATATATAAGAGAATAATCATAATCACACTAGTAACTACTTCATTTCTGAATTTTATAGTAATAGTGTCGGCCTACCAATTCAAAATTTGTAACTCATGTCTATCCTCTTGATTAGGAGGCCGCAAAAGATTGGTTGCGTTTGGATAGTGAGGTGATCTCAGATATTCTGTAAATAGTATTGAAAAAGTAAGGATAGAATATTGAATAGTAGTGAATAATAGGTGAAAAGTAATTATATAATAATGAATAGTAGTAGATCAGTATTCTCATACTCCACTACCCAATTGATATGAGAAAACTACATTGCATCTCTTATTCATTTCAATCGATAGAGAAAACTACATTGCATCTAAAAAATAACTCATAAACATGGTAGGTGATAATATTGGAATTATGCGGAACCAAGACCTAAATAAAAAAATAATGCAACCACATACAATGACCAAAATAATCAAAGTAGCTAGTATATAACTGAACACAAAATTTTGATGACAAGGTGAAAACCCTCTAAAGAACTTATCAATGGTACGTAAAACCATCCGTCTTTAGCCAATCAAGAGACTCAATCCGTCTTTAGTTTGGTTAGGTCGAGGTTGTGTTTGTTGTGATTGAGGTATTGATCTCATGGTTGTTGATGGCTCCTACTCAGTAGAAGCTTATTTCTTTTGCCTCTGTATTGATGCACTGAAATTGAGCATTTGAAATTGTTAATATTTCTTGATAATCCGTAAACCTGCTTTTACGTATACTAGTTCAGTTGCTGCTATAGTGAGATTTTACCATGATGACCCTTGCATATAATATGTTCAATTTTTATCATTTAGCCTTTTGCATGTCTGATATTTTGCTACATGAATTTTTGAGGATTTGAAACTTCACGTTTGGGTGCTGTTAAGAGTTAGGAAATGTAAGCTAGAGTAATGTATCATAGAGTGGAACTTTTTCTAGCTTCTGGAGACAAAGCAACGACTCTATAGTTCACTGGGCAAAGCACTTTATCTGAAAACTTATGCAAGAATCTAACATGCAATGGGATTATATTGGAGTCATTTCAAATTATGCATTCCCCTTCAAATTATCTTGTTAATCCCACCCTTCGTTGACCGGGCAAAGCACTTTATCTGAAAACTTATTTTCATTATGTTTCAGGCATTTGTTGACAATGGAGCCGAATCATGTAAGATTGTTTCAGGTATATCTGATTTTCTGCTTTTGATCTATCATTTTCTTATAGAATACCTAGTTCCGTTCTCGTGTATACTTCCTTTGTACTAGGACTTGGCACTACAACAGAATGTGTGTTTTGTAATAGAGGAAACTGTCACAAAAAAATGGCAAACCGTCACTAAACATATTTGGTAACGGTTTGAAACCGTCACCATGACCGTCACCTAAAATGCGTCACAGAAAACATTTGGTGACGGTTTACTGTTCAACCGTCACAAAAAATATTTTTAGTGACGGTTGGAAGTGTTCCATTCGGTACAACGTTCGAACGTTCCTTTTTTTGTGACGGTTATGAACTGTCACAGAAAATCACGTTCGGACGTAAAATCAAACGTTCGGATGTTATACCCGACCGATTGGCGTTCGAATGAGAGAAGTTGAAGTTCGTTGGATATCGTGTTCCAACGTATCATATTTACGTTCGAATGTTAATGCGTCCGAACGTTAATTACAATAAACGTTCGAATATTTGTTCGAACGTAAACGTAAATGTTCAAACGTAGCGCGTTTAATGTTCGGACGTTATTTCGAATGTAAACGAAGGAGCGTCCGAATGCAAATTCTTTGTTCGAACGTTAGTCGCTTTACCGTTCGAACGGTTTGTTCGTTTTAGCATGAGTACGTTTGAACGTATAGTTTAACGTTCGAACGATTCAATTGTATTTACGTTCGAACGTTTGTTACAGTGTGAACCAACGTTCGAACGATTTTTATTTACATTCGAACGTACAGATCAGAAATACTAATTTCATAAAATTTAAAAACATAATACCAATTGTATCATATTATATACCCAATTAACAAGTAACAATGTCTTAAAAAGTACAAAATTAGATATTAAAACTAGTCAGAAATATTGATAAAATTTATTTCTTCTTTTTCCCTCGCCCACGGGGATTCTGTTGTAACGACATAACACGCTCCATTTGCACCATCATCTCCCATTGCACTTGCTCTTGCACTTCACTACGTATTCTTTCCTCCTGGTCTCTCTGTTGGTCCTGCAAACGCGTCTCTAAATGAGACTGTCGTTCTAAGAGAGACTCTAACTCTTGTTGTCTCGACCTCATATACTCATTTTCACGCCGTGCAGCTTCTAAATCTGCTGTAAGATTATTAATTTGTGAAGCCGATGAGGTTGAGGAAGATGAACATTTATACTTGATAGATCGTCTCAAACCTCTTGCCATACTAGACTGCGGCCCGAGCACTTGCGTGAATATGTCTATGTCACTGGGAGAGGATTTCTCAGAAGCCGACTGCATCTCCAACATTTTGCTCTGCAATTTAAAAGGTAATGATCGTAAATAATTAGTAACGTATTAAAAGAAATAGAAATAAGAAATAAACTATTAAAATGTTATATAAATAATTTATTTAACAAAATTAACACTGCTTACATAATTATCTGCAGCGACAGGATCCATTCACTCACTATGCTCATTAGTGTGATTATGTGAGCAGCAGCATAGACATGAATGAGGGAAAAGTTTTCAGGATCATCACGTTTCTAACAAAGCGACAATATTAGCAATTTTAAAAAGATAATGTTAGTACTTATCAGAAATAATATCAGGAAAATAAATGAATTCTATAATTTTTTAATTACCATTTTTTCAGCAAGACGATGGAATGACCTTGAACCGGCACGATGGTGGACAGTCAGAACGGATCTATTCTGTGCATTTGTAGAACTCAAGTGCTACAAAATATATTAAAAATGTTAATTGTAATATGTATACATATAATATACAAAACAAATATGAATGTAAATAATTAAAAGATATAAATGTAAAATACCTGATAATCTGGAGATGCGAAAAGATCACAACACTTTCTCCAATCATCTAACTTCATCTGCTGTAAAGGAGACTGCGCAGCCTCTTCCAACGTCTCAAACTTCTTGGAGTGGTCATGACATCGTCCTTTGTGACGTCGGAATAGTGTAGCCATCAACTCATTCATGGTTCTCAAATCCTCGCTACGGCCAAAGTCGAGGTCGAATTCATCCTAACAAGGGAATCAGGTAAAAAATATAATATATTAATCTAGGTGAAAAAAATGTACTGAAAAGTAAACTCACCAGCACACGACTTCGAATGTGCTCCTTAATCTCATTCGGAACATCTCGCCATGAGCGCACATAAAATGGAGCATAAGCTCGAACTACTGTGCCAATATAGGAGGAAAGCGCTGCTGCACTATCATCCACTCCTCCAGTTGAATTATCAGGAATTGTGATCTTCAGTTTACCGTGCCTTCTATTTTTTTCAAGAGAGATTCCACGTGTATAGCCACGACCGCGACGTGCAGATGCATCAACTACATGATAATAGATATACTATAATTATAATTATATAGTTATTGAGAAAAAAGTATTAACTATATATATAATTATCAACGACCATATTTCCTTACTGGTAGGTGTCGACTGGCTGTTGTTCTCTTCTGTGTTAGCTTGATCTTCAGGAACGGATTCCTCGAGTGGGGAGTCCTCAATGGATTCAGGACTTGGACTTGGCGGAGGCACATTTATTCGTTGTCGTTTTGGCAGCATTCTTTAAAATAATTAATTATATTAAAGAAAATTAATTAGAAGAAATTATGAAAATTCAAGATATTTTATAGTCACCTATATGAATAAAATATTTAGTACTTTTATTCTTCAGATGAATCTTCCATGCTTGTTTCAGAATCTCCATCAATAACATCTTCATCATCAGCATGCACCTCTTCTTCATCATCTTTATCCACCTCCTGTCCGGATTCTGATTCGTCTTCATCTTCTGACTTGTCTTCTTCTTCTTCCTCCTCACTGACTTGAATTGAATGATCATTTAATACAGACAGGTCGAGATGTACGGGTGGGACATCATCTCTACACAAGGGGAGCAACTCGAGTGCACCGAGGTCAACAAACAAGTTAATACCCTCTCCATCTTCCTCGTATGCCTCAACAATCGGAGTGTCATCTTCATCTCCACTATTCTCGTAATCTACACTTGTTCCTGCTTCATATATATTTCGAGGAACAAATTTTTGTACGACTCGCCAAGTTATCTCCCCACTATCTTCATCAGCACTTTTCATTGAATCAATCAAGTAATAGACTTGGGTGGCTTGACAAGCCAATACGAATGGATTATCTTCGTACCATTTAGATGCAGTATTGACACTCGTAAAGTGATTATCCCTATGTATCGAAACCCGACCACCGCCTAGATCCCACCAATCACATTTAAAGACATATGTTACAGACCCACCCGGATATTGCAATCCGATAATATCATGTATGACACCATAATAGTCAATATCATCTGTTCCATGACTCCCATCGACCAACACACTACAGTTTTGAGTCTTTCTATTACGTTCACAGTCCAAAGTATGGAATCTATAACCTCGAACCGTGCATGCAGTATATCGAAGTGCTCTATTTGAGGGACCACAGGCCAATGCATACAATTCAGAAGAAATTGATCCGGGATCACG
The DNA here is from genome assembly GCA_961763995.1 of Juglans cinerea. Taxonomy (NCBI): domain Eukaryota; kingdom Viridiplantae; phylum Streptophyta; class Magnoliopsida; order Fagales; family Juglandaceae; genus Juglans; species Juglans cinerea. The sequence goes on from CAUIVZ010000009.1 coordinate 27,108,283, forward strand.
AGCACGTTGTTCCAAAATCTATAAATTGAAATAGTATATATTTATTATTTCATTATCCAGAGTTAAAAATTTCACAATATAACATATATATAATTTTAGTTCATACACGATCTTCAAACCATCCGGGAAATTCTTCCTCGTGTCTTGCCTCTATATTTTCTACGCCTTCTGTCCTAAGTTTGTCCATGTGGTCACTGTTATAACATGTTGCAAAAGAAGTATATTTTGAGCCCAACAATTCTAATTAATTTAAAGAAAACTATAATTATTCAAAGAAATGAAATGACATACCTAAGATAATCATCAATCTCTCAGCAGTTATTTAGCACATACCACCGAACTTTACCCAACTCTCCATCAATTAAATCGTAACCTATTTGTGCACCCAAGGGTCGTACATTCTGGGAAAATACTGATAGCTCACGAGGAGGCGGAGTAGCAAGATCAGCATTTCGCTCTTGACGATTAAATAGTATCTCAACACCACGAAGATATAGAGAGCAAAATGTTAACCATTCATCGTGTATATAGGCCTCTGCTATTGAACCCTCAGCTTTGGCTTTATTCCCAACAGTGCGCTTCAATCGACCCAAATATCTTTCAACTGGATACATCCAACGGAACTGCACCGGTCCACCCAGAAGTACCTCTCGCGGTAAATGTATTGCTAAATGGACCATGACATCAAAAAATGTATTAACTATATACTACATTTTATATATCTATAACTATATACTACATTGTATAGTATGATAGCATAATACTTTAAATGAGAACATAAATGTAACTAATATATAAACTATACCATATATATAAATCAATAATATATATTAAATTGTTACGTATTAAATTCTTTATTATATACTAACTTATACTATAATATATATACTACATTTTATATATCTATAACTATATACTATATTGTATAGTATGATAGCATAATACTTTAAATTAGAACAGAAATGTAACTAATATATAAACTATACCATATATATAAATCAATAATATATATTAAATTGTTACTTATTAAATTCTTTATTATATACTAACTTATACTATAATATATATACTACATTTTATATATCTATAACTATATACTACATTATATAGTATGATAGCATAATACTTTAAATGAGAACATAAATGTAACTAATATATAAACTATACCATATATATAAATCAATAATATATATTAAATTGTTACTTACTAAATTCTTTATTATATACTAACTTATACTATAATATATATACTACATTTTATATATCTATAACTATATACTATATTGTATAGTATGATAGCATAATACTTTAAATGAGAACATAAATGTATATAATATGTAAACTATACCATATATATAAATCAATAATATATATTAAATTGTTACTTATTAAATTCTTTATTATATACTAACTTATACTATAATATATATACTACATTGTATATATTTATAACTATATACTATATTGTATAGTATGATAGCATAATACTTTAAATGAGAACATAAATGTATATAATATATAAACTATACCATATATATAAATCAATAATATATATTAAATTGTTAGTTATTAAATCATCAATAAACACCATAAGCTCATAAACTATTCACAAACAATAATCACAATTATTTCAAGAGTAAGTATAAAATCACAACAACATGTATAAACATATTGCTAAACTTTAGAAATATAACAAGCACTCACAAAAAAACCAATAATCTAATTGTCAATAATATTATATAACATCCTAATATATAACATAAACATTTATAATATAATATATTATAGATAAAATTCTAGAAATTAAATTGAAAAACGTTCGAACGTAATAATAAGTACGTTCGAACGTTCTGTGTATATAAGACCAAAACCGAACGTCGAAACGACATTTCCAATACGTATCATCGTCTACTCCGTTGCACGCCGCCACGCCTCCTTCACCGCCGCCGTCAACTCCGCCACAACCGTAACTAAAAGGTAGGCATTCATCTTTTATTCAAGTAACATGTATTTTATTGAGATTTGGATTGAGATTTGGATTGAGTTTTGTTTAAAACTGGATAAGTGGTTGCCGGATTTTCAACTTCATTTTCCGGCCACCACGGCCAGTCATTGGCCGAATAGTCACCGTAGAAATGTTTCTTGAAGTGTATACTTCATTTCCACGGGGACATTTCGGCATTTAGAACCTTGTAGAGAAATTTTCGAGATTTCAATAATGGCTGAGTCGACTTAGCCATTCTGCATCGAAACGTTCGAACGTTTCACCAAGACATTCGAACGTACGACATTTAAATTACAGAGCCGTTACGGCTTCCATGTTCGAACGTTAATTGTCTTACATTCGGACGTCATATTCATCAATTTATGGTCTAAACGTTTAATGTCTACGTCAGGACGTACTACTTTTTAAATATTATTATACGACATACGTTCGAACGTAAATATTTTACTTTCGCACTTAAATCACATACGGTCGGACGTTTAATTATAACATCCGAACGTAGTGATTTTCTACATTATTCATGCTTCGATGTTCGGACGTTCATATTTACGTTCACACGTAAAACAAATACGTTCGAACGTATTTGTTTTAACGTCCGAACGTACGTCAGCCAATATTTATTTACTGCTTATGTTCGAACGTACATTTTTACATTCGAACGTATTTGTTTTACGTTCGAACGTAAATTTATTTACATTATTTTACGTGCGAACGTATAAATAAACGTCCGAACGTTTGTATCTTTAACATTCGAACGTTAAAGATAAAACGTTCGAACGTTAATGCAGAGCAGCTTAAAATTAATACAAAAAAATGCATTATTGTAAATAATTTTTTTTTTCCTTTTCTATTTTCAGGATATGGCTCTTCCACTGCATACTAGGAAACGAGGGAGGGAAGGAGCCACGTCGGACACTGACCGTATCGGAGCTCGTACTGTTATGGTAGAGCGAGAGGTCTTAATTAATGAGTTCGACGAACTCTGTTGGCAGCAGACGAACCTGAGAGATGTTTTCCTCAATAGAGGCTGGGGAAATATCTGCATATTGAGGGGGAAGGTATACCCCTCAATGGTTTAAGAATTCTATATGGGGATGTGTGACATGCCTCAGGATGCATCCTCTCACACCGTGACTGTACGCGGTGTTTCCATTGAGGTATCAGCAGATGTCATCGGCGAGCACCTCGGGATTCGTCGAGGAGTTGAGACATTTGCACACTCAACACCCCGTGAGGATGTAGGCACTTCTACATCATCTACTGGCCGGGGATGTGAGCCAGCATCAGCCAGAGATGCAGGCCAGTCAGAGGCTGAGGATACTGGCGTCGAGGCTCCGGATGATGACCGAGACGAGGATTTCTACATCCTCACCGGGAGGGATCGCATGCAGATCGAGCGGAAGAACGCCTTCAACCAGAACCATCTGCTGCATTTCTTCCGCATGTTGCACCTTATTGTTGCAACAAATGTCGATCATGTGGCTCATAAAACCACATTTAGTCGGCTTCGGGCACAATTTTTGATACGAGTGGCACGTGGAGATCCTATAGATTTTCCATTGCACATCTTTGAGAGGATTCGTTACGAGGCGAGCATCGTCTCCACGGATAATCTCCCATATGATGTCCTCATCAGCCGACTATTACTTGCACGGGGAGTGCCGACCCAGCCAGAGGAGCGGGTCAAAGATCAGATGAGCCCCCTCGACATGACCACGCATCGACGTAGCATTGGACAGGCGAGGGGACGTCAGCCACCCCTGTAGAGGATCTAGTTCCTCCGACGCAGCCTGAGCCAAGTCATGTCGGGAGTAGTAGTCAGCATACGCCGAGTACATCTGCAGGAGATGTGCGGCCTGCTTGGGTTGATGCGGTCATCTCACAGCTGACTGCGCATATCGATCATAAGATCGATCGAGGCTATATCGGCGTCTGTTGCCGAACTCACCCATCGTGTAACTATCCTCAACGACAAGGTTGATACCTTGACTGAGGAGGTACGGAGTTCGACTTTTGCGGATAACGTTATCATCTGACTGTTTTTTACTACATTCTATCAAATTTTGTATTTTATTTTTAATATTTGTAACGAAAAATATTATTGAATATTTCTATCGTTTTTTAATTTCAATTTTTAATCTTCTTTGATGTTATATTTTTCAACTTTAATACTAAATCACTGCATTTCAAATATATATAAATCAATAATATATATTTATATATTACAAAGTGTGTATATATAAATATATACAATTCAATTTTTTAGACTTGTTCACAAATTATGCACAATAAAAACCACATAATTTTTAAATTAAAGTCATTTAATTTAAATTTACAATGAACGTTCGAATGTTATTACTTAACGTTCGAACATTGGTGCAAACATTTTACGTTCGAACGTAAAATTAATAACATTCGAACGGTTGCGCCAAAACATTTTACGTTCAAACGTAAATAGACATAACGTTCGAACGTATATGTGACGTTCGAATGCATATTTCCCATACGTTGGAACGTAAAAAAATCTCATTCTATCTTTAGTGACGGTTTCCATAAACTGTCACAGAAAATTCTTTTTAGTGACGGTCTAGGGACTGTCACAATTTCCCAACCGTCACTAAAAAGCAATTGTGTTGTAGTGTGACGGTTATGTTGGGAAGAACAGCGAGGTCGTGCAATTCATCAACAAGTTGGGGAAGGAGATGGATGTTGAAACCGATCAGTTTTATTTATACAACTTTTTCGAAAAGGTAAACCATCGTTATAATGTCAAATGGAAAGTGCGATGGACGGAGTTCAAGCATAGGTACTTTAATACGCCATGGTCATTCATTTCGTTATTGGCAGCCCTTGTGCTGTTAGTGTTAACCATTTTGCAGACCTACTACACCATCTACGCTTATTATCATCCTAAATAATGGGCTTAATTTCTCCTACTCGATCCGTGATCTGTTACGTGCATGCAGTGCATGTCTTCCATGAACAGCTACAAAGGTGTCCGTATGGGAAGCTAGATCATGCTCAAGTTGTACGCGGTGTGCTTGATTAGCAGATAAGTTAGTTAGTTGTTTAGCTGTTTGATCATCATGGTGTAAGTCTTCTCGTGTGCTTGTTTTACTTTTACATCTTCTCGCTTGTTTGTTTTAAGGACTATTAATGTACGTGTTATGATTGTTTGTTTATAATGGTATTTATCCGTCACAAGTGAGGGCTTTATTTAATAAAATTAAGAAGGAGTCACTCTTAAACATGTGACCACCTTCACTCTTAAAAAAAAAAGTTATGGATTTTTAACAATTCTATGCTTAGCCTTTTACTTATAGAGAAAATATAGTTACAGTCGTGAGTGTGCAAGTGCCGTATAATTATTTTAAAAAAAATAAATAAATACAGGACCCACATGAAAATAAAATTAATTTTTTAAAAGTAGACTCCACTATTTTTCAAAGTAATTATACGGAGCTTGAGCAGTACTCTACGACTGTCACTACAACACAATTGCTTTTAGTGACGGTTGGGAAATTGTGACAGTCCCTAGACCGTCACTAAAAGGCATTTTCTGTGACAGTTTCTGGAAACCGTCACTAAAGAGTGAATGAGATTTTTTTACGTTCCAACGTATGGGAAATATACGTTCGAACGTCACATATACGTTCAAACGTTATGTCTGTTTACGTTTGAACGTAAAATGTTTTGGCGCAACCGTTCGAATGTTATTAATTAACGTTCGAACGTAAAATGTTAGCGCCAATGTTCGAACGTTAAGTAATAACATTCGAACGTTCATTGTAAATTTAAATTAAATGACTTCAATTTAAAAATTATGTAGTTTTTATTGTGCATAATTTGTGAACAAGTCTAAAAAATTGAATTGTATATATTTATATATACACAATTTGTAATATATAAATATATATTTATGTTTATATATATTTGAAATGCAGTGATTTAGTATTAAAGTTGGAAAATATAACATCAAAGAAGATTAAAAATTGAAATTAAAAAACGATAGAAATATTCAATAATATTTTTCATTACAAATATTAAAAATAAAATACAAAATTTGATAGAATGTAGTAAACAACAGTCAGATGATAACGTTATCCGCAAAAGTCAAACTCCGTACCTCCTCAGCCAAGGTATCAACCTTGTCGTTGAGGATAGTTACACGATGGGTGAGTTCGGCAACAGACGCCAATATAGCCTCGAGCAATCGATCGATCTTATGATCGATATGTGTAATCAGCTGTGAAATGACCGCATCAACCCAAGCAGGCTGCACATCTCCTGCAGATGTACTCGGCGTATGCTGACTACTACTCCCGACATGACCTGGCTCAGGCTGCGTTGGAGGAACTAGATCCTCTACAGGGGGTGGCTGACGTCCCCTCGCCTATCCAATGCTACATCGATGTGTGGTCATGTCGAGGGGGCTCATCTGATCTTTGACCCGCTCCTCTGGCTGGGTCGGCACTCCCCGTGCAAGTAATAGTCGTCTAATTAGGACACCCTATGGGAGATTATCTGTAGAGACGATGCTCGCCTCGTAACGGATCCTCTCAAAGATATGCAGTGGCAAATCTATAGGATCTCCACGTGCCACTCGTATAAACAATTATGCCCGAAGCCAACTAAATGTGGTTTTATGAGCCACGGGATTGACATTTGTTGCAACAATAAGGTGCAACATGCGGAAGAAATGCAGTAGATGGTTCTGGTTGAAGGCGTTCTTCCGCTCGATTTGCATGCGGTCCCTCCCGGTGAGGATGTAGAAATCCTCGTCTCAGTCATCATCCCGAGCCTCGACGCCAGTATCCTCAGCCTCTGACTGGCCTGCATCTCTGGCTGATGCTGGCTCAAATGGGCGGCCAGTAGATGATGTAGAAGTGCCTACATCCTCACGGGGTGTTGAGTGTGCAAATGTCTCAACTCCTCGATGAATCCCGAGGTGCTCGCCGATGACATCTGGTGATACCTCAATGGAAACACCGCGTACAGTCACGGTGTGAGAGGATGCATCCTGAGGCATGTCACACATCCCCATATAGAATTCTTGAACTATTGAGGGGTATACCTTCCCCCTCAATGTGCAGATATTTCCCCAGCCTCTACTGAGGAAAACATCTCTCAGGTTCGTCTGCTGCCAACAGAGTTCATCGAACTCATTAATTAGGACCTCTCGCTCTACTATAACAGTACGAGCTCCGATACGGGCAGTGTCCGACGTGGCTCCTTCCCTCCCTCGTTTCCTAGTATGCAGTGGAAGAACCATATCCTGAAAATAGAAAAGGAAAAAAAAATATTTACATTAATGCATTTCTTTTGTATTAATTTTAAGCTGCTCTGCATTAACGTTCGAACATTTTATCTTTAACGTTCGAACGTTAAAGATAAAACGTTCGGACGTTTATTTATATGTTCGCACATAAAATAATGTAAATAAATTTACGTTCGAAAGTAAAACATATACTTTCGAATGTAAAATATAGACGTTCGAACATAAGCAGTAAATAAATATTGGTGAATAGTACGTTCGGACATTTATGTTATACGTTCGAACGTATTTGTTTTACGTGTGAACGTAAATACGAACGTCCGAACGTCGAAGCATGAATAACGTAGAAAATCACTACGCTCGGACGTTATAATTAAACGTCCGACCGTATGTGATTTACGTGCGAAAGTAAAATATTCACGTTCGAACTTATGTCGTTTAATAATATTTAAAAAGTAGTACATCCTGACGTATACATTAAACGTTTAGACCGAAAATTGATGAATATGACGTCCGAATGTAAGACAATGAACGTTCGAACGTAAAAGCCGTAACGGCTCTGTAATTTAACCGACGTACGTTCAAACGTCTTTGTGAAACGTTCGAACGTTACAATGCAGAATGGCTGAGTCGACTCAGCCATTATTGAAATCTCGAAAATTTCTCTACAAGGTTCTAAATGTTAAAATGTCACCGTAGAAATGAAGTATACACTTGAAGAAACATTTCTACGGTGACTATTCGGCCAATGGCTAGCCGTGGTGGCCGGAAAATGGAGTTGAAAATCCGGCCACCACTTATCCGGTTTTAAACAAAACTCAATCCAAATCTCAATAAAATACATGTTATTTGAATAAAAGATGAATACCTACCTTTTAGTGACAGTTGTGGCGGAGTTGACGGCGGCGGTGACGGAGGCGTGGCGGCGTGCAACGGAGTAGACGATGTATACGTTTTGGAAATGTCGTTTCGACGTTCAGTTTTGGCCTTATATACACAGAACGTTCGAACGTAATTATTATTACGTTTGAACGTTTGTCAATTTAATTTCCAAAATATTATCTATAATATATTATATTATAAAAGTTTATGTTATATATTAGGAGGTTATATAATATTATTGACAATTAGATTAATTGGTTTGTTTGTGAGTGCTTGTTATATTTCTAAAGTTTAGCAATATGTTTATACATGTTGTTGTGATTTTATGCTTACTTTTGAAATAATTGTGATTATTGTTTGTGAATAGTTTATGAGTTTATGGTGTTTATTGATGAATTAATATGTGTATAAATATTGTTGTGAGAATATTGTGAATATTCTGTGATATGGATTTAAAATATTGTGATTATTGTTTTTGAATTTTTATTGAATATGTTTAACAAGAAAATTATAAATTTATAATCTTAATTTTAAGTAAAGATTAAAAACATTTAATATACAGATAATATGAAGTTTAATATATAATATGGAGTAAGTATATATAATATATTCATACTAATTTAGTTAGAATATGATTATTATTCAAATTATAAGTATAATATAAATTATGTCTTAAAAAAAATAAAAATACAGGACCAACTAGCTAGCTAGCTTGGTGATCACGTTGTAGTTGCGTACCTTCATTTGTTGCGTTTGTGGCTATGAAGTTGGCCGTACGTATCTTCAGACATCAATGTAGTATATAATTATAAATATATAAAATGTAGTATATATATTATATTATTAGTTAGTATATAATAATGAATTTAATAAGTAACAATTTAATATATATTATTGATTTATATATATGGTATAGTTTATATATTATATACATTTATGTTCTCATTTAAAGTATTATGTTATCATACTATACAATGTAGTATATAGTTATAGATATATAAAATGTAGTATATATATTATATTATAAGTTAGTATATAATAAAGAATTTAATAAGTAACAATTTAATATATATTATTGATTTATATATATGGTATAGTTTATATATTATATACATTTATGTTCTCATTTAAAGTATTATGCTATCATACTATACAATGTAGTATATAGTTATAGATATATAAAATGTAGTATATATATTATATTATAAGTTAGTATATTATAAAGAATTTAATAAGTAACAATTTAATATATATTATTGATTTATATATATGGTATAGTTTATATATTATATACATTTATGTTCTCATTTAAAGTATTATACTATCATACTATACAATGTAGTGTATAGTTATAGATATATAAAATGTAGTATATATATTATATTATAAGTTAGTATAGTAGGAATCGTACGTTCGAACATTTCAAGTTAACGTTCGAACGTTAAACTAAGAGGCGGGAAATTTCCCGCTCGATTAAGGTATCTGTATGATTATTCAGACGTTCGGACGTTTATACAATACGTTCGAACGTTCTTTGATGAAAATCACCAGAAAATTATGTACATCCGAATGCCAAATCTGTTAACGTCCGAACGTTAGTTAAATTAGTGCGGGAAATTTCTCGCTCAAATATGGTAACACTTTGATGAAATGTACGTTTGGACGTTTAAGTTAAATGTTCGAACGTTCATCTGTAAATCTACAAACATTTGAACGAAAAATTATGATACATTCGAACATATATGAGGAAAGTGCGGGAACTTTCCTGCTAGATTTTATGTTATATCATAAAAATGGTACGTTCGAACGTGTACTGTAAACGTCCGAACGTTCTGGGCGGGAATAATTTTAGAATATAACGTTCGGACGTACAACTTAAACGTTCGAACGTTTAAACTAATAATTTTAAAACTTAATCAGTACGCGCACGGGAGGAAGCGGATCATTTCTTCTTCTCCCGTGCGCGCAACAGAGAGAGAGAGAGTTGAAAGTTGTTTTGGCCCGAGGCTCCTGCAGGAGAGAGAGAGAGAGTTGAGTTTTGGTAAGAAAAAATTTTGATTTCTTGTATTTTTTTTAATTTTATGATATTTATATTGTGTTTTTGTTATAGAATATTTCTAATAAATTAGTGTTGTATTTTTTTGAAGGATTGGTTGTTTTGGAAAGTTGGAAGATTTTGATTTGTAAGAGGATATTGTGAGTGCTAGATATATTTCTAAACTTTATCAATATGTTGTGATTGTATGCTTACTCTTGAAATATTGTAATTATTGTTTGTATAATTTGTAAATAGTTTGTGAGTTATTGTAAATATGTTGTGATATGAATTTGAAATATTGTGTTTATTATTTGTGATTGATGTTTTGAAGAAACATTATTAGAAATATATTGTCATTAGGCTTTGTTAATACATGTTTATTGCTTACTCAAGTTTAGGAATATGTTAATACATATGACATATTATTTTGTAAATATATTGTTAGTTATTATGAGTATATTGTGATATGGACTTGAAATATTTAAATTATTATTTGTGAATGACGTTTGAATATGTTTACATTGTTACAAATATATTGTCTTTAAGTTTTGTTAATACATGTTTATTGCTTAATCAAGTTATAGAATATATTAATACATGTGGCATGTTATTTTTTGCTTACAATTGAAATATTGTGATTATTATTTGTATAGTTTGTAAATAGTTTGTGAGTTATTGTGAATATGTTGTGATATGGATTTGAAATATTGTGATAATAACAAATAAAAGTAACTCTTTAAGAATTATAATATTTAAAATTATATTATAACCTTTGAAATTTAAGTATGATAATTAAAATAGGAAACTTTAAGAATAGTAATAATTAAATATTTATAATAATATTTGAAATTAAGTAATAACATATAAAAGTAACTCTTTAAGAATTATAATATTTAAAACTATATTATAACCTTTGAAATTTAAGTATGATAATTAAAATAGGAAACTTTAAGAATAGTAATAATTAAATATTTATAATAATATTTGAAATTAAGTAATAACATATAAAAGTAACTCTTTAAGAATTATAATATTTAAAACTATATTATAACCTTTGAAATTTAAGTATAACAATTAAAATTATACTATAAAAATGATAATAATTAAAATTATAATATAACCTTTAAAATACTCTTCAATAAAAAAGTCTTGAACCTACTAAATAAGTAGAGTTGGAATATGTAAATATACTTATTTATTATAAACTAAAGAGAAAGAAAATAAGGATCAAATAGATGCTTATATAAAAATTATATACTTATTGTCTATATAAATAAATAACTCACTCAATTAAGTATAACAATTAAGATTATAATTGTGGAATGATAATAATTAAAATTATATAATAACCTTTAAAATTATATATAACAATTATAATCTCTAAATTTTAGTCTAATTGCTTGACTGTCATAGTCTCTTCGGCCTTGAGAGTTGTCAAGGTCAGACAGTTTGTGACGGTTAAGTAATTAGACTAAAATTTAAACATTTCTTTAAGATCATTCTCCCTCGTTGTGTACAAGACACGAAACTTAGGGTCACATAATCTTTCATCCCTCTTTAGTTTAACAATATAATACTACTTGAATGTGACATTGTTAATTTAAACAACAAGTAGATATTGTTCGTATGATTTTTTGCTAGATGCGTGTGACGTTGCATAAATACCTTTAGACCCGTTTGGGAATCGGTGTACATTTATGTGTCCACTGATTCCTGAATTGTCCAGTATGGACAGCTTGGGATTATATTATTTGTATTGCACATTTTTGTTACTCGCTACTTTCCACGTTTAATATGAAGTTTCGGTGTCTTCTTCTACTGTTCTTCAGGTATATTGTTCGTAGGGTCACAATCACATATTTGAACATGTATACTTGGAGAACTATGAGGAGGTGCTGCCGAAATTTCTACTAACGTGGAAATTAGTATAGTGACAAAATTTCTATTACTTGATTGATCCAATGAAAAATGCTGATGAAGATAGTGGAGAGATAACTTGGCGAGTCGTACAAAAATTTGTTCCTCGAAATATATTTGAAGCAGGAACGAGTACAGATTACGAGAATAGTGGAGATGAAGATGACACTCCGATTGTTGAGGCATACCAGGAAGATGGAGAGGGTATTAACTTGTTTGTTGACCTCGGTGCACTCGAGTTGCTCCCATTGTGTAGAGATGATGTCCCACCCGTCCATCTCGACCCGTCTGTATTAAATGATCATTCAATTCAAGTAAGTGAGGAGGAAGAAGAAGAAGACGAGTCAGAAGATGAAGACGAATCAGAATCAAGGCAGGAGGTGGATAAGGATGATGAAGAGGTGCATGATGATGATGAAGATGTTATTGATGGAGATTCTGAAACAAGCATGGAAAATTCATCTGAAAATAAAGAATAAAAGTACTAAATATTTTATTCATATAGCTAGGTGACTATAAAATATCTTCAATTTTCATAATTTCTTCTAATTAATTTTCTTTGATATAATTAATTATTTTCAAGAATGCCGCCAAAACAACAACGAAGAAATGTGCCTCCGCCAAGTCCAAGTCCTGAATCCATTGAGGACTCCCCACTCGGGGAATCCGTTCCTGAAGATCAAGCTAACACAGAAGAGAACAACAGCCAGTCGACACCTACCAGTAAGGAAATATTGTCGTTGATAATTATATATATAGTTAATACTTTTTTCTCAATAACTATATAATTATAATTATAGTATATCTATTATCATGTAGTTGATGCATCTGCACGTCGCGATCGTGGCTATACACGTGGAATCTCTCTTGAAAAAAATAGAAGGCACGGTAAACTGAAGATCACAATTCCTGATAATTCCACTGAAGGAGTGGATGATAGTGCAGCAGCGCTTTCCTCCTATATTGGCACAGTAGTTCGAGCTTATGCTCCATTTTATGTGCGCTCATGGCGAGATGTTCCGAATGAGATTAAGGAGCACATTCGAAGTCGTGTGCTGGTGAGTTTACTTTTCAGTACATTTTTTTCATCTAGATTAATATATTATATTTTTGACCTGATTCCCTTGTTAGGATGAATTCGACCTCGACTTTGGCCGTAGCGAGGATTTGAGAACCGTGAATGAGTTGATGGCTACACTATTCCGACGTCACAAAGGACGATGTCATGACCACTTCAAGAAGTTTGAGACGTTGGAAGAGGCTGCGCAGTCTCCTTTTCAGCAGATGAAGTTAGATGATTGGAGAAACTGTTGTGATCTTTTCGCATCTCCAGATTATCAGGTATTTTACATTTATATCTTTTAATTATTTACATTCATATTGGTTCTATATATTATATGTATACATATTACAATTAACATTTTTAATATATTTTGTAGCACTTGAGTTCTATAAATGCACAGAATCGATCCGCTTTGACTGTCCACCATCGTGCCGGTTCAAGGTCATTCCACCGTCTTGCTGAAAAAATGGTAATTAAAAAATTATAGAATTCATTTATTTTCCTGATATTATTTCTGATAAGTACTAACATTATCTTTTTAAAATTGCTAATATTGTCGCTTTGTTAGAAAAGTGATGATCCTGAAAACTTTTCCCTCATTCATGTCTATGCTGCTACTCACACTAATGAGCATAGTGAGAGGATGGATCCTGTCGCTGCAGATAATTATGTAAGCAGTGTTAATTTTGTTAAATAAATTATTTATATAACATTTTAATAGTTTATTTTTTATTTCTATTTCTTTTAATACGTTACTAATTATTTACGATCATTACCTTTTAAATTGCAGAGCAAAATGATGGAGATGCAGTCGGCTTCTGAGGAATCCTCTCCTAGTGACAAAGACATATTCACGCAAGTGCTCGGGCCGCAGTCTAGTATGGCAAGAGGTTTGAGACGATCTATCAAGCATAAATGTTCATCCTCCTCAACCTCATCGGCTTCACAAATTAATAATCTTACGGCAGATTTAGAAGTTGCACGGCGTGAGAATGAGTATATGAGGTCGAGACAGCAAGAGTTAGAGTCTCTTTTAGAACGACAGTCTCATTTAGAGACGCGTTTGCAGGACCAACAGAGAGACCAGGAGGAAAGAATACGCAGTGAAGTGCAAGAGCAAGTGCAACGGGAGATGATGGTACAAATGGAGCGTGTTATGTCGTTGCAACAGAATCCTCGTGGGCGAGGGAAAAAGAAGAAATAAATTTTATCAATATTTCTGACTAGTTTTAATATCTAATTTTGTGCTTTTATAAGACATTGTTACTTGTTAATTGGGTATGTAATATGATACAATTGGTATTATGTTTTTAAATTTTATGAAATTAGTATTTCTGATCCGTACGTTCGAATGTAAATAAAAATCGTTCGAACTTTGGTTCACACTCTAACAAACGTTTGAACGTAAATACAATTGAATCGTTCGAACGTCAAACTATACGTTCGAACGTACTCACGCTAAAACGAACAAACCGTTCGAACGGTAAAGCAATTAACGTTCAAACAAAGAACTTGCATTCGAACGCTCCTTCGTTTACATTCGAAATAACGTCCGAACATTAAACGCGCTACGTTTGAACATTTAAGTTTACATTCAAACAAATATTCGAACGTTTATTGTAATTAATGTTCGGACGCATTAACATTCGAACGTAAATATGATACGTTCGAACGATAATCAACGAACATCAAATTCTCTCATTCGAACGCCAATCGGTCGAGTTAACGTCAGAATGTAAATATGATACGTTCGAACGATATTCAACGAACGTCAAATTCTCTCATTCGAACGCCAATCGGTCGAGTTAACGTCAGAATGTAAATATGATACGTTCGAACGATATTCAACGAACGTCAAATTCTCTCATTCGAATGCCAATCGGTCGGGTATAACGTCCGAACGTTTGATTTTACGTCCGAACGTGATTTTCTGTAACAGTTCATAACCGTCACAAAAAAAGGAACGTTCGAATGTTGTACCGAACGGAATACTTCCAACTGTCACTAAAAATATTTTTTGTAACCGTTGAATAGTAAACCGTCACCAAATGTTTTCTGTGACGCACTTTAGGTGACGGTCGTGGTGACGGTTTCAAACCGTCACCAAATATGTTTAGTGACGGTTTGCTATTTTTTTGTGACAGTTTCTTCTGTCATAAAAGACACATTCTGTTGTAGTGTGTATATATGTAGCGTCACTTTTACTTATACCGTAAGGTTTCATGGCAAGAAAAAGTCAGCCCGTTTGTTTTGATATCATGGGATTTACTTGTCCGAAAATAAAATAGAGTAATGTTACATATAATTGTAGAGTATACAAATGCGGTATAATTGATTTAAAAAAAAAGTAAAATTTATTATTAAAATATTATTTTTTTACGTAGATCTCGTATTTGTGGGCATGATGTCCGGCCACTTTGGTAAGAAAGCTGCGCTTCGACCATTAATTTGTAGCCTGATTTTTTGCTGTGTGCATGGATAAGTAGAGAGTTGTGGCTTGATTTGTTTCCCTCCTTAACTGCGGCAGGTTTTTTGGTTTTTTAATCAATTTTATTTTATTACAGGGCCGTCTTGTAAAGACTTTGTGCTGCCATTTTTCATAGATAAAGTTTTGGATGAAGTTTTCTCAATCCATTTAAAGAAAGTGACACGTATATATCCATAAAGTACATGACAAATACTGTACATATTTTTTAAATGAATAGAGAAATATCAATTTTTGAACTTGTTCTTTTTAAAAAATATATGTTTGTCGCATGATTAATGGACACTTGTTATATTTATAGATTTGTTGAAGAAAACTTCCTCCAACTCATATCTATTTTATTAAAGGAAAATGTTTGTATAACTCTCAAATATGTCTATCAAATATGCTTACTCATATATTTTACTCATTAAAAAAAGTGATTATTAGTGAATTTATATATTTTTAATTTTTCTTAATGGTTAAGGATGTTTAAAAAATACTCAAAGAAAAAAAAAACATTTGCACTGGTGTGCAATTTGATATGCACATTTGAAATGCACCATAGCATTGCCCTTTAATTTCCCTTATCTTAAAAGTGGCTATATGAGAATGAATAGTAATTAGTGTTTGACACTTCTTTTCTCTATTTTTTCAATTTTTGCCCCTATCTCGCTTGGTCTTATTACGTTTTTATCCCTTTTGAAAAATCTGGTTTTTTCTCCATTTTTTTGGTTTTGTCGGTTTGTGTCAATACATAAGTCATATTGTGTCAATGTCTCGTTTGTTTTTACAACCATTCTCATCTCATCTAATCTCATTTAATCATTACAACTTTTCTAAAATTTCACATAAAATAAAATAAACAATTCAACTTTTTCAAATCCTAAAAACAAAAATAATATTAAAAATATATATTCTAACAATATTTTATTCAACTTTCAATTTTTATTTCAACTCATCTGTGAAAACAAACGAGGCAATGGGTCATCTGTGTTTTTGTTCATCCGTGTGAGTAGTTCATGCTTTGTGTTATGTCATTTTTACCCTTGTATTATGTTCTTTGTGTCCGTTTAAGTGATCAGGGTTTATTTGTCTTTTGGTGTAAATGGGTCAGATGTAGCAAAAACATTTTAAGCACATAATATTGTTTAAAAAGATAGCAGTCCTGAAATTCCATATATATATATATATATATATATATATCTTCACCAACAATATTATATAACGGCTCTAGATATAATATTGATGTCATTGCTTCTAAGCAGGTATATGTTGTTCTTTTTAGTAAAAAATAGAATTAATCTTAAATGTCATGGCTATTTAAGCTATCTTTAGCTTTCAGAGCCATTGCCTAGTTTTTTTTTTTTTTTGCTTCGATGCATTAAACTACTCACTAATCAATTTTAAGTAAAAAAATCATATTACTTTTATCTTTTATGGACATTACTAATGTTCAAAAAGAATTTGTCAAACGTGCATAGCACGTTGCTCCCCGTTTATAAAAGCGTCTATAGCCCTATGAATAGTAGATTTTATTAGATGGAGAAAATTACATTTTTACCCTTTTTTCTTTGGTTGGTGGGTTGCTAGGTTCTTTTACAATTTTTTCTCTTTTCAGCCTAACTAGCTTGCGAGTTGCTGCATACTGCAGAGGGCCTCTTTTAAGAGAATTCTTCCCCTTTCTCAACATGAGATTTTATTTAGTAATTTTATTTTATTTACTCATTTTTCAGTTTTTTTTTTTTTTTGTTCTCTTTTCATTTTATAGCGTTGTTTTAACTTATACTCAACTTTGTATTAGCCATACTAAAGTGTTATCTTATCTAATTTAAATAGATATGTATACTTATTAAAAAAAAAATCTTTTGAATTTAATTTCAGACATGCATATCCAATATCTTTACTAATGTAAAATAAAGTGTTACACAAATCTCGCACATATACCCGCTTCCTGTATAGGCTACATCTCATGTATAGCTGTATAGTTTCTTGATTAATATTACTGTTTACACTTTCCTTCTTAAACCCACCATTCATGGAATTTTGCTCATTGCTTTTTATTATAAATTTAAATGTAAACAATAAAGAAATAATAAAGTCTTTATGTCAATGACCATGTCTCTGGTTTCTTAACATGGTACCAGAGCCATCCGATCCTCTCATTCATTTTATTCTCTACCGTCCACCAAGTTTGCAACCTCTTCCAATCATCATGAGAATTCTCCATGCCTTCTTCACTCATCAGACCATCCAAGTGCCCTTCTCGTCTCCACACCACTCACTGGAGACAACTATCTCATATGGAAGTGAGCCATAAAAATGGCTCTCAACGCCAAGCACAAACTCGATTTCGTCGACAACACTATTTTCGCACCTATCGATCCTCATGAGCTCTCCCTTTGGAACGTTGCAATGACATGGTTTTGTTCTGGCTCCTCAACACCATTGATAAGTCCCTTATCTCTAATATTATCTAGTTCAACAACCATTGAGAGGTATGGCTTGATCTTGAAGCTCGGTTTTCTCAAAGTCCCAACCTCATATTTGCAAACTAAAACGTGATGTCGATCTGCTAAGTTAGCAAGGAAGTATGTCAATTGCTACTTATTATAACACAATAAAATCTTATTGGGATAAATTAGCAAATCTCATCACTCCCTGAATGCACTTGTGGTGCCACGAAACTCCATCAACAACATCAAGAAACTTAACATGTTTTTCAGTTCTTAATGGCTCAATGATTCTTACACGTCCATACGCAGTCAGATATTTTCCATGGATAAACTCCCTAATGTCAGAAAAGTTTACTTCATTCTCAATCAAGAAGAACGCCAACGGCTCCTTCAACTTCCACCTCCTACCGACTCTATCGCCATGGCTGCCCATCATCCTGGATACTCTTCCTGCTCTACAGAGTCAAGGGATGTGGATGTGGTCGACCCAAGTGCGAGCATTGTGGCAATCTCGGTCATTGGAAGGATACATGTTATAAATTGATCGATTATCCTCCCAATTGGGATCATTCTCGTGGCACTCAATGCACTCATAATGGAAAATCAAGGTCCTCTCACATTGCCACCAATGCCACGAACGTTCCAATTTCAAGTACTCCTACTGAGAGTTCCATTCTTGGCCTCACTGCTGCTCAATATCGTCAATTGCTTACTCACTCCATTTGCACTTACATCGGCCAATTTTGATGGTATTGTTTCTTCACTCTCTTGTAAATCCTCTTTCTCATCCACCACCTTTGAATGGATAATTGATAGTGGTGCCAGTGAACATTTGGCTTCATTTTCGTCTCTTTTCCTCAATTCTCAACCTATTGGTCATGCTAATCCTATTCAACTTCCCACAGGTGAGATTGTTCCCATCACTCACATTGGTCGTGTTCAAATATCTAAAAATTTATCCTTGGATAATGTCCTCTATGTTCTTGATAAAAAATTAATCTCCTATCCATTAGCAAACTAACCCAGTCTTGGAATTGTGTTACCTTGTTGTTTCCTACATTTTGTGTTTTCTAGGACCTACACACGAGGAAGCTAATTCAATATTGGGTGTACTTCGCACTGGACTCTACTAATACAAGCCCATCCACCCTAATGTTTCCTTGCGTTTCATACTCACCACACCATCCCTTCTTCTTTATGGCATCAGCGATTAGGCCACCCCTCAGTTTTCTGTTTGAATAAGGCCATAAATTTGTCTAGTATTCCTTTTCATTGTGATGTTTGTACTCGAGGAAAATAAACCCGACTATCATTTCAAACAAATTGCAATAAAAGTGATTTTTCCTTTAATCATAGTTATTGTGACATTTGGGATGGTTATCCCACTCCTTCCACATCTAGAGCACATTATTTTTTAACTATAGTGGATATTTTTTACGTACCACATGGATATATCTTATGTGTTTTAAGTTTGAAACTTTCACATATCTTTAACATTTTCATGCCTTAGTACAAAATCAATTTCAAACTTCCATGCATCACATTCGCATCGATAATGGCAAAGAATTCCTATCTCACAACATGCAACAATTTTTCTCCCGACACGGGATCGTTCATGAATGCACTTGTGTTGACACCCCACAACAAAATGGTGTTGTTGAACATAAGCATCGCCATCTTCTCAATGTTGCCCAATGCTTATGTTTCCAAGCTAACCTTCCGATCTCTTTTTGAGGCGAATGTATCCTCACTGCTACTTATCTCATCAATCGAATCTCGATCCCCACCTTGGACAATAAATCCTCAAACTCTTATACCACAAACCTCCCTCTTATGCTCATCTCCGTGTCTTTGGGTGTTTCTGCTATGCTTAAACCTCTCGCTCCAACCGTGATAAATTTTCCCCAAGAGCTATCAAATGTATTTTCTTAGGCTATCCTCATGATCACAAAGCCTATCGTGTTTACTTTGTTTCCCGTGATATTACCTTTGTCGAATCTGAATTTTCCTTTCAACATCACTCTCCTGCTGCCCCTCCATCCCCTCCTATTCTCATTTCTCTTTCGGACCTCCCAATCCCCCCTTCTCCTACCGCTTTTCCTACTTCCCACCCCATTACTTCTGCATCTCATACTCCCGCTATTCCTTCCCCATCTCCCGATCTTTCCCCCATCACACAACCACCCTTGTCTCATCCTAAGCGCACACATACACATCCTCAATACCTCAATGACTATATCTGTCCTTTCTTGCCCCATGAGTCTAACCGAAATCCCCCTCCCGATTGCTCCTTACCAGGTAATCCTCATTCTCTCGCATGTTTTCTTTCCTATACTTGTTTTAACTCTAAACATTTAGCTTTTCTCGCAGCTTTGTCGCAGCAAGATGAACCCATGAGTTACTCCCAAGCCATGTGACATTCTCACTAGCGTGATGCCATGGCTTCTGAAATTCAAGCATTGGAAGCTAATAACACTTGGACTCTTCAATCATTACCACATAGAAAAAAACCCATTGGTTGCAAATATGGCAAAAAACCCATAGGTTGCAAATGAGTCTTCAAGACTAAACTCGAGATCGACGGCTCTATTGAGAGATATAAGGCCCGCTTAGTTGCCAAATGGTACACTCAGGTTGAAGGCCTTGATTATCACAATACCTTTGCTTCCATGGGCAAACTTGTTACAGTCTGATGTGTCCTCACTATTGCTACTGCATGCTGATGGTCATTACACCAGCTTGACGTTCAAAATGCCTTCCTTCATGGCAATCTAGATGAAGAAGTCTACATGACTCTTCCTCCGGGATATTCCCCAAAGGGGGAGAACCAGGTTTGCTGGCTAAACAAGTCCCTTTATGGAATTAAGCAAGCCTCTCAGAATTGGTTTTCCAAACTCTCCTCAATTATTCACTTGGCTGGTTTTACTCAATCCAATGCCGATCACTCTCTATTTACTCGTTCTCATAGTTTCACTTTTACCATAATACTTGTCTACGTCAATGATATCCTTCTTGCAGGTAACGATTCACAGGCAATCTTCACATTCAAGCAGTTTTTATCTCAGAAGCTTCATATCAAGGATCTTGGCATCCTCAAATATTTCCTCGGCTTGGAAGAGGCTCGCTCCCCTGATGGCAATTCTCTTAACCAATAGAAGTATGCTCTCGATATCTTGACTGACAATGGACATCTTGGCGCTCGTCTGACATCCTTTCCCATGGAGCAACATATCAAACTCACTGATCAAGATGGTGTCCTCTTGCCCAATCCTAGTTGCTACTGTCGCCTTGTAGATTGATTGATTTATCTCACCATCAATCGGCCTGACATTGTTTATGCAGTCAATATCCTTAGCCAATTCATGAACCAACCTCGCAAGCCTCACTATGATGCTGTTGTTCGTGTCCTTCACTATATCAAGTCATCTCCAAGCGCTGGTATCTTCCTCCCATAAACCTCTGATTTCCAAATCCATGCCTACACTGACTCCGATTGGGCCAATTTCCCCACTACATGTCACTCAACCACTAGTTACTTCATTCAACTTGGTGCTAGTCCCATTTCTTGGAAAACCAAGAAACAGGTTACTGTCTCCCGGTCCTCGACTGAAGCTGAGTACCGTGCCGTGGCCACCACCACTTGTGAACTAGTTTGGATAAAAACATTACTTCATGATCTTCATGTCCCTCATCCTCAGCCCATGCGCCTCTATTGTAATAATCAAGGTGCTCTCTATATTGCCAAAAACCCAGTTTTTCATGAAATCACCAAACACATCGAGATCAACTGCCACCTTGTTCGTGAAAAACTTCGAGATCATGTCCTCACCACTGCTCATGTTCCTTCAACACATCAGCTTGTTGACATTTTTACCAAAGCTTTGGGACATAATCAATTTGATTACCTGCTTGGCAAGTTGGGCATTTCAAACCTCCATTCTCCAACTTGAGGGGGAGTATTAGAGTTATGCAAATCTCACACATATACCCGCTTCCTGTATAGGCAACATCTCATGTATAACTGTATAGCTTCTTGATTGATATTAACGTTTACACTTTCCTTCTTAAACCCACCATTCATGGAATTTTGTTCCTTGCTTTGTATTATAAATTTACATGTAAACAATGAAGAAATAACAGAGTTTTTATGTCCAATACCATGTCTCTGGTTTCTTAACAGTGTGCTTGCTTAATGCACTTCACTGATTAGTTATCGTTCTGACTGGAATATATGACAAATTTGCATACATTTATTTCTCGAAGATGAAAATGGTTTGGAAGGAAAATATTTGAAGTTAATTTAATTAAAAAGATAGCAAATATTATAACTAATACAAGAATTAAGAAGTTAGGAAACATCGTTCAAACTATTGCTATGTTGATGCATGAAGTCACTATTCTATTTTCTTAAACTCTTTAGTTTCAATATTTGAGCTTATTGAATATTTTTGGGACCTTTCCCTCTGTTGCTTCAATATTTTATCTCCAGTATCATCCTCTGGACGAATCCAAGATTCTTACTTTACACCCGCGATCTAGCATATTTTTGTTATGAGAAATGATACTTGCAGTCATGAGTGAGCAAGCATCGTGCAGTCACTTTGAAAAAAATGAATAAATATGGGACCCATATGAAAATAAATTAATTTTTTAATTGTGGATTCCACTCTTTTTCAAAGCGACTGCACGACACTTGCGCACTCCACGACTGTATATAACATTAGTCTTTACTAAATAAATAAAAAGGAAAAGTAATCTCGTATGGAACAAACTATAGACTAATGCTTAATTTATAACATTCCTGCTATAATCTGGACAATCTTAGAACTCTAGCAAGCCATTTCTTTGCCCTTATATTAGTATCAAAATGACTATTGTGGAGGAATGTCCATTGAAGTAAAATGATCATGGCTTAATGTTGTGACAAATATTCTTTTTTTTCCCCATCATTTGAGCTAAATTAGTTGCTTGTTCTGCATTGAGGTTATGATGTCATGTCCACTTTTTGGCAGCATGCACTAGCAAACGAGTAGTCTCAACTGGTTGAGTCTTGTTTTTTTTTTTTTTTGCTTCTTTGGGAGTTGTGTTTTGCTTTATGTTGTGTCTAATATTTGTCACTTGATCACATCCTTAATCATTTGATTAAATCAAACCCTAATTCATTTTATTGCATCATTATTTATTCTTTTAAACCTTGGTAATTTTATTGGGCTAAGAAAAATTTTGTGCTTAATAGCAACCTAAACCCCAACCAAACCCCATTGAAACCCTATGACAAGGCTTTTGGAGGAAGTTTCCCCTGCCAACATTGACCTTTCACTACCCAAGTCAGCCCCAAATAGTGGTTGATGAGAAGGCCAAAAGCCACCTCCCCACCACCCTTCACAAGGAAGCTTCCTTGGTTGAAAACCATGTGCAGTGGCACATGGTATTACCCATGGTTTTGGCTGATACCCCATCACTCAAAGTTTCTTTCACACACCTCCAGATGTTTAAGAGTCGTCCATGTCCATTCTCCTTGCATTGGGTCACTTTTCAAGCCTTTTCTTGGAGTAAAAATCAGAAGAGCTCTAGGATAGTTTTT
This sequence comes from Juglans cinerea, assembly GCA_961763995.1. Taxonomy (NCBI): domain Eukaryota; kingdom Viridiplantae; phylum Streptophyta; class Magnoliopsida; order Fagales; family Juglandaceae; genus Juglans; species Juglans cinerea. The sequence continues at coordinate 27,131,967 of CAUIVZ010000009.1, forward strand.
TGGCTTACCATACTTGACTTTTTTGAAGCTATTGTAAGTATTTTCTCACAAATTACCCTTCACATAAGTTGTTCCCCTTCAAGTCTAATTTCTTTAGATATGTTCTGTATTAATTTTAATGGTCATTTGGTAGTGAGACGTTTGTTTAAGCACGAAGAGGTCATTTTGGGCGACAGTCTAGACAGTGTGTGATATTTTGATGATTTTGACCAAGTTATTGGAAAGATTTTGGTCTAATTGTTTTATGGATTATAGTTAACATGCTAATATATTTTTTTAATGAAAATATGTTGCATATTATAAGTTTTTTTTATGAGATTCTTACTTAGATCTAAAAGGTTGAAAACTAGGAATTTGAAAACAGATTCTGTTTTGAATAAGTTTGAATATTTTGTTGTGAAAGCATGTTTCAATGTCTTTAAAATTCACATATGATGTTTCTAAGACTTTGATTTACATGTTGGGATGTTATTTTGAGGATTTATGAAGCTGGTTTTAAATATATGAATTTTTATACATGAAAAGGTTCGGATGGGTCTTATATTTGAAGTTTTTGGGTAGATTTATGTTTTTATGCATTTTTCGCCTTGTGATCTTAGGTTTGATGCTTAGATCTATTCTAGGACTTGATTATTAACCATATTATGTGGTTTATTTGTTATTTATTTCGTGAAATGTTTCAAAACTAATGGCTTGATCAAAACCAAACCACATAGATTTCGATTTTGGTGAAAGTGTGATAGCTGAATGTCTTGAGTTGGATTTTGTGACTTTGGTGATTTTGGCTTGATGATTCAGAGCATGATAGTTCTTAGAAATGTGTTATGAATGTGTGGAGAGGATGTTATTGAAATTTTGGAGTCCTTGGAGTTGTTTTGAAAATAGATAGAACCTTGAACATCAAATGTTGTGCTTAAAGTTAATACTTGAAGCTCTGTATTGAAGGAATTTGTGACTTTTGTGATGAAAGTTGTTTTGGTTGTTTTAGTATGTTATTTAAGCATAGGATATGATTTTTATATGTTACAATATCTTGGTTTAAGCATGAGAAATGAGGTTTGATAGAATTGCAACAAAAATTAAGGGTTTTGGCCTATGCATGTTTCAACTTATGCATGTTTGACCTGGTTGTGATGTGTTTTAAATTTTTTGAATTAGATATTTGGATTTAGGAAAAAATTTACATCATGAATGTAAATTTTGGTGTGTTTTGGAATTAGGATGTGAACTCCTTAAGTTAGGAGTAAAATTGTCATTTTTTCACATGAAGAGGGTTAAAATGGTCAATTTACTCTAAGTCAGCATTTTTATGTTTCTAAACTGTTAGTGAGGAGTTTCTGACACTTACCATCGGATTATTGTGTATGTGTGTTGGTAAGAGAACTGTTGTTCATGTTCTTACGTTCTTACATATGCCATGCCATGTCATGCCATAACATGTTTATCTGATACATATTTTATTTTGTGACCACATGTTTATCTATTATAGATTTTATTTTGTTATGAAATGTTTATCTGTTACATATTTTATTTTGTCATAAAATATTTATCTGTTACATATTTTATTCCGTGACAAAGTGTTTATCTGCTACACATTTTATCATTTCACGAAATATTTATCTGTTACACACTTTATCATGTCATGAAATATGAAATGTTATGCCAGTTTATCAGTCAAGTCTGTTTATAATTATCACGACCCTAAGTATTAGGATGTGGTCATATCCTAGTGGAATTCCTTTATTCATGCTAGAGTATCTAAACTAATGTAAAATTCCCTGTGTTAACAAGGTAAAAATCAACAAATTTCGAATGGAGCCTAATTAACTGGTCACCGGAGCAAAGTCAGGCACTAACACAGATGGTGCCTCCCACACTTTCAATTTCATATTATACGTACTAATGTTGGTGCAGATACTTGTCACGAGCCGTGTAGCACCCATTGAAAAATACAAAAATTATTTAAAATTTTATTTAATGAAATGGTTTTTATTTTTTTATTTTAAAAAATAGTTAAAAAAAACCTCATTTTTTATTTTAGGGGCCTTAGAAGAGAGGGGGGGGGGGGGGGACTTAGGGCAATGGCCTAAATGGCCTTATCATTGAGCTGACTCTAGGTGAAAGTTGGCACTAACACATTATTAAAGTTAGAAAAAAAAATATTTGCAGTCGTGAATTGTGTAACCGTCGCGTAATCGTTTTGAAAAAAATAAATAAAATGTGGAACTCACATGAAAAAAATTAATTTTTCAATAGTGGATCACACTCTTTCTCAAAGCGATTACGCGGCTTTTATGCATTTCACAGTTGTATGTAGAATTACTCTTAAAGTTAAGTGGATTAAACCAAGAGCAATGATAGTCTTACAACCCAACTACACTTTATTTATAACTTATCAATAAAATAGTAACTTTTTAAATTTCAAACACATCAAATCAAAATCAAAACTAAAATAAACGAGCCTATAACCCGTAAAATGTGCGGACCGTTATTTATGTTGAATTTTATAATTATAAGTAGTTTATTATATATAATCACTTTCACAATTATTAAAAAAATATATATCAAATATATATAGAATAGAACATGAATATATAAAAGAGTTTACTTTACCAATAAATATTTCATAGTCAATTTATAATATTAAAAATGTAACATATATATATATATATTTATATGATTTTTCAATTTAAAACAGTGTAAAATAGATTATATTAGTATGATACACAGAAAACATATGCCCCACCCTTCCAATTTCATGACACTTTTTAGTTTTTAAATAAAAGTTGGAAGAAAGTCCAAAAAACAAAAAACAAAAAAATCCTACGCAACTGGAAATTTAAAGATCCAATTTCTGGAAACGAAACTCTGAATAAAACCAGAAGAACCCAAAATCAATCTGAAAGGAAAACCATTAAAAATAATAAGGAAATAGAGGAAGCATTTACCTAATCGTGGCCGAAACCGGTGTAACAGTCCGCTAGAAATTCATTGGTGGAATTTCTATTGATTTTAGGAATCTCGTGAAAACCCCATAAGTTTTTACGAATCGACCAATCGCATAGGTTTTAGTCTGTCAACATAATCAGTGTTATCACTCACTATGGTGCTAGAAATATGAGTTTTATTTATTTGAGATAGTTAGAAGTGTCAGAATGCGTTATGGTCTACGCCATTAGACTCAGTGGATTATTTAGGATTTTATGGCACAATAGTTTATTTTCATATTTTCGGACGAAATGCCTGTTTGAAACTGTGAAATTATTTTTAGGGGCACTTCGAGGTTGAATTTCAGTAAACGATTTTCACTGTAGGTTAATATTAATATTTAGGAATTTTTAGTGCTAAGTTTATGATTCACTTTTTCGGAGTGAATAGTAACCTCGATAAGCGCACCAATTGCAGTGTTTCAAAATCACAGTGTGGAATATCCAAATTAGATTAGAGAAGTTTTATTTGGACACTTGGCAAGATCTTAGCCACACTTAGTGAATAATATTAGACACTTGGCACCATGAGAAGCGTTTGATGGATTTAAAGGAATCAAGGTGTGAAATCATGCCACTTAAGCAAAACTTTGTTTCATCTGCTCAACCAAATTATGCCAGACCAAAGAGGGTCTCAATCCTAGTGAAACACTAAATGGTGGGAATCCAATTGAAAGCCCAAAAACATGGTTGAAATCGGAACCCTAAACAATTTCCCCAAAACCCTAAAGTTGGCCTCTAAACCTTTTCTAATCCAATTTCTAGCATTGTGTTTAATCACTTGATTAAATCACTTCCACATGCTATTAATCCTTCAAATTTGTGTTAGAACATCATTATCTAACCTTGTTAACCTTGAAAAATTGATTGGACCAAGTGATATTGGATTTGAGCTTGATAGCAACCCAAACCCTCTTTAAACCCCAAAATTTAGGCCCATTCGGTTTAGGCCCATTAAGGCACACGAATTTGGTCACCATAGGATTGCTTCATGGCTAAGTTTTGTACCCCCACTTGGCTGGCCAGATCTTTACAAGAAGGGCCTAGAAGGTTCTTGAAGTACAAAGCAAAAGGGCCACCTCACTCTTTCACTCTTATACTCCACCTTGAGAAAAGATCTTGGACTGATTTTTATGAGAAGAAAGGCCAACACTCAACCTTTCCTTCAGTCCTATCACTTTCCATAACTTGTGTTAGAGGCTCTCCAGTCCACTTCCCATGAAAAGCAACTCTCCTTTACACTTTTCCTCCATAGAACACAAAAGACACTCTCAGACAGTGTTTCTTACCTCTTTTGAACGCCTGTTTCGAAGCTTTTGTAAGTGTTTTTTCGCAAAGTTTCTTTCATGAAAGTTGTTTCTTTTGGAGTCTCGTTTATGTGGATACCTTATTCGTTCCATTTGGAGATGATTTGATTGGTCAAAAGTTGTTTAGACCCCAGAAAGGTCATTCTAGGCCATAAACTGGAGAGTGTGTTCTTTTTTGGAGTTTTTGACCAAGCTAATGATTAGATGTTGGTCCGAAATTTTTATGTAGTACTGTTAACATGTGTATATGATTATTGGTTGAGGATTTGTTGCATGATTAAAAGTTTTGGTGAAATATTTTCTTAGGTCTAGAAACTTAGAAACTGGAAGAGGAAAAACAGTTTCTGTTTTGAGAAAGTTTAAATCTTTTATGGTTTAATCTTATTCCAATGGCTTTGATATTTTTATTAGAAGATCCTAAGCCTCTTATATACATGTTAGAATGTTATTTTGAAGATATTTGATGTTAGTTTCGAATATATGAAATTTTATGCAAGGAGATTTTCAGTTAGGCCAAAGTGAAGATGTTCTTGGCTAAATTTATGTTTTGGTTGATGTTTAACCATGTGATCTTGAGTTTGATGCTTGTATCTGTTTTAGGACACCTTGTTAAACCATGTGATGTTTGGGTTTGAAGATCACATCTTTATAAGTCATGGATCAAGAGGCTGATCAAAACAAATTAGAAACAAAAATCTGTTTTGAACTTAGAAGAAAAACCAAAAAGTTCAAGTATGGTTTTAGTGATTTTGATGACTTTTGTTCATAATTCAAAACATGATTATTCTTAGGAATATGTTATGAGTATAGTAGAAGAAAAATTTTGGTTTAATCATGAGTTTTGAAATTTGAAAGAATTACAACAAAATAAGGAAAATAGCCTTTGTAAGTTTCGGCCCCATAGAGTTTTAATGGTTGGGTTTAGGTTTAAATTTTTCTGAATTGATATTTGAGCTTAGAACAAAATTTACATATGGTATGTAGATTTTGGTGATTTTTGGAGTTAGGATGCAAAATCCTTAAGTTAAGGGTAAAATGGTCATTTTCCCACATGTAGAGGGTAAAATGATAATTTTACTCTAAGTTGATATTTTTTCATATTCCTAATTGTTAGTGATTATGTTCTAATTTTTAGAAATCACTACTTTCAGTTTCTCGTGATCGCACTTGAGTTTTGTCTAAAAGCGCGAAGACCAAGGTAAGTTAACTTTTAACTTACTATCAGTTTAATGTGTATGAGTGATAAGTAAGGGAACTAAAGTCTATGTAAGCATGTTATCATATGTACCATACCAAGTCATTACATATTTATCTGTTACACATAATTTATTCTGTCATGAATTATTCATCTGTTACACAAGATATTCTGTCACGTATTGCTATACATTGCAAGAAGTATGTCATGTTAAGTTAAGTATGCCATATGTTACATGTATTTCATGTCACGTAATATTCACTGTCACATGTTACGCCATGTTAAGAAATGTTGTCTGTTACATGGTATGCTATGTTACGAAATGTTGTCTGTTACATGTATGCCATGTTAATGTTGTCTATTATATTTATGTCTCAAAGTATGTCATGTCTGTCGTCTTACGTTCATGTCACGTTATGCTACGTCAGGACTTCTGTCTTTTATGTCACGTTCATGTTACATCACGTTACGAAATGTCATGTATGTCAGTTAAGTCATTCATGTCAATCACGACCCTAAGCGCTAGGATGGGGTAATATCCTAGTGGAACTCCTTTGTTCACGCTGGAGTGTCTAACTAGGTATGAAATTTCCTGGGTTGACGAAGTACAGTCAACAGGTTACGAATGGGGCCTAATTAGCTGGTCACCAGAACGCGCCAGGCACTAACGCCGATGGTGCCACACATTATGTTACGTATGTCCACAGCAAGTGTGGCACAAACAAATAAGTCATGGGGCTACAACAACTGTGGAGCATGAAGTATGGGGCCACAACAACTGTGGAGCATACACTACGTGAGACACAACAATTGTGACACGTAGGATACGTGGGGCCACAACAACTGTGGAGTACGAATTAATGCACTCACTGCTGGTATAGAAACCTGTGATGTGATGCGGTAATCGGCAGGGACACACGGCTCAAGGGGACCTGTGTAGCACCCATATGGTCACTTTAATGATTAAGTTTATTGAATAAGATTCCAAGTTCATGTATTTCACGTTCAAGTCATGTTTCATGTTATGTTCAAGTTTACGTTCACGCAATCATGGTAATCCCATGAGACAAGAATATGTTTCAAGTTCATGTTATGTTATGTTCATGTTCAAGTTATGTTCCAAGTTCACATTGATGTTATGTCATGCTCAGGTTCATGTTATGTTCAAGTTCGTGTTCAAATTATGCATGTTCACGTTCATGTTATGTTTCAAGTCCATGTTATGTTTTAAGTTCATGTACATGTCATGTCACGTCAAGTTAAGTTTAAGTTCCAGTTCAAGTTATGTCAGCTCATGTCATGTTATGTCAAGTTACGTTATACTTATTATTTCATGCCATGTTATGCCAAGATATGTTATGTTTTCTATTGATTTGATTATGCATTCATGCTTTTACTGCTATGCATGCATCATTAACCTGTGTGAAAGTTTCCTGTTAACTTGCTGAGATTTGTAATCAAATCTCACTGTGGTAGTCCCAACTACCATTCCCCCCGAATGGTAGATTTTCTTACAGGATCTGAAGAAGAAACGGGAATCGACCAACTGGAAATGGTCGACTAAGCGACGGTGCGACGTAGATGGTAGTACAGTAGTTACCTCAGATTACTACTTGTATTTGTGGAGTTCAATCTCCAGCACTCTTTTGATCACAACCATATGGACTATTGTTGTGATCTTAGTTGTTTAGTATGTCATTATGTATGAAGTATGTTTAAGTATTTGAGATATTTCAGTTTGGTGCATAGTATTGCTAAAAAAAAAAAATTATCCACTACGAATATTGCATAATGCTAGATGCATGTTAGGAATATTGCATCTTATATGTCATGAACGGGGGCAGGTAACCTTGTGTTGCATGTCTCGACGCTTCAAATGTTCGTCCAATCCCAAGCGAAATTTGGGAGTGTCACAATCGGCGTCCATGACTATGTGAAAATGGTATTGTGTTAATCACCTTGTACTCTAATTGAATGAGAATGACGTCGTCTCTTTTAGACACTTACTTAAGTCACTTTCAGTTCCACGAACTACTTCACTTCCACACACTTCAATACACTTCCACACACTTCGGCATTCTTTCACAGACCCCTTGACATGGCTTCTTCCCCCATTTGTTAGGGCTTCTCATCATCGGTATCATGACATATTGCCTCTTGTCGTAGAAAACAACGAGTACTCCCACACCGACTTTGATTACACACACACGCGCACACACACATATATATAATATGATCTTAAAAGATAAGCCTAATATGATAGTAGAAAATGATATTTAGAGGATTTTTTTATCAGTTTAAACTTGAAACAAATTAAAAGTGTCGTTAAAACAATAAAAATAGAGAGAGAAGAAAAAAAAAGGCAATATTTGTTTTGATTTTACCCCGAGCCTATAATCCGTACAATGCGTGAACCGTTATTTATACTAAAGTTTATAAATCTAAATAGTTGATTATATATAATCATTACTACAACTATTAAAAAAATATATATGAAATATATATATAATAGAAAATGCCTATATAAAAGAGTTAATTTTACCAATAAATATTTTATGGAAAATGCCTATATAAAATGTACATGGAGAATGCCTGATTTCCGATCGACACCTTTTTTCTGCACCGGCTTACGTTGCACTGACGCTGTCAGAGATTCAGGCACATTAAAGGTAATTTTTTCTTCAATATATATTTTATTTAAACAAAATGGGAGAGTGTCAAACAATATATTTAAAAATTACGTCTAGTACTAATGAATAATTATTTTGACGTATTTTAGTTTACCAAAAAATGTAGTAAACTGGGTAATTTTCAAAAGGCTCAAAATGATAGTAAAACTGTAATATGTTTGAAGGATATTTGTCATTTACGGTTTCTTATTCTTCTTTGTTTACAAATGAAAATATGATATAAGATAGTAGGAAGGGTTACCTAATCCATTAAGATAGACTTGTAGATATTGACTCGAGAACCGCTTCATCGCCACATGACTCCCATTAGGGAGTGTTCCTCAGTACAGAACACCTCTAAAATCACTTCCCAAGGCTTCTGATTTGCCAAAATGCCGCGTGGCTTTGAAAACTTCAACAATCGTGTACCTGCGAGGCTTTTTCGGTGATGTGGGCTTCTGCTTCTTGTCAACCAGAAGAATCAATGACTCAGTGCGCTCCCTGTGCATACTGTTGCAATAGAAAGAGATCAAAGCCAAAGTACAAAGTCCAAGAATAGCAACAAAGATCATGAAGCTGCTCGGCGGGGCTCTGTAACCACTATCGTTATATTTGGAGACTTGGCGAGCCACATTTCTATGGCAAATTCTTTCAGAAGGCTTCCGCAGCAAAGCTTGAGTCGTAGATGAGAAGTTTCAAGACAAAACGCTATGAATTTTTGTTGACTTTTCTGCGGAGGCCAAGAACCCGACGAACATGTATTCTTGAAGGAAAGGTGAGAGATCTAGCGGAAAAGATAAAATTGGTTTCGATGGCTTAGAGCGTCCATCCGATCTGAGATGGACATCAATCCTTCTACGTCGATCCGAGATGGCTTAGAGTGTTTCCCACACAACCGTCTCTCTTTGTTCTGCTTCCCTCTATTTTATTTCTCTTCAGTCTTCATCCACGGGATCTGGAAGGTGGGACGAACATGGAAGGTAAAGAATATTGGCGTTGTTTCACATGGGCAACCAACCATGGATGAAGAAGAACTGAATGCCCCTATTTTAGCCCACAAAAATAAAGCACCGCAGCAACTAAGCACGATGGACCGTAGCTCTTCATGGTGGCGCCCTCACGACCTTCCCTCAGCCATAGATGATGCCAAACCCAAGCTATGCCCAACCACCGTCACCCAACACCAAACCGGTGCATGTGAAGTTTTCGAGCATGGCAACGCTATGAAAAACTCGCTCTCTCCCTAAGTCTCGGTCTCTCTCTCTCTCTCTCTCTCTCTCATGTCCTACCGCTTTGGACAGCCCGCCTTCACTCACCCACGCCGAAGAAACGGCAGAAGAAGTCATCGATGAAGTTGCTGGAGAAATGGACGGAGAAGGAGACTTTGTTGGTGGTGTCGACGTCATTGGCTTTGGCGAAGAAGCAGGTTTGAACAAAGACCAAGTTGAGAACGTGTGTGGTCTATGTTCTTACTGTTTGATTGATCACAAAGATCACTGCGTCGTTTAGGTTTTTTTATTCTTATTTTTGTTTCTCTGATTCTTGTTATACGGAGAACGTGTTTGAACAAAGACCAAGTTGAGAGTTGAACCCTCTGGACTCACTACTTGGCTTTTCATCTCTTTTTCTCTCTTTTCACCACTTGACATTTCAGATCACCTTCTCTTTTCACTTGGTGCAAGTCTCTCTTTGCACCATTTTATCCCGAATTTTATGGTATGAATGCCAAGTCAACAATTGAAAAGTTAGCTTTTATATAATTAAATAGATATCTCAAAAAATATTATTTTATTGGAAGGTCATAGAAAAATTGTAAATGGGTAGTTGTTTTATCATTTTTCTGTTAGTATGACGGTTTTTGCAACATATTAAATCAAAAATTCTATGTACAATCACTTTTACATATTTTTTTGTGCACTCCACTAATATGGTTGGTTGCGTCATTTTTTTAATATAAAATAACTGTTTTGATCAATCACATTAGTAAAGTGCAAAAAGAGTACGCAAAAGTAACTGTATGTAGCATAATTCATATTAAATTGACTATTCTTTTTTTCATGAAAACAAATATTTATATTACTTAAAAGAAATTAAAAATTATATATTCTAGCCGCAAACTAATTTGATAAAGATTCATAAATTGACATAAAATTATGTCAGTTTATATATTTATTTTTAGAGAAATTCTAAATAAAGCCTTATATCATACACCTCCACCAAATCAACATATCATTGCCATTTTTGTCATTCTATCTTAATGCTTAAATATGTGTATTTTTTTTTCTAAGCAAGTAAATTCCTATTAGAAACAGAAAGGATGTTACATGAGGAAGGGGTAGGGTTCCTAAACAAACGCCGCAGTACAATAACCACAGTGCAAAAGTGGTGAAAAAATAAAAATAAAATTGGATTTGAGACCAATTTCTTAGTCCCCACCCATGCCCTACAAAGGGGGCGCTGTCTTAAAAGATAGTATTTAGCAGTTTGCAAAGTCATGTGAACTATGGAACCACCGCTGATGGCGGTGGAACCTCCACTGGAAGCGGTGAAAGTTGTGGGTGCATTGCAGTTTGTTGTCTTGAGATGTTTTTTGGAGAGATCCGTAGTCTCTTTTTCAAGATCATTGGTTAGGGAAAGCGATAAATAGTCGAAAGCACGACATCGGATGGACTGATTTGTGGCCAGTCATCTTTCTTCCCACGCATCTATGGTGGCGCGTGGTAACCATCTGCTGGTACGACGCATGTAACCATCAGAGGCGTCGTGGCGCGGCAGCGTGTGAAGGTCACGCGCAGAGCTTTTTGGTGCGATTCCGCTCCATCCCAGTAGATTGGTGTCTGTAGAATGGTGTGGTGGGGCGCGTGTCGACTAATGGAGGATGGAGTGTAATAGATCTAACCAAAACCAAACCGGTGGAGGGGGAAAAAAACTACCATAAAAGTGTATACACAGTACGGTAATGGAAAGGGAGAAGAGAGGAGGGAGAGAGCCACGGCTCCACCCTCCTCTCCCATGAAGGTACTCGAAGAGTGAGTTTTCTTGAGAGAAGGGAGAGTTTCTGTCTCTAAACAGGAGAATGGAGCTTTGGCTGCTTAAATATGTGTATGTTTTAGAATAGCAAAAATGACAAATCACATGCTGATTAGATAGATATGGTAGTGTAAGACTTCCTTGTAACACTTCTCTTATTTTTATTAAGAGTAATGCTATATACCACACTCTTATCCCACTTTCATCCTATTATGTAAGATGTGGCACGTTTATTATCATTGGATGATAAAAAATCATCTAATAAAGGATTATCTAATGGTGATAAATGTTTCACATCTTACATAGTGAAATGAAAGTGAGATGATAATGTTGTGTATAGAATTTTTTTTATTAAATATTTTTTTATAGACGCATCACTTTTATAAATAAAAATAAAAAAGATAAAAAAATAAAAATTTTGGTCAACTTAGATTGAGGGACGAGTAACACAATCCTACTGATGAAAAAGTCTACACAAGCGATTTTGCGCACCGAAGCACACCAATGGTACAACTATACCTTTTAATGAAACGTTGTGTTTCATTTTAGTATCTATGAATGCATTTGAGGCAAGAAAGAAATTTAAATTGAATTGGAATCCGAAGGGAAAAACGCCACAACGCACCGTTTCATCATTCTCGCCCATTCGCGTCCCACCTTCTTCTCCATTCTCGCCCATCACAGAAACCTGACCTCTCTCTCTTTTCTCTCTTTCCATTCTCTTCATTTCAGCAATGTCGATTCTCGATCTCTTCTCCATCAAATTCCATTTTTCTTCCTTCAGATTGTTATGAACCCTAACCCTAACAATAGATACGATATTACGATGTAGCACAAAGAATATCGCCTTATTCCTATAGCACAAATAACAACATTTTGTTGGTCAAATATCATTAAAGGAGAAAGCTTCCTTCATCCATAACACACCCAACAAAGAAAGTCAAATAATAATTTTGTAATTGTCGCAAAAAAAAAAAAAGTTCAAGATATACTGCACTTGCAAATCGTGATATCAACCAAAATAAAAGGGGGGATGTGAGGAGTTCTTGCAAATGCAAGCCACTCTAAAATCTTATAGTTTTCACAAGTTGTAAATTTTGGTTTCCAAAATTTTCATCTGGGTATGAATCATTTGAACTTTGTTGTAAATTAGTCACAAGAAACAAATGGAAATTGGTACAGTAAAGCTTGTCTGAAACAAACTGAGCATGAACATCATATATATAAATGAGCTTTATACTTGCATAATAAGTAATGACTTGGTACCCTGCATCTTTCAACTATCTAAGAAAGTTTTAACCATATTAAGGGTATGACTTTTCCCACACAGTTTGGCCATTTGAGGACATAAATTAGATTAGAAGCTAGTCTTACAATGCCTAGATAGAACATAAAGAAAATTGTTTGGTAGAGACACATCAACCATGATTTATTCTAAATGATTGGTGTCCTATCGCACACATATCCAGCACTAAAATATACTGAATATAAGCTCAAAAAAAGATATATATAAACAAGAAAATCAATAGATTTTTTTTTATAGGTGTTGTTTCGATTCCTTTACACTTGTAAATAAAGTAAGAAGTAAAACATAATTGCATAAAAAAAGAAACCAAATTTATCCAAATCTCAAGAAAGATTGAGCCACATGAATTTTAACCATATCTCTAAGATTTGCAGAGATGGGAAAAAACTATGAGCCACATGAATTTTAACCCTATCTGCAGCCCACATAAAGAAGCCTTAAGCCCCTGAAGCCACGATCCCATAACATGAAAGCCACCACAGAAAGAGGAGAAAGCCATCACAACAAGTTTTTTCTTTTTTTGTTTTCATTCAAGACGTATGAAAGCCATCACAGAAAAGAGAAAATATGAAAATAATGGAAGGGAGGGAATAGGCATAGAAGACAATCTGAAAATAGAAAGAAAGAGGGTCGGAGAAGTTTTGAAGTCATTGCGATAATGGGGATGGAGTACATGTGGTACATGTTGTGCAGAAGAAGGAAGATGGTCTGAAGGGTCTTTAGGGTTTTCTTAGGTGTTATATATATGTTGGGTCTTTATCTAATTTCTTAAGGGCTTTTTTGTCAATTCTCGCATGAGTCATGGGTTGAGGCAGTTACTCCAGATTTAGTCAATTTCTTATCCGTTCAGTTAAGAGGCCATGTTGGGCCAAGTTTAGTTAATGGGTCTATTAGTTATTATTTCTGTTGTAGAGTCCAGTATAAATAGAAGTCCCTGTTTACAATTTGAATCAATAAAATTTCTCAAATTTACCCAAGTGAGTGTGAGTAGAGGTTCTAGTCCTCAAATAACCAGAATTATTGCATTTTTAAATTTATCAAATCTGTGTTCCACTTAACAGTGGTTTCAGAGCCGCTTTCTTGGGACATGGCAGAGGGGACTATGCATGCCCAGCTCGTGGAAGCAATCTCAGCATTAAAGGGAGAGAATACGCACCTGCAAGAAGAACGGGAGAGACAAAGAGACAAAAAGGGGATGTTAGAAGCAGTTTTAGACCAGTTAAACAATATGGCTTCCACATATGAGAAACTAGCTGTGATGCACAGCTAGGTGAAGGATCTTCTAATCAGAACCCAACGGTTAGTAACAATCCTTTATTTGAGGGAAATGGGGGGATTCAGGCGAGGTCTCTTAGATTGGAATTCCCTAAGTTCGGTGGGGGTTATCTAGCTGAGTGAATCTTAAAGGCAAACCAATTTTTCTTCTATTATAACACCCCAGAGGACCAAAGGCTTCAAAGAGCCTTCTTTCACATGGAGGGTAAAGCCCTCTCATGGTATTCTTGGCTCATGACCTCAAGCCCAATTTCTACTTGTGATGAGTTTGTTACTGCACTAAGGGTAAGGCTTGGACCCTCAGCCTATGAGGATCCGGTGGGATAGTTTACTAAATTAAAACAGATCAGCTCAGTTGAAGAGCATCAAACCCAATTTGAAGAGTTATCCAATAAGATAAAGGGGATAGCTGAGGAGTTTCGTATGAGTACCTTTTTAAGTGGGTTGAGAGATGACCTTAGAATTTCTGTGACTATGTTTAAACTCCCTGCATTATCAGCTGCCTTTGGATTTGCTAGATTACAAGAAGAAGAGATCATAAGAAGAGCCCAGGGTCAAAGTACCCGAAACTTTTCCACTCAACCAAATCCACACCAAATTCCCAAATTACCAGCACTTTCCCCTATATTGAGACTTCCACCTCCACCTACCAGACCCAATCCAACCTTCCACAATACCAACAGCAGATTCCCAAACACCAATAGATGACCAACCCTACCCATTAGAAGAATATCTCCTGCCCAAATGCATGAAATGAGGGATAAGGGTCTTTGTTATTATTGTGATGAGAGGTTCCAACCAGGTCATAGATGTAATAGACCTAAACTCTTTTTATTAGAAGGGATGAGGATAAAAGAAGTAGAGGAAGAAGAAACTGAGGGGTCATTAGCTATAATCCAATCAAAAGAAGAGAAAGAGGGAGAGGAGGAAAAAGGGGAGCTGTTGGGTATTTCATTACATGCTATGGCAGATGCATTGACTCCTAAAACCATGAGATTAACGAGGATCATCAATAAAACTAGTGTAATAATCCTCATTGACATAGGGAGTACACATAGTTTTATTGACCCAAATGTAGTCAGGAAAGCTCGACTACCAGTGGAAGAAAGCCAACTGTTAGTCCAATTGGCTAATGGAGCAACCTCTCTTTCCTTGGTTTATGTAAGGCTGTCCCACTCCTATTACAAGGGTTGCAAACTACATCTAATTTATATTTGTTGATTTTGGGGGGATGTGATATAGTCTTGGGTATGGACTAGTTAAGAGAGTTGGGTACTGTAGTATGGAATTTTTTAGATCTAATCATGTCTTTTAATGTTGAAAATGTTGTTGTTACATTAAGAGGAATACAGTTACCAAGCCATGTAGTGGAAGAGGCTGAATATGTGCAGGGTCTAAAGAAAAATTATGCCAAAGGAGTATGGCTATAATATTTAGAGGGAGTTAGCACAGACCCTCAAGAGCCTGTTCAAGTGGCTGTGCAGGGTATTGTTGATAAGTTTAAGGGAATATTTGTTGAGCCAAGTGGTCTGCCTCCACCTCGGAGTCATGATCACAAAATTACATTGCAACCAGGTTCTAAACCCACTTGTGTAAGGCCTTATAGGTACCCATACCATCAAAAGGAAGAAATTGAGAGGGTGGTAGTAGGCATGTTAAAAAGTGGAATTATTAGAAGCAGCCAAAGCCTATATTCTTCCCCGGTTCTGTTGGTGAGCAAGGCCAATGGGAGATGGCGAATGTGTGTGGATTATTGCGCACTCAATAAAGATATAATGAAAGACAAGTACCCCATACCCAACATTGATGAATTGTCGGATGAGATTCATGGAGCTCAAGTGTTTTCCAAGTTAGATCTACGCTCGGGGTACCACCAAATCAGAATGAACCCAAAGACGTACCTAAGACGACTTTTAGGACTCATAAGGGTTACTACGAGTTTTTGGTAATGCCATTCGGCCTTACCAATGCTCCATCAGCCTTTCAATGGTTGATGAATGAGGTGTTTCGACCTTGTTTAAGAAGGTTTGTGATGGTTTTCTTTGATTATATCTTAATTTACAACAAGACATTACAAGAACATTTACAACATCTCTACACTGTTTTGGAAATCTTACAATCTCACCAGTTTTTTGCAAAGGCTTCCTAGTGTATTTTTGGGTGCAGTAGGGTGGAGTATTTGGGGCAAATTATTTCAAAGGAAGGAGTACAGACTGATCTATAGAAAATTGAGGCTATGCAGAATTGGGTAGTGCCTAAGAACCTCAAAGTTTTGAGGGGGTTCTTAGGACTAACGGGCTACTACCGGAAGTTTGTACAAGGCTATGGAAGTATTGCTACACCACTCATAGCCTTGTTGAAGAAGGATGCTTTTTGCTGGACAAATAAGGTCCAACAAGCTTTTGAGAAGCTAAAAGAAGCTATGGTGAGCCCCCTGGTATTAAGATTACCAGATTTCTCTAAAGCTTTTATCATAGAGTGTGATGCCTCAGGGCAAAGTTTAGGGGCAATGTTAATGCAGGAGGGGCAGCCTATTGCCTATCTAAGTCAAGCATTGAAGGAACGAAATCTGGCCTTGTCCACATACGAGAAGGAGTTATTGGCTTTGGTAATGGCAATTCGGAAGTGGAGACACTACCTACTGGTACAATCTTTCAAGAAGCTTATCAGCCTCTACCATCAAGGGACCCTGGTTTCAGCTTTATACCAATTCCGATATGATCTTCTCTTTTATAAGGGAAGATTGATTTGGGAACACTTGTGCCCTTCCAGCAAACAAATCCTGCAACAATTTCATAGCAGCTCATTAGGGGGTCACACGGGTGTGCATAAAACAAATGCAAGAATAAAAAGGAAATTTTTCTGGCCTAGTTAATGTAGTGACATCCGAGCCTTCATAAGAGAATGTGATGTATGCTAGAGGAATAAGGTTGAAACCATCCACCCTACAAGTTGCTTCAACCTCTTCCTATACCAGAAAAGAATTGGGAGAACATTAGCATGGATTTCATAGAAGGGTTGCCACCCTCAAGAGGAAAAACTATTATCACGGTGGTGGTTGACAGATTAAGTAAGTATGCACATTTCTTGTCACTTACACATCCATACACAACTTTCACAGTAGCTAGACTCTTTATGGAAAATATTTTCAAGCTACATGGGATGCCGCACACAATTGTAAGTGACAGGGATCCTATATTTACAAGCCAATTTTGGAAGGAGATGTTTAGTATTTGTGGGACAGATCTGCTCTTGAGTTCAGCCTATCATCCTTAGACGAATGGCCAAACATAGGTAACAAATAAGACACTTGAATGTTATTTAAGGTGTTTTTTTAGTGACAGGCCCAAAGATTGGACACGATGGTTCAACATAGATCTCACCATTCGAGGCTGTTTATGGACAACCCCCACCATGCCTACTGCCTTACGAGCCAAGGTCAACTCGTGTTTAGTCAGTCGAGGAGGAGTTGTGGAGTCGCAATTTCATAGCACAACTGGTCCGTGAGAATCTGCATAAGTCACAAAAGAAGACAAGGTAGTATGCAGATAAACTCAGAACTGGCAGAGAATTTAAAGAGGGATAGTGGGTTTACCTGAGGTTAAGGCCGTACAGACATATGATGGTGGCGATGAGGAGAATTCTGAAGATTTCGCTAAGGTATTACGACCCCTTCAAGATTCTCTAGAAGGTGGGAAAAATTGCATATAGATTGGATTGCGCCAGGAATCACAAATATTTCCAACCTTTCATGTATCGTGCCTCAAAAGGAAACTTGGAGCCCATGTCTAGCCAATACCCCAACTTCCCCAAGTCAACCGTGATGGAACCCTAGCTCCTGAACTAAAGCAAGTGTTGCAGCGACGACTTGCGAAACGAGGGCACCGTACCAAAGTCAAGGTCCTAGTACAATGGAAAAGGGAAACAATGGAGGATGCTACCTGGGAAGATTTGGAGGAGATGCGAAGAAGGTTCCTTGATTTTGTGGGCAAAATCCTTTGAGAAGGGAGCATTATTACGTGCAGCGTAGAAGAAGGAAGATAGTCTGAAGAGTCTTTAGGGTTTTCTTAGGCGTTATATATATGTTGGGTCTTTATCTAATTTCTTATGGGAATTTTTGTCAATTCTCGCATGAGTCATGGGCTGGGGCAGTTACTCTAGACTTAGTCAATTTCTTATTCGTTCAGTTAAGAGGCCATGTTGGGCCACACCTAGTTAATGGGTCTGTTAGTTATTATTTCTGTTGTAGAGTCCAGTACAAATAGAAGTCCCCGTTTAAAATTTGAATCAATGAAATTTCTCGAATTCACCCAAGTGAGTGTGAGTGGAGGTTCTAGTCCTCAGATAACTAGAATTATTGCATTTTTACATTTATCAAATCGGTGTCCACTTAATAGGAGTACTTGAGATCTTCGACACAAAGGAGTCCGTCGCGCGGAAAGGAGACCGTCGCCAGTAGAGGAGACCGTTGCACACGAAGGAGATTGTAGCCGTCCCGTCGCCATCGCGTGCAGAGGATATGCTTGCATTGAAGAAGAGATTTGGGAGAGATGAATGCGTTAAGAAAGCCTACGTTGTTTTCTTAAAGATGTTTTCCCTTTCTATTCTCTACATTATTTTTTTTTTTTTTTATAATATAACAAATGTCATCCGACAAAATTCTCCACGTAGGCATTGGTACGCGAACCGCCTGTACCCGAAAAACTGCCTACTGAAATACGCCCTGAGGGCAAAATTGAAATATCACGCGAAACTGTTAAATATATCACGGTACTACAAATACTCTTTGCCAAACGGCCAGTTTCGATCCGTCCGACCCCCTTCTCCCTCTCGTTTGTGTTCTCGAACTTTCTTTGGAGTTTGGTTCAATTCGTTCGGCTCCCCGCCGAGAAGCTGAGCTGATCTCTCGGCTGAGTCACAGCCATGGACGACGAGTACGAGTTCGCTGACAAGGTTCCTCCCTCCTTTGATCGCGTGGTACGTTTTCACACGGAACCCATATGCATCCCTTTTTCAGATAACATTAAGAGATCTGTCTAAATGACATTAAGTTTAAGCCCTCTAAATCAAAGATCTACTGGAATATAATTGATCTTATTCATATTGTTTGATGGAGTCGTTATTATTACGATTTATTTTTAACGTTCCCTGGGTGATTTTATTGGGTATATAATGTTTCCCGGAAAATTCTATGCGAAAACGTTATTTTTTGCGATGGTTACATGTTTCATGATTAATAATTTCCCTGCAAGCTCGAGGAAATTTACTATGCATGTTCAGTAAACAAATATCATATCCTGGAAATCTTCTCAAGTTTTAAGAAACAGAGCCAAGGAACTCTTCGTTAACTGAAATCTCGTATTGATTCTGCTGTATAGTTTCAGTTATTCGAGTTCGTAGGTCATTTATAATTCAATAAGTCTTCGTTTGGTTATACAGATGAGATGTGATGAGAAATCTGTGAATAATAGTAAGATAGTTTGTGAATAGTAATGAAATTATTTGAATTAAGATGTTTTATGGGGTTTTGGGAATGGAGAGAAAAAGTTGAATAAAAAATTATAAATTTAAAATATAATCTTTTAATATTATTTTTCTTTGAGATTTGAAAAAGTTGAATTGTTTTTTATATTTTGTTTGGAAGTTTGTGAAAGTTGTAATGATTAAGTAATGGATTAGATGAAAAAGTTGAAAATTGTTTGTGTTTGATTGGTGTTTGGATGTTGAGATGAAATGGGATGAGACCATCTGTGAAACCAAACGGGGCCAAGATTTTATGAATATTTTACCTATAAAAAAATTATGAATTTTTTGCCATAATGTCTAGGTAAGTTATTTTAATTCCGTGAGAGAGAGTTCTTCAAATTCATATTCAATTTGAACAAATGCATTGCATCACTTATTTAATGGAGAAATGCAAGTCGAGAGATTAATTGTCATGGGTACGGATCCTCTTCAGGAGGACCATATTTCTGTCCATGCTATGGTTATTCTGTTACCGTCCTATGCTTTGCTTGTAGTTTTTGTTGTTGCTGATTATTAATGATCTGTTGGTTCTCTACATTTTTCCTTTCACATTTTAGCAGAACTTATAAAGTTATAAATGCATATTGCACCCATAATGTATTGATGCAACTGATAGGGGAAAGAAAGATTTTCTGATAACATTGATTAGAACCCATTTAAGAGCATATCTGTATTGTCCCCAAAATCACCAGTTCAACGAGAATTGTTATTTCCACAAACTACTTCCAATTACTGAAAGCAGCCCAAATTCTCCAAGATCCAAATTGCTCCACACAGTGCAAATTTAAATCCCACGAACCAAACTCCAAGCTACAATCTTAATGAATGGTAAGCATCCCCATACCTAGAGCATCCAATAAGCAACCAATGAATAAGAATATCCCGCAGCCCAAAAGAACACTAACAAATCTGAACCACAGAAGCAGATGAACTTTTTGGATGGGTACTCAGTTTTTGTGACGGTGCTTACAGATTTCTGCATTTAATCACAGTCTGCTTACTCAAGCCTTCAATTCTTCTTGTTAATAGAACAATAATAAACCTTTTCGATTTGAAGAAATACCTTGATTTCTTAGTGTCATCTTCACCAACCCTTTTCATCTCTCTGTTCTCTTCTTCTTAGGCTTATTGGTTAGCCTCATTTTGTTCACATGATGAGCTGAAGTCTCCATTTGATCTGTACCTTTAAAAAACAAAATAATACTAATGTTCATTTTTCTCTAACCTTACTTGTTTGGGAAATGCCGATGTGCATGGAGATACCCACCTTCCCCATTATCAATTTCGAGTTCAAATTCTTATATTAAATCAGTTCACTCACCAATAATTCCTGTCTACATTTTGGAGCTCTTGTAAGCTTGAAAAGATCCTGTTGTGGAAAAATAAGAAATTGTTTTTATTTCAAGTATAAAAACTTCTATAAAGCATTACATATAAATATTTTGAATAAATGGGATTCATTGATTCCTTAGAAAAAAAAAAGCTTCTTTATTACTACCAAGTACACGGAATTGACCAGAGAGTAGCTGTATTTGATTGATACTCATTATAAAAAATTTAGTTATTTCTTACTTGTCAAAAATTTAGTTATTTCTTAGACATACTCAGTAAGCTTGCAGAAATATCAGCTTCCAAATCCAATTTTAAAGGGCTTGATTTATTTCTGAAAAAAAAAAGAGTTGACTTGGAAGATCATAGAAAAACTTTAAAATCCAATCCAGGGTAGGTTATGCCCTAGTATTGCTCATCAAAAGTGATAGTAGTGCTTTGTTATGCTTGAAACCCATCTTAAAGTTTGGCCATTTGTTAACATGCTTGAATTGATTGTACTAACAAAATATGTGAACATCATTGCCTAGGAGAATAAAATACCAATTTTAATGATTTTAGACCATAAGCTGGATTGCTTGCGTTGATGTTGTATGGTGGGCTATGTCATCCTTTCTCAGTTTTTTATTTGTTGTTGCTTTCAGTCTGATGTGTTCTCACAAAAATATGATTTGTTGTTGCAATGATTAGGGAGATATGATCAAGGATGCTGAAGCCAAAGGGTTCAACCCTGGACTGATAGTGCTGCTGGTTGTTGTTGGGCTATTGTTGATATTCCTTGTTGGAAATTACGTACTTTACATGTATGCACAAAAAACTCTTCCTCCAAGGAAAAAGAAGCCGGTCTCCAAGAAGAAGATGAAGAGGGAGAGAATGAAGCAAGGTGTTTCTGCACCTGGAGAGTAGAAACTCAAGATATGCTTTCTTGTGTTCATCTTTTCGAACTATTATTGGAAATTCCCTTTCTTCTGGTGTTGAGTGTCTAAGTTACTTTCCTTCATCTCCCTGACATCAGTCAAAATTTAACTTTATAATTAGAAGTTAACGTAATATTAAGTTAGACCAAGAAGTAAGAATGCTTTGTTTGTTTTTCTGATGGAGTTTTCAATTGTTCTGTTCCCTCTTGTTCACTTGTCTTTTCTGTTTATTCTTAGGGTGTAAGGGTTAGGAGCGCCTGGTGTTGTTGGTCCTTACATTGATCCAGTATCTTTTAAGCTTTATTTTGGTTGTTCTTCTTTTTTTTTTTCCTATTGTTACCCCTGTTACGACCAGAACACCGTACTGCTGCCACCTTAGCATTCAGGTTAGGTATGTATGGGCTTAGAGCAGGATTTGGCATGTGATTGTAATGCAGGGTGTTATCCATTCATTAGGCCTTTACCGAGTGTTCAGTTTTCTCAATGCAAGTGCAAGGGATGTAGATGAGCGGCGGCATTGGCTTAGCATAGTTTTTAGTAAAACAGAAATAAGAATAAAGGGCATTATCTGGCTTAGAGCACTAGCATTGATTTAGCCATTAGTTTAGGCAATTATTTTGCTAAACATTCTACTTTTGCATTTTGGCTAACCTATTAAAAATCAACACCACATTGGATTAACAATCCTTCTCTCTATGATAAAATGTTGCTGTTGTTATGATTTATCTATCTTGTGTGTAAATCCATCAAATTAGCTTCATTTTCATTTTCATAATTTCCAGCAACTTATACACGAAATTACATAAAATTCTTGCAAGCACAAAGCATCAACATAAAAGGCAAAATCAGCTTCAGGCTTGCATTTTCGGCAACCTATACATGAAACAGATTATAAACTAGTGAGTTCTTTCTTCAACAAAATATGTTTGTACCAAATGTTTACTAGTGTTCAACTATAATATAATTGTGCCAAATATAGTTGTTCCAAATATTTCTAGGACATGGTGGCTAATAGTGTTCAACTATATCCAACAGCAGCAGATATATAGAACATATAAAACAGTGTTCAACCATCCAGAAACTATATCCAGTAGCAGCTATGGAACATATTTTTCTATTGCTTCTGTAGCTAATAGTGTTCAACTCTTGAAATCAGTTCTTAGCAGCATGTACACTAATGAACAAAAACATCCCAGAGAAAATAGAGCAGCAACTCGAGAGGTTACATAGTTAATGAACAAATAATTTGTTTCAATTAAGCTTCTGGCAATAATGAAGTTACATTGTTTCAGAAGAAAAAGAAACATGATGGACTTAAGTTCTCCACAATCCCCTTTACAACCCTCAGCAGATAAAGATAAACATGATGGATGATCATGAATTTGAACTTGAATTCAAAACAGTGTGATGTGCAGAGTAGTTGTCGAATTGGCTGTGAGCTTGACCCAAGGCAAACAAGGAAAGTACTATTTGATTCACTAAATATGGCAAACAAAGAAGACAAACAACGAAATTACATTAAAAGATTGCATGGTCGTGGCCCATGGCATTCAGGTTCATTGACCTATTCTCTGTTTTTAGGTATATATGCAATAATTTCAGTATGCTTGCTGCTTTTGCTAATAATTGACAGTGATTGTTTAAGTAGTAACATTCCAAGAATCTGATTCACACAAAGAAATACTTGATGCTCTAAACAAGAGGTATAAACAAGAGCAAATTAGCATGGACAGGTTCATTAGGTCTCTTTTATTGGCTCGGTTTCTTAAACCATCTATTGCCATGGACAGGATTAGTTTAACAAGGTCCAAGTAAACTTTTTCTTTGAGATCCTTTGACAAATCCGACTTTTCCCTCCTTTTCCCTTTTTTGTTTTTTACATTTTCGTTTACCTTGTTTTGTTAGATGTTAGAAGCTGGTTCAACGGTTGCCCAATCCACCACCACCACCATCACGCACTCACCCCACCGTTAGAGTTTCTTTCTGTCGATCCACCTCACTTCCGCTACCAAGCCTCCATTCCATCAATGCTTGAAGCCAACTCGTCCCATCTTGCCGCAAGGCTTCCGTCATCCTGTATTCAAGTAGCGGTTCTAACACCCGCCCACCTTCCATAAGCATGGCATCCTTTTTTCGCCTTTGTCGTGGGGTGTGACTTTTGGCTTATGTTCTCTTTTCCAATGATTCAGTTTCACATCGTACCAAAGCAGGTGGGTAGCCTTTCGTCCTCCCTCCCTAGCGATAACCTTTCTTTCAAGGGTAGCAGCCTTTCCTCATTCAGTCTCATCTACCTCCTCTACTCAGCCAGTTTTCACCAACACGCATACAAACTCATCATCTCCACATCTGATCCTCTACCTCACCATTTTGGCCTTCAGTTCACATATTTCACATTCACACAAGAACCATTCACATATTTAACATTTCCTGCAATTTACTGTATCTTTGGTTGTTATCTATAATAAAAACACTACAGACACGAATGGATCTCACACACTTATATGTGACTGTGCCACGTTTCCGCATTATTTCTCTTTTGATAATATAATATGTACCTTTGTCGACAGAAAAAATAAATAAAATGATTCAACTACTTAAAGTTTTCATTAAAGTTTTAAAAGGCAAACTAAAAAAATATTAAATAATGCCGAATTAATTCTCTTTTTTTTAATTTATTATTCCGACCGTTTATCGAGGTGATGGCCTCGAATGATTGTCTTAAAAATAATTAGCATTAGGTCTTTAGAAGTTTAGGGTTTATATTTTTGGATTTAAGATTTTTCTTTAAGAAAAAACAATAATCTAGTGTAGTAGAACTTATTGTAAAATCTGTAGGATGTTGAAGTGGCGCATCAGGAATGGAGGGTACCCAATCCTGCCAGCAACAACTTCTCTTATTGGCAAGAATAGGCAGTAGTGGAAAATCCAGCAAAAGTAATAATAGAATATTGAGAATTGTTGAGAATGTTTGTGAATATTAATAAAAAGGTAATAATAAAATATTAAATAATAGTAAAAAATAAATAAAAAATAATAATATAATAAAGAATAGTAACGAGAATACTTAATACTCTTGGTTGCCAAACCAGCCTTTTTAACACTCCGTAGACAGTTTCATTGTGTAAAAAGGCAGTAGCAGAGGCTTAAAACAGTTTCATTGGGGGCAAAACCTTTCATTCAAGCAAAAAGGAAAAATCCCATCCACTTTACACACACAATGCAGGCTGTTCTGTTGTGTTGTATGGAGTCTCAAATTTCAATTATTATCATTGTTGTTGTTGTAATACTCATGCATGGAGACACTGACTGAACAAAGAATTAGACGCTCCAAGACCTTGTTATCAAACACAAGACATACCAAAACTGAAAACACACAAAACATCACGTATTATAAACACAGAAAGGGTGAAGTCAACATTTTCATTGTACCTTACTTACAGGTGTTCAATCAAACAAAGCAAGAGTTCTTTAGAGGCAGCTCAGGAAACTCAAATACAGTTTACACAGTTCAGTATCATCGTGTCGTACTGATACTATATAGAAAGTACAACTCTTCCATGCTAAGGCACGAAGCTCTCAGGCAGGATGGCCCATGGTCTGCTCCATTGGAGGAATCATAACCAAGACTGGTTGAGCATTGAACCCCGGATGAGGCAATCTACGACGGAGTTCCCGACCTTCCTGACAAAGAGCACACATGTGGCAGAAGACATGAGTCATGGCATCACAAGCAGATTCACAATGTTCACGCTGCACCTCATCCTCCAGAAAGCTTCCACAGCACCCGCATGACTTATGAAGTGCCTCACAGCTGCCCTGTTTTCATAGAAAATCATGAACAAATTCATAAGCCCTCAATACTTATTATAATTTCTATTAGTGACAATCAGTTACATAACTACAAGGCCTCAAGTAGGATAAAAAGGAACAAAATTATAAAACCCAAGGAAAATTAAGTTATAATCATAAGATTATTCTCGGGGTGTATACCGAAATCAAAACTCCTATTGAACTGTATGGAAGATCAGGACTAAGTATCAAATTTCTCAAACTATTGACTTTGCCGTATCCTTTTACCAATTAACACATTTAGTGTCCTAAATCCTTAAAACATTCAAGAGTATGAATAGGAGCAATGATTTCTATAATTCACAATTGCTATAAAATAAAAACACAGAGCATTATCTGAAGTAGGGCGTGGAAGTTAAGAACATCCTGTGGAAGTTGAAGTAGATAAAATATACGAAACATATGTAACTCACGAATCCACATGACCAGAAGGCCAAGATCACCACAACAGAAATACTAACAAATTCATTAACACCATAACATTCTCAGACCAAAGGTGTCCATGGCATAAGGCTTACTAACTAAAAACCATGGTTGCAATTGAAATGCTCTCTCTCTCTCTCTCTCTCTCTCTCCCCTACCTAAACAACATATTTACACATCTTTAGAAAAAATAAGTTATATCAAAACTTCAAGAGACCACAAATATAACATTGTTTTTTTTCAATATACAACTATAATACATATATATAATAGTAACACTTTAAAATGCATCTCTATCTTGAGAATATTCAAAATTCAAAAATCACTGTCATGATTGCATCTCTTTGCAATCAACTACGACGATAAGGGAGGTAGTTCAAGTCAAGGGAGGACTAGAGGGAAGATAGAGCCAATTGTATATTTTTAGTAGGCCCATTTGGAGTTTACAGGTATTGAGGAGTGTGTTGGGGAACTTACAGTGGCTTGGTGTATGGTCAAAATCTGGTTTGGTGGGATAGGCATTGGTGCACTGGTGGTGGTTTGGGACAGGCGTGTCTTTGGTCTTGGCCTAGGGCTTTGTTAGGTTCATTTCCCTAGATGGGTTTATCTTTTTTTGCACCCCAACTAGGTGTTTTCTCTTGTATACATCCAATGTACTCGACTACACCAATTGGCATTAATAAACTTTTACTTATAAAAAAAAACTACACAGAGCTTGGTTCATTTATAGAGGAAGTACTTTATGATAAGAACAAAATGCCACAGGATACAAAATGTATAATTGAGGAGTGCTATAATTAATAGATGAACAAACATGTGCATAGAAAGCATAAACATATACAACAATACAAAATAAAATCAACCAACTCAATGGAAACCACATCTAAACTCAATGGCAGACCAAAACTGCCATTGATCATGTCACCTTGTATTTTGGAGGTGACGATGGTGAGAAGAGAAAAACTTACCTCTAGGTTGAACTTCCGACGAATGGCAGTACGGCTAGTGTGTGAAAACAATGGTGCAAGGAAATTCCAACCAAAAACGGAATTCCCAATCAAATATAGACCAGAGTAACGCAAGCAGCGATCTGCAAAAGTGCCAGGACTGGATCCAAGTCTCTCAGCATTGCTTCCATACAGCACACAAGGAGCCACACTTCCAAGAAGACCTGGCCAGACAACACGACGTTAAGGACAAAACTTGAAAATGTGGTGCAAAAATAGACTTTAAAAGCATATCAATTTACAAAGAAAACGAGATCATCAAGAAATATTGCATTCCGAAAGCAACAAAGTATTAATTGATATAAACCTCTATGCAATCAGAGTAATGATACATATAAGATCCCTTTTTTTTACACTTATTTGTTAAAAGAAAGACGGTTATGCAAACTTTGAAATTCAAATCAAATGGGAAACTCAAATTTCAAAAACTTATAATGTTAGTTTAATGAAGTAACACTATCACACTGGCTAGTTATAAAATGGTCGTGTCCATATATTACTCATAGTTATTTTAAACTGGGTTATAAAATTTTGTATACAGCAATCAAATTTACCTCCTACGTGAATTATGTCTCCATTATTAATTGTTCAAAATTTTCTTAGAGCTGCATGCCATGTATCACTAACAAAATGCAAACTTTCTAACTCATCGCCATTTTCTTAAGCTAATGGATAATGTTAATCAAGGAGTATTGCACTCTTCACATACTTTTTTAAAAGATTTTTTCTTTAAAAAATACTGATTCTTCATAAAAGTCCATCCAGATGTAAAATTATGTAACTGATGGATCACAAAGGAAAAACACAACCAGAACTCAGAAGTCGATTCCATGTCCTCAAACATATAGAAATAAAAACAAAAATAACAGAATTTCTCTTAGCAAACATTGATCTTTGGTAATACAGGGATCAGTTTTATCCTTCAACCAATGTGCTAGCACCAGGTCAAGTACAAAAATGAAACAAATAGAAAACCCCAAACTCAAAGCAAAATTCAGAATGCAAAGAAAGACAGAGC
This sequence comes from Juglans cinerea, assembly GCA_961763995.1. NCBI lineage: Eukaryota > Viridiplantae > Streptophyta > Magnoliopsida > Fagales > Juglandaceae > Juglans > Juglans cinerea. Next base: position 27,159,805 of record CAUIVZ010000009.1, read on the forward strand.
CAATTACAGAATAACCAATTTTTAACGGTAATTACAGAATGCCCAAATATCAACTCTAATAGATAAATCGACTGGGAAAAAACAAATGACTTACAAACTTCAAGATCGCTGCTACAGAACTCGTCGTTGCGTCCAAGACAGGCGAAGAGAGAAGAGTCCCAGTGGGCCCTGCCCATCGGCTCGCCCATCACGCTCCCGTGTCCCAATGGCAACCCGTTGGCTGTCCAGCCGTATCCATCAATATTTCCCGGTCCCGGAGCCGGAGCTTTGGTCCCGGGCGAGATAGTGACGGTTTCAGCCTTGGTGTCGGTGGGCTTGCTGGTTTTCTGTGCATCTTTTTCTTCTTCTTCTCCAACTTGCTTACTCAAGAACGGACTCGATTCCTCGTGATTATAATTCTTGTCATTGATGTTATCCATTGAACTTGGCCCCCAAATCGATTCTCAGAGTGACAGAGAGAGGGAGAGGGAGAGCGGATTGAGTGGAAAACCGGAAAGGAAAAAATGTAGAAGGAGGCGAGAAATGAGGACTTTTGGTGAGTCGCTCCCTCGTAGACTCGTAGTTGTAGGGTCCGCAACAAAAATCGCATCCAGTGCGTAGTCTCTACCTCTCACGCCTGACGCCCCTGCTTTCGTACGTTACTTCCTATCTGGATCCTAAATTTTTAATTTTTTAAAATTAAATTATATCTTATAAATATTTTATTATATATTATTTTATTTATTTATAAAAAGTACTTTTCATTGTGATATTAATGTTTATAATTTAAAATTTCAGATTTTAAAGTTTGTGAAATTTATATTTAAAATTTAAGAAATTCTTTATCAGATACTTTTCATTAATTTAAATTTTTGTTAAAAAATTGAAGGTGTTGTGTCAGCATTTGATTGGCTAACATGCACTATCAATATACACCTTAGCAAGTAGAAAGTTGATTTGTGACATATCGATGCCATACATCAATCATGCCATTAATTTTCATACAGTAAATTAATATATCTAATTGCTAGTTTCCTTCATTCCGAATATAATTATTTATAAACATCAGTTGATCATCCACGTTCAAATATTCAACACCGTAAATTGTTGGTCTCCTAGATAAAATAAACATCTTCACATTTACGAATACATTAAACTTATTGGGGATAGGTCCTCGTATCTATTCCTCAACCTGGACTAATCTTTCTTCCTCAAGGTAACCTTCATGAGTTATATCTACATCAAAGTCTACTATTTCGATGGGCAATACTGTATTGAGATTATCACGGTAAGATTTTAATCGAAATCTCAATAAGCTAAATACATAACAACATAAACAATGAGAGATCATAGCAATGAATATGAATGCACCGGTTTCATGTAAATAAGGCTAAAACCACATATCATAATTAAGGTAAAGAATCACCCTCTGAATGAAATACATATATCATAAGTATGGCGAGTAATCACTCTTTGAACAAAACAACATAATCATGAATCATTATATGTATCACTAAGTATGGAGAATCATTCCACATGTTCGGTACGGGGAGAATCACTTTACCTGGCCAAAATGTGAAATACATCCACCAAAACCACACGGGGAATCACATCACCCGTTAGACACCGAAATCTCTCCATCCTACCAACACGTGAAATACATTTACCCAAAACAATAGGAAAACGCTCCACTTGATCAACACAAGGACTTTCTCTACCCAATCCCATGAGTACAAAGCAATTTGAAATCACATCATTTAAAATTACATCATCAAAATAGTCATTAATCATAACGAGGAAATATGCACTTTCATATGAGAAATGGGGTGAGAGGTAGAATATGAAGTCCTGAACATACCCATAGACATTTACCCCCACATTACAAACACAGTCGTAGGAGTGTACTTGAACAGTGACTAAACAAAGAGCTATGCTAGAGTTGTTGGTCTCCTTGTCAATGAAGACTCTAAGCTTTTAGCCTCCTTGAGATCCCGAACAAAAGAAAAAAGAAAAGAAAAGAAGAAGGTGTATTGAAGTACTCAACGACATCGGAAGTGAAATGAAGATTATCGTCTGCATGTCTTATATACGACTAGACAAGTCTTGATTTATGGTTGACTGAAGAGGTGATCTTGGACCTCGGTTGTCCACGCGTTCACTAGATTGAAGAATGGTAGAGATTGAGTGGACTGATGGGACAAGGTATGCACATTCTTGCAGCTTGCCTAAAAAATGGGTGCGTAGTTTGTCTCCATATGAAATCTGTCCATGTGGCATTGGGCCTTACTTATGTGGTCAGATGTATGGCCCGCACGTCCATATTTCTCCTTTCCCAAGCGTGCTCTTATTAAGTCATCATTGTTGGAGCATGGGCCTTGGCATGTCACCTGCTATCAATGGAGCTCTTCCGTGTTGTCTTAGAGTGTTCCCTTGCTACATACTGGGCTTTCCATTGCCGATTGCTCTCCCTACGTACAATCAACACACCCTTTGCTTGCTTGGTGTAGAGCGAACCTTCTTAGTCGCCTTGTTTTTCTAGTGCTAGTCATACTAGCCTTGCCCACCATAACGAGTGGCACCCCGTTTCTCAGTAAAAGACCTAGTGAGGATTTGTGGTGTCAAGGGTACCAACCGGTCCGCAACACCCATGATTTAGATCAAGATAAGGCATGCAATGTTCATAAGGAAGTACACGTGTAAGTAAATGATGGTTTAAACTTCAACGGAATAAATAATGGTCAAGTGCTATTTGTACTAGAGTTTAAACTGTAAATAGTTTCATTCAATAAAGAAGAATATCCAACTCTCACTTCATTTCCTAAAATAATAATATATAACCATATATTTGTTCCCTATTTCCAAATTCAGCAAATCTAATAACAATTAGTCGCTTGATTAATTAATACAAGTCTGAAGAGACAATATAGTTACTAATAATGGAGACATGCTTCTGTATGTATTGTTCTGCCTGGGTTGGTCCTTCCTCGGACAACTCTCTTGGATCTAACTTTGCATTAAAGTCTACGGTTTCGATAAACAAAACCATAGGTAGGTTAAATAGCCTTGATAAGACTGCCAATGAGAGACATTGTACGTGATGATGTAATACACAATTTCATGTAAAAAGAACTATGACACGTGAATTGTGCGTGATGAGAAATCACCTTCTAAGCAAAACACATGCATTCATGGTGAGGAATCACCTTCTAAGTAAAATACTTGTATATAAACACAACTAGGAATCACCTCTAGAGAATCTCCCTCTGTGCAAAACTCAGGTATACATATATATCGCCAAGGCGAGAAATCACCCTCTTCTTGAGCATGTAAAACTCATCGTATTTCAATATAAGGAACTTAAAACATAAAACCTTCAATCTCACACAGAGATATTTCCAATAATCTGATCTCACATAGAAATGTTTTAGATCATCCAATCTCAATCAGAGAATATCAAATCACCAGTTCTCACACAGAGATAAACCAAACAAGGGGAAATCACTTCACCATTCGAAATCGGGGAATCAGTCCCACCCAACCAACGTGCAAGCTGATTCACCTGTTTCAAATCATCAACTCTCACATAGAGATATGCATGTTGCACCAGGAGAACACATCAGCTTGGGCAACCAACTCGAGGACACCACACATGATACACTTAAAAGATATTCTCCCTCCTATCTATCAAGTGAGGCCAATATGAAAACGTTCCACCCCAATCATCACGAGGCATTCTCCTTCTCGTATGACATTAGTGGCAACGTGTCGTAGAAATGGCCCAAGAAACATTTACATCCCTGATGATTGACATACGACAAACTCACACATACTCACACTCACTTGGAATCACCGCATTCACAAATACGAGCAATTCAAACGTCAAGATCTTAAAATCACGAAGTAAAGATATTCAAACTCGGAGTAAAAATGATCGTAAACATAATGCAGTTAAATATTCATTTATTCATGATCAAAGAATGGGGGAAGATTATAACATATGCAATGAGAATCCTATAACATACCCACAACATTCACCCCACATTTCTCAATATTGTCTTAAAAACTAACGTACCTCACAGTAGTACACTCACTATGGCGACGCTGCGATGCTCTTCCTCTTCCATCGCTTTCCTGATGTCCCTTGCTTTCTTTGAAGATTTTGGCTTCAAAGAATATCCAACACTAAGTATCTCAATAATGAGATTTTGGCTTTTACCTTAAACCATTTATAGAGTGGGATCCTCAGGTGTCATTGTGATGCCCTTCTGACTCCAGATGTGCTTGAATAAGAGGCTTTTGGTCTTGATCTTTCCACTGCAAGATGATAAAGACAGACTCTTAGGACAACCATATCTTTGGGTTCAGATGGTATGGTCTACTGTACCGTAGCCTTTTCCTTGCAGACCAACTCTAGATGTGGACTTTCAGGTGGAGTGTGGATTTTTGCATACAACAATGCTGCCTTCTTGGTGTTTTAGTGTCATCCCAAAAAGTTCGTACATTTGCGCCGATCTTGTCCTTGATTATTGCTCGCCTTAGGCTCGTCCTTCGCCTTTATACAATTTGTGCATTTTTCAGAACTACACGCCTCTTCAACTCCTCATTCTTTGTAGTTTCTCACCCAGCACAGGGTGAAGTCCCTTGTTACACCCCGTGCTATGGTGTGACATCCAGAATTTCTAGATGGTGTCGCTTGCCTTTCCGTTGAACTGGCTACACTTTGCAGACCACCACTACCTCATTTTTTATAAATCAAGGGAATATCATCTTTTCATTCCACTCTACAAGGACAAAGTTCTCTGCTTTTCCTTTCCTTTGTTCTTGGAAGGTGGTCTACCTTCCTTCGCTAGCATGGTTCTCACATAACATGCTGCTCACTTGACTTCTTTCTTGGCTACACGTTGCACTCCTAGTTGCCTTATCCTCTCTAGCGCTTTGCCTGTGTGTGGGGGTTCCTTACCTCGAATTGGCAAAGCCCTTACGATTTGAACCCGTGTCCTTCTCATCCTTAGATAGAGGTAGATTCCTGGAAAGTCCTGCTCTTGCTGCTTGAGGAACATATCTACACATTCTTGAAGGAAACACACTTTGGTAAGTTGTAAAGCTCGTCATCGTGTTCTTGTAGCAGCTTGTGCTTTTACAAAGTTAAGTTTATTGCTTGTTAGTAAATGATGCCCAGGACTCAATTCACGAAACAAAATAACTTTGCATTCATGCCAAGAGGGTTGTCACCATTCATTGAAGGCGTCAAGTTTTACTAACAAGCTAGAGAAGATCTATTGTTGAGTTGGAGGAGAGCTAAAAGAAACCAAGCTATAGTTTCTTAGTAGAGCTAGAGGAATGCATTTTCTAACTTCTCTATAGAACTAGAGCAAAGTGACTATTGAGGAAGGAGGTCGTTGATGTTTCATTAAGGACGACATGCCTTAAAGGGTGACCGAGGATCCAAGCACGATTATGGCTTCATGTCATGAAGGTCGATAAAAGTGTACTTGAAAAATGGGCTCTATGGATTAAGTAATGCCTCATGTTGAGAACCTAAAGGCTCTTCTAGTTGTCTAGATGGTGAACAACTATCTTTATGCCAATGAGGTAATTTTATGAGGAAGTTGAGATGCCCCATTGATTAGGAAACATCTTGGTTGAGGTACACAATTCGAGAAGACTGAGGAGTTGCTTAAGCTTGTTATCTAAGGTTGAGATGTCAAATGTGAATTTTGAGGAAACTCAAGGGGCAGCTTTCTTCCAATGACACTTCATTAAAGGACAGTTTATGGTCTTGGAGCCATGGAGATAGAACTATACTCCAAAGTGTGTAGAGGAGTATAGTCTCATCGGGGTACTATACTTTCTTATGATTAGATCCCCCATCTTCTCTCCCCCTTTTGTTAGTACAAAGAGGGAAGCACTAATAGTAATTATAACCCATAACCTGACCCTCTATTTTATTGATATGAAAATGACGTACATTTAGTTTTTATGCAATAGGTGTCATAAAGTATATCCCATGAATCATGGGTTAGGAGGCTCTTATACTAGGTAAGGAATTTATGATGGTTGACTCTCTTGTGCAGTTGTCATTGTCTACAATGAGGAGTTGTCCTCTGGAGTAATTTGTGGCTTGATAGGATAGATACTAACATGCATCCTCTTGCTTAGCAGGGGTGAGCAAACTATAAGCTTGTCTCATAGGGAAGAGAATTTAAAGGCTACAAGTGGTTCCACAAGAACATCAGCAGGATGACGAGCAATCCACTCATATATAAAATGGAATTCAATGGCAACATGTTTGGTGAAAGCCTGGAAAATGGGATTAATACACAAGCAAGGGGCACTAATGTTGTCATACCATAAGGTTGGTGGCATGGAAGGAACATCCTGAGTTCCTTCAAAATGCCTTGTAGCCAAATAAGCTCTACAATGAAATTTGCAAGCGCCTTGATATTTAGCTTCCATGATTGATCGAGCAACCATGTGTTGCTTTTTTAGAACTTCAAAAGATTATATTTTTGCCAAAATCAATGGATAATCGCTAGTGGATTGACGAGAATCAAGTCACCTAGCCTAATCAACATTGGAGAAGGCCTGTAAAGTTGGTGTGCTATCGGGATTGATAAAAAGACCATGAGCAGAGATAGATTATAGGTAGCCAAGAATGCACTTAACGTCAATCCAATGATTGACAGTAGGATGCTGCATATATTGACAAATTCGGTTAAGAACAAAGGAGAAATCAATGCATGTGGGTAGGACATATTGCAGAGCACCAACGGTACTGCAGTACAAAGTAGGATTTGAAAAAGTGTAAGTGTCAGAGTGAGACAGTGTATGAGAGGATGACATCGGCTTTGCAACTGATTTGGCACTAGACATATTGGTGCATTGAAGAATATCTTAAATGTACCAATGTTGAGATAGAAAAAGTCCTCCATTCGAAAAATGAGCCTTGAGGCCTAGGAACATATTGGGTGAGCCTAAGTCTTTAATAGGAAGATCACGCAGCAACTGCTTTAGAAGATGACCAATTACATGCGAGGAAGAACTAGTGATGAGTATCTATGTATATGAACCAAAAAACTTCAATGCCATTGCAGCGAAACCAAAACAAAATAGAAGGGTTGTAGTTGGAGGATTGAAAACCAAGTTCAAGAAGTTGTTGACTCAATCTATAGAAATGCATTCAAGGGGCATGCAAACATGATGGGGATATGCAGGATGAACAAAACCTTTCGGTTTGGACTAAAAAACATAGACTAAAAGGAGATCACCATGTAGAAACACATTTCGCACATCCAATTGACAAATTTGTCAATGGCGAGTAACAGGAAGCGTGAGAACCAAGCGAATAGTTTGAGGCTTGATCACCAAATAACAGGTGTCTGTGTAATCCAAACCTGGTTATTGAGTAAAGCACTTGGCCACGAGGCGTGCCCGGTGGCGTTTGAGCTTCAAAACACACTTTGTTTCAACAAGATTCATGGAAGCATGGTAGGGCATTAGAGTCTATGTGTGATTTTTCAAGAGGGCTTCAAACTTAGAAGACATGGCCTTGCATCAAAAGGGCTCCTTACTGGCTTGTGTAAAAGAGGTGGGCTAAAAAAAAGAAATGAAAAATAGAAAATAATGGCTTAATGATGTTATTACAAAGATGAGTTTGCATTTGGTGAAGAATAGATGTTGTCGAAGAGGGCTCGAGTGGAGCAGGAGCGGCATCAGCGACAAAGAAAGGCTTGATCGAAGTAATTTTGGATGCAGAAGCAGGATAGCAGAGTAGGTTCATTTGATGATGGAGATGAAGAAATGGGCCTAGAAGTTGAAGACATGGCAAACTGGGAAGTTGAGGCAAGAGGAGAACTGGACAATGAGCTTTGATGTGGTGGACTAGAGTGGACCTACAAAAAGGAAGGAAGAAAAGTGGGTGATGATGGGGATGAAGTGGCACCGTGGTCTTGTGGAAGATTGGGCCTCACGAAATGGGAACCAATTTTCATCAAATTGGATATCTCTTGAGATGTATACTCGACCCTGATGGAGACATCTGTACTCTTTATGAGAGGGACTATAGTCTAAGATAATGCACATCATAGAGCGATAGTCCATCTTATAAGAATTGTAGAGTCATAAATTAGGCAACCAAACACACCCATAGGTTTTACAAAATTTGTAGTCAGGCTGAATATTAAGGAAACAGGTAATAGGGGCTCGATTTTGAAGAATTGGTATTTGAAGATAATTGATGAGATAAAATGCGGTTTGAAAAGCATCGACCTAATAATGCTTTGGATCACCTGGGTGGGCCATGAGAGAGAGCCCAATTATTACTTTATGGCGATGTTGGCACTTAATCGATCCATTTTATTCTTGGTTATGAGAAAAAATTAGATGATGCCAAATGTCAATGGAGCAAAAACAAGTGTTTAATCACCGGTATTCACCTCCTTTGGGAACGGGTCTTCTATTTCCTTATAGTTTGATAATTTACACCCACTTGGCCCTTTTGTTAAACGGTATGACGAAAGGCTCATATACAACTCTGGTTTAGGGAGAATGTTGTTGTGGGGGCCATCACCAATGTTGTGTAATGGGATTGGCCCACTTCTCCAACCATGAAATGGATGGAGGTGAAGAATGACACTCTAAGTGACTTCAAACCTAATCATAATCCTCGTTTCCTTTCGAATTCACCAATGGCAAATTAAAAACTTGTGGAGCCCTATCTATTTCATTTGTGGAGCCTCAAATAAAAGGCCCTCCCTTGAACTCCATATCTCTTTTGACTCTATATATGTGGGCACCTAATACCTAGTGGCGGAACCAAGAATTTGTTTTAGGGGGCCAAGCAAAGCTAAAAATATAACAAGATGTTTTTTGTTCTATTTCTATACAACTTTGCCTATGGTATAGAAAAATCTGATACTAAGATCTAAAATAAAACTAAATACGTTTAATATAACCTATGAATTAAAAAATTACATCTTGTGTCAAGAACAATATATCATTGAAATAACGTGAAGATACTCATACAAATATATCAAACAAAAGAAATACAGTGTCTAAAATTGTAATTTAAATTCTTTTAAAGAAACAAAATCATCAAGTATTGAATGCAAATAAAAATTCTTAGCGATTTCTCTTTTAATATAGACAACTAAATTATTTATTCTCATCTTCAATTTTGTTGCGAAATCTTGTTTTAACAATCTTCATAATTGAAAATTCTCATTCAGTGGTCACTATAGATACTGGAAGAGTCAAAATAAGATGAATCAATATATTAATAAGATCGTATGTCTTTAATTTTTTTGTCTCTACCAATCTTCGACATAAGTCTGCAATAGATGACGAATTCTAAAATTTTGGATTAGTAAGCACATCAACTTCAAAATACTTCAATTGAAACCTTAAATTAATTTTCTTGTTCTTAAGAAAATCAAGATGATAATACTTTTCTGAAAGATAATAGATATCATCAATATTAAAGGATTTATAAGCATCATTTGGATCCAAAGCTGAGCTAAGTGTTAAAAATTTTATCGCTTCTTCACCAAACCTACTGTCAAGTTTTTGCAATTGAAAAGTATATAGTAGCATTAAATATTTCAAAATAATAATGATGCTCTAACGTAATGTGATTTCTTTGATGATGACCATGACCTTCTACATGAGAACTCAATTCTGGAATGATAATATCAAATTGCATGGAGAAAGAGATGACATTCTTATGCAAATTTTTTCAACCTTCATTTTTCAACTTTCGGATGAGTCTTTTTGTACTAGAAACCATATTTATAGCATTCAAGATGTCTTGAGATTTTTCTTGTAAAATTTGACAAAGAACATCAATAATACCTAGGATTTCCTTCATTAAATGTAAAATAAATATAAATTAGAATGATGTAATCATTTTATAAGCAACATTCACATCCTTGCGTTCAGAGTAAGTGGATCCTTCTTTTAATATGTTTATAAGTACCGTGCAAGTGGCTCCAAACATTCGTTGTGGACTACAAATAGAATAAAAATGAGAACTTCAATGAGAATCACCAACTCATTTGACAGTGCCAATTTGATTAGTTCCTTCTTCACTTTCAAGTTCATCAATAGTTATCATATGTGTAATGAAACGCCCACCACATTGATAATGAGATTTAAATTTGAGAAAACCTTATGAACAAAAACTACCTCTATAGATGCAGAAACTAATCCTAACTAAGTAAAACAATGAACATAGTATGCATATGTGCAATCTTTAAGAAATGCAGATATTTCATTCTTTAGAGTCAATAATGATGTATCTTTAACACGTACAATAAAAAAAAAAAAAAAAAAAGCATTCTTGTATAAAATATAATCATTAACAAATCACAATATTATAGTCATTTGCTCTCTCTTAGACTCATCTCGTGTTTTATCAACAATAATGCAAAATTTAAAATTTTCAACATCTTCATGAGTTTTATTTTGCACTTTCTTTGCAAAAACTTCCAAAATACCTTTTTGAATTTTGGGTGAAGTATTATACTTTGAAGATTTAGGAGCATTTTTCAAAAAAGGTTTTCCAACCTTGTCATTATAAGAAACCAAGAGTTTAAGCATTTCAAGGAAATTATCTCGATTTTTTGACTTAGGGGTCTCATCATAACCTCTAAAGGAACATCCCTGAAATGCAAGCCATCGAACAACATCAATAGATGTTTTTACTCGAATTCGATTGTTGAGAACCTGTTCAGAGCTTTGTGCATTCATTACTTTATCAATATGTTGTGATTATTTTAATAAATTCTCACAAGAATTCACAGCATTATTATGATAAGAGTAAGGATCCTCCCCAATATGATTCAAAAAGGCACAATATTTTTCGTCATTAATCTTCTTCATCCAGAACATCCAGATGCCTTCATTGTAAAAAGATAACAAGGTAAACCATAGACAACATCCTTTGGTGAAGAATACTCTAGCCGAGATGTAAATTGTGTAAACCTTGAAAGCAATGATGATGCTTTTCAAAACCAAAAAATAGATATTTTGAGACATATTTGATTTGGACCCAATTTCAAGTAAGCTCTTCTTATTTCATCACGTTAATTGACTAAATAGTCTAACATAGGAGGATTTAATCCTAAATTTCGTTTTAGAGAAGATATATCAACCTCTTTAGAATCAAGTGTTGAAAATGTAAAATGAATCTCTTCAGACTTCACAATTGGAGAGTTAAAGAGGATTTTCATCTAGGTTCAATCCTTGGAGTTTTAGAAGAATATTCTGGAATATCAATTTCTTATCTTTTGAAGAATGAGTCGATAGTTTTTAATTTGGACATAATTCATAAACCTAAATCAAATTGCAATATATAAAATAAAGTTAGACATATATGAATTAAATTACTCATGAAATATGAATTTAAAGTTAATCTTTAACCACAAAATAAATAATCATTCAATAGACATAATTATATATAAGCCAACCAAGTAGTAATCAATCTATTTCAAAAATAAATAAATAAATCTAAACAAAAATACCAACTCTATCAATACATGAAAGAAGGGGAAAAGTGAAAAAAGAAACTTACATATCATTGCATCAATACAATTATACATGAAAGAAGGGGAAAATCGAAAAAGGAAAGAATGAAAGAAGCGAAAAAACTAAAGGAGAGAAGCAAGTCAAACTGTGTATAGCCTTGAAAGTTTTCTCTAAGCCTATGTATGTAGGCTGTTAGCTTGTAGCATCAGTAGACGGCAGACTACAAAGGCTTCTAAAAGTTATCTTCAAAATTAGCAGTAGAATTTGGCAGATGAGAGAGGATAACAGAGGTTCCATACGCATAAAAACCATCCAAATTCCCTCTTTTTATTTTTATTGGTAGTAAAAATGTGTCATCATCTCATTAGATAATTTTATTTTATGTGACATGAGTTTTATTTATTTTATTTTTAAATCAGACAATTATTTAAAAATTGGATTTATAAATAATTAATCCATCAGACCAAAATAATTTTACAGAGGGGGGAGGGGCAATATAATTTTTTAGAGAGGGGCCAAACACAAGATGATAGTACTATCATCACATTTAAAAATAAAAAATAATATTTATTATTTATTTTTTTAAGTTTGGCCCCTATCCTCCAACACCTTCTTTGTTCAACCACTGCTAATACCTATGAGCAAAGTTTTAAATACTGTGATGGAACAATACCCGGTATGGTGGGGGTGGGTGTTTCGTACTGGGTCAAATACCGGTCAATATCAACTGGTTTTCAGATTTCTCCCGGTATAGGAAAAATCGGTCTGGAATGTTAATTAAAATTGAATGCCATGGTGATTTTGTAATTAAGAGTGAACTCAAAGGGCTTTTCGAAAATAAATTTTTTTGGACAGATCTACTTTTTCGATTCTATCTATATGGGCCTGCCAAATCTGTCTGATTACGAGATAATAGGCCTGCCAACATGTGATGTGTGCCAATGTGATGTGTGCTAGGTACTACATGTGATGACCCAAGTTTTGTTTAGGCTTAACCCTTAGAATTTGTTCTAGGTTGCCATAACATTTTAGGAGCTTTAGTTACTTTGGAAGGTTTTAGAACATTTGATGTAGTAACTTGAGACCAAGAGGGGAGTAGCCCTAGTTTATTTTGGAATTTCATCCCTATTTGAAAACTTAGGTCCAGTGGTTTAGGCCCATGATCCAATTCTAATTTACTAGTGTCATGTGTCATAAGAATGTGACACCTTGAAACTAGTCTTGAAAATGAGTTAAGGGGGAAAAAGAGGTGTAGGAAGGCACCAAGATGGGCTTACACGCCTAGCCCATTGTTCTTTTTTCAAGAATTCAAGTTCCAAGGTAGATTTCTTGGAAATGAGAGTCTAGGGAAGTGAAATGGAGTTTTTCTAGAAGTTTTGCGTAGGAAACTGAAGGGTGGCTTTTGAGATTTCGAATTTAGCTAGCTTTTGCCATGTGTCAAGAATGCACCAAGTTTTTAGAAGATTTTGTGAAGAGACTTTTGTATCAAGGATAAGTTTGCCCTTAAGGTTTCGTCTAGCACACTCCTAAGCATTTCATTCACATGCCACTTGTCACTTAGTGCATTTTGGACCAATGGTATATGAAAGGTCACCTAGGGAAGGAATACTTGGAAGATGAAGCAACATCTTGAGAAAGGAAATGGAGAGGACGGCTAGGGCTATGGCACACGCCCAATGCCACTTGTCTTTCATGCTAAGAGTTACTTGTTGAGAATAAGAAAAGGCATATATGGTTTTACCAAGTTACCCTTGAAATATATTTACTTGTTTAAGGAAATGAAGAACATAAAAGGGAAAAAAGGGATTTCGACCAAGGAGAAAAGTCTTACACACCACCTCCCAAGAATGTCTCTTCCCAATGCAATCCAAGTGGCGAATTCCAAGAGGAATTTCGGCAATAGAGAGAGGGAGAAGAAGAAACATTACCACTTGTCATCCATGCAGGGGTTTTTGGATGCAACCAAGAATAGAAGTGAAGGGTCTCATATATAAAGAGAAGGGTTCACGCCTAGGGGGCTTTTCCCTTGCCATTTTTTCGGATTTGCATGAGCCTCCATTCTCTGCTTGATTGCTTTGCTTGTTATCTCTTGGTTGCTTGTTTGAATATGTTAGTCCATGATTTGATTGCTTTGCTTGTTATCTCTTGGTTGCTTGTTTGAATATGTTAGTATGATCTTGAGTAATTCTAAGAAAGGAATTATATGTCTCGGATTTATGATGAAAATGCCATAAAATATGCCTATGAGTTTCGATTTTCACTTGTTTGAGGTTGATGGTTTATGTAATATGAAGTTTTGTTTTGAATATGCTTTGGAAGTTTCAGACTTAATAAAAAATCTACAATATTATGATCTATTTCACTGTCTTGATTTCTACATTATATGTTTAAAGTTTGGAACATATTTATGTAATAAATCTTCATGTTTTTGTACCTATGAGTTTTGGCCTAAGCAAGTTTCCATGGTTCCACATATATGTTTTGATATCTCTCATGGTTTATGTTATCATGCTATGAGATGAATATGTTATGCTTGGTTGTTTCATGCACGGTAGTTCATATGTCATATGTCAAGTATAAGTAAGCATGTTTAAGTCTCATGTCACATGCATTTGGGGAAGAAGTGTTTTCAAAAAGTGCTTTCAAAGAAAAAGTTTTATCACAACCCCAAGTGTTAGGACGGGAGAATGTCCTAGTGAAACTCCTCTGTCTACTCTGGAGTGCTTAAGAATGGAGAGGTTACTCCTGGGTCGACGAAAAATAGTCGACGATTCTCGAATAGATTCTTTTTAAAGGATATCGGAGTGAGGAAGCGCCTAATGCTAGTGGGTGCATAAGGCATGTAACTCGACAAAGTAAGGTCAAGTTAATATGAATATCTGTTTATGATGTATTCATCATGGTGTACGGACCGTTGATGGTGCGGTAACTAGCAGGAACACGCGGTGCGAAGGGGAACCATGTTGTGTCCACCCTCTGAACAAGGATAAGATAAAAGCTCATAAGATAAGGATCACTTAATGAAAATCTCGTGATATAATAAGGATCACTCGATGCAAATCTTGTGATATGTTCTAATGAGACAATTTCTGAATAAGTTTACGTGAATAAGAAAAAGTTAAGAAGCTTTTATGAAAAACTAAAGTCTCTGTTACAAGTCTTTTGAAAATGGTCAAGTGCATAAGTCAAGTTCTGGTCAAGGCATAAGTCAAGTACATGTCCATGCACGCATATCATGATATACCTTTTGTATGCTTGTGTTTACTATGGTATGTTGGTATGTTGTGTGATTACTTGCTGAGATTTCTTGAAATCTCATTGTGGTAGTTTCCACTACCATTCCCCAATCGGAATGGTAGAAGTTGTAACAGGTACCTCAAATACCCAGGAAACATGAACCTGGATGGTTTCCTGATAGAGGATGAGTACACTGTTCAGACTCGTTAAGACTACACTACTGATGCATTAATTCATACGGCTAAGCTTCTTAGGGAGATCTTACATAGTATTAGCGAGACTGAGATCGATGCTACGATCTATCAACCCTCTAAGAATTTGAAGTTTTGGTGGAATATGGACCAGTTGTCTACGTATTTAGAGCGAGCCTCTAAGGCCTCGGCCGACACAAAGGCAGTAAGTAGCAAAGGAATTAGGTATGTTACCGCTCGAGCCTTAGTAATTCCATTCAGTCTTTTGGTGTCTATCTCCCGATGGGACAATGTTATGAGGAGTACGGGAGCTTAAGTATTTTTTTGAAGAAAAAAAAAGAGAAGAAGGCAACAGTATTTATGGCCAACTTTTGTGGATTTATGTTGCTTTCTGAGGAGATCTCGTGTTTTGGGAATTTCAAACTATGCTTTATGCTTTTGGGATATTAGGTCTTTATGGCTCATGTTTACGTTTGGACAATGTTTAGGGTTATAATATTAGTATGGTGCCATGTGTTTTATAATTGCTTATCGCGTTGCTTAGTTTATCCAACTTTTATTAACTTTCCGCTGCTACATTATTCCATACTGTTAGTATACTTAGGTGCATAGCATAATATATGTCATGTACGAGGGGTGTGTAGTCTTGTATTACATGTTCTGGCATCTTAGTCACCGTCCAATCCCAAGAAGGGGCTGAGAGCGCCATATTACACAATAGGCTTGCCACGTTTATTAGGTACTACACAATGTGATGTGTCCAAATATTTGTGTCAGACCAAAATGTAATGTGTGCCTATTTTCTACATGGTAGGCCTTTCAATTTGGTGCATCACAAACTGAGTCTGCCAAATCTATCTAATTACGAGGATTATTATTTTCAAAAAAAAAAAAATTACAATCAACTCAAACTCTAGGTTGATATATATATATATATATATATATATATATATATATATATATATATAGGGTGGAATGGTCCTTTCTTAAAGCAGTTTTGTTAAAGCTTGGATTCTATGAGAGTTTAACCAAACTTGTTATGAAATGTGTTCAAAGTGCCTCTTTTTCTATTCTAATCAATGGAACTCCTACCAGACATATTATTCCTTCTAGAGGATTGAGACAAGGAGACCCCATCTCTCCTTATCTATTCCTGCTGTGAACTGAAGGTTTAATTGGTTTACTGAGGAGAGCCCCATCACTGGTATCAAAGTCTGTAGAGGAGCCCCAAGCTTGAATCACCTACTGTTTGCAGATGACAACCTCATTTTTTGTACTGCTAGTGTTGAAACCAATGGCAGATTACTTGAGCTTCTGAAATGTTATGGGGATGGTTCAGGACAATTGATTAATCAAGACAAGACTGCCATGGTATTTAGTCAGAATACTGAGGATACTAAGAAGAGAGCTATTATGAATCTATGGGGAAATTCTCAGATTCAGCACTATGACAAATACTTAGGTTTACCACCTTTAGTTGGTAAATCAAAGTTGACTGCATTTGCTGAGATTAGGCATAAAGTATGGTTGAAATTACAAGGTTGGAAGGGCAATATTTTTTCTCAAGGGGGAAGGGAGGTGTTGCTCAAAGTAGTGGTTTTAGCTATTCCATCCCATGGCCATGTCTTGTTTTAAACTCCCCCATAAGTTATGTGTTGATTTTGAAGGAATGATGGCAAGCTACTGGTGGGGATAGAAAAAGGAAGAAAAAAAGATCCATTGGGTTAGCTGGCATAGTATGTGTAAGCCTAAAAGTGTAGGAGGTTTAGACTTCAAAGATTTGAAAACATTTAATATGGTTATGCTAGCCAAACAGAGTTGGAGGCTGCTGTAGTGCACATTCAGTTTGTTCTATAAGATTTACAGTTCCAGATACTTCCCTACTTCGAATCTTTTTTAGGCCACTCTCGGTAATTCACCCTCTTTTGCATGGAGAGGGATATGGGAGGCTAAAAATTTGTTGATCAAAGGAGGGAAATGGAGTGTGGGTAATGGCAGCAGTATACATATCCTCAATGACTCTTGGATTCCTGGTTTTCAAGAACTGAGTAATGAAGTTTCTGTTATTTATAACCAACACAAAAATGCACAAGCAAAATTGGATGATCAAGTCTCTTCTTTAATTGATTGTAATACAAATTGGTGGAATATACCTAAGATCAGGACTCTCTTCAAACCAAAAATAGCTGAGGCAGTGTTGAGGATTCATCCCAGTTTTACAAATGAACCTGACAAGTGGATTTGGGAACATGAAAGGAATGGAGATTTTTCTATTCGAAGTGCATACAAATTTTTTAAGGGGTTAACTACCATTAATACAGGGGAGACATCAGCTGAGGCCTCAAGAAAGAAGTTTTGGAAAGCCATGTGGAGACAGAAAATTCCTCATAAAGTCAGAATATTTGCATGGAGGGCATGTGAAGAGATTCTTCCAACAAAATCTAATCTGGTCAGGAAAAGGGTGATGGTGGATGGCTCTTACTGTTTCTGTGATAACTCAATGGAAGATGTAGCTCATGCACTAATCTTTTGTCCAGATATACATGAATATTGGGTGACCAAATTTTCTATTTTACAGAAAGTGGATTTCTTCATATCTTTTATGCTAACTGCTATGGAGGTCTTTTCTACACAGTCTACTGAATGTTTCACAAATTTTGTTCTTATGGCATGGGGATTCTGGTATAGAAGGAATAAAATGATTCATGAAAGTGTGAGGTTGTACCCTCAAGTTATAAGCCATGCTCTCTCCTTGAAATATTTTCAGTCCACATGTTCTCAGCAGCATGTTTTGGTCAAGAACCTGAATTATAGATGGACTCCTCCTCCACCAGGCTGGTTTAAACCAAATGTAGATGGGGCTCTCTTCTTTGATTGCAATAAAACTGGAATTGGAGCTATTATGTGCAGTGATTGTGGTGAGGTGATCATAGCACTTAGCAAAGTTGAAGAGGAATTTTTAGAACCAGAAAATGTGGAGGCTATGGCTGTTTTGAGGGGTCTCCAATTCTGTTTTCAGATTGGCTTTCATAATCTTCTTATTGAGAGTGATTGTTTACACTTATTAGAGGAAATAAACAGTGTTGATTCACCTTGCTCTTCTAGAAGAACTATTATTACTGAAATTAGAAGACTTTTACTCAGATTTATGCACTATTAGATCCAACATGATTCCCGTATGGCTAATGCAGCAGCTCATCACCTAGCAAGGCATGCTTGGTCTATTTCTGATGTGGAATTGTGGTGGCATGGAGTTCCCCACTTTATTGATAATATTGTTTACATAGATGCCATTTCTTGTATGCACTCTTAAGGCCTTTTGTGCCTATTTGCAATGAAGATCTCATTTTCTACTAGCATTTTCTATAGTCTAGATTGGTATCAACACTGGAAGACATTGGAAGAATATTTCATGAGGAGGTTGAAATCATCGAGTTGGGTGGTGGCCCGGTGGGGGAGAGCCATCGACAAAACAATATAGTTGTTGTGTCCTTTATGGTACGTGTGGAGTTGGCCTTTCCATAACAAGAAATTCTCTCGGTTTGAACTATTGGTGAGAGGAATAGCAGAAGCACGGGGGGATAGACAACTGTATTGGAAGTTGCCGAGGAAGCCATTGATAGATACAATCGAAAAAAAAGAGTAAGGCAGGTTTGGGCATGGGATGAGACATAAAATTCTCATATAATCTTATTTTATCTCATTTCATCTTATTTCTAAATATAATTTAAATACAAAATTTTTAAACTAATCATTACAACTTTTTAAAATTAATCATTACAAATTTTTTAAATTTTCAAATAAAAATTAAAAAACAATTCCAACCTTTTCAAATTCTATACAAAAATAATATTATAAAACTATATTAGTACAATATTTTAACTTTATAATATTTTTTTATTCAAGTTTTTCTCTCTCATTTTCTAAAATTTTAAAAAATACTCAGTTTAAAATACTATTTCACTACTATTCACAAACTATCTTAATTATTACTATTTACAAAATTCTTATTTCTTCTACTCTCTAAATCAGCCAGAAAAGGGAAGACATGGGTCTATAGAGATGTGACACCATAAACAAGTTATGTTTAAAGGTATATTTTATTGATGTGAAATGTTGTAAGTTTAGTAGTATTATATATAGCAGGTGTTATAAATAAATCAATCATGGGTTAGGAGGCTCTGTACTAGGATGGGTACTAACAAGTTATAAAAGAAATTTAATTTTTTTTAATTCATATCTTTCATATCCTTAATACTTTTAAAAAAAAATCATATTATCATTTAAAAAATACTTTCTTAACAATTAAATAAAAAAGGGACCCATCCTCGGGATCATCCTCGGTGAGATTCTAATTTATGTGTAAGGGACTGTTATGAAGACGTGAAGAAACTGTGAGAAAGAAAGATCAGTGTAGTGTTAAACGACAGGAAATAATACAGTTAGATTAGTTGGTTTACTATACGTCTGTCATTGAGAACAATTAAATAGAATGGTGTTGTTTGAGTTGTAAGTAGAGGTCTTAAGTGGGAAGAATGAAACGGTGTAGTGTAACCCAAAGATAACTATAAAAACGGTATGAATGAAGAGAAAAAGCATGCAAAGTTTATCGATCATCCCTTCTATCTGATTCTTCTCTTCCTTTTCTCTCTCTCGTCTCTTTCTCATTCTTAGAGATTCACATCTCAAATAGTCACTGTACGGGCCCATTACAGTTGGTATCCAGAGCCATGGCAGAAGGGACTCGATCTTTTGCTCAGTTGAATGAAGCGTTGGCTCATTTAAGGTATCAACAGGATAGACAACAAAAGCAAATTGAAGATACTATTTCAATTTTGGTGCAACAACAAGAAACCGCAAGAATTAATAGGGAAGTTCAAGATAAAAGAATTGCTGAAGTATTGCAGCAGATTTCAAGAATTTTAGTGAGCAATTCAATGGGTAATGGTGATTTTGCTGGGAATGTAAATGGACAAGATACGAATCTTGAAGGTGTTGGTGAGATTCATCATAGGGAGTTGGGTGATAAAGGGTTACCCAAAGGTGTTAAGTTGGAATTTCCAAGATTTTTTGGGCATAATCCTTCGGCTTGGGTGTATAGAGTGAATCAATATTTCCTCTATCATCAAGTTCCTCCAAGTCAAAGAATCTTTATAGCTTCTTTTCATTTGGATGATGAAGCTTTAATCTGGTTCCAGGATGCGAGTGAAGCAGGTGTTTTCCATTCTTGGGAAGAGTTTGTTCAAGCCTTGCAAGTAAGGTTTGGGTCATCTCCATATGATGATCCCATGGAATCTTTGACAAGATTGAAGTAAGTGAGTTCTGTCACGACTTATAAAACTGAATTTGAGTTGCTTTCCAATAGAATAAGAGGCATTTCTGAGAAAAACAAACTAAGTTGTTTTCTCAGTGGGATGAGAGATGAAATACGGTTCCCAGTCAGAATGTTGAAGCCATCTAACTTGAATGATGTTTTTGGCCTAGCAAAAATCCAAGAACAGTATGTGTAGAGCACTAAGAAGTCTTGGAGAAGTAATTCTTTTGAAGGTAATCAACAGTTATTGAATGGGAATATCAATAAGCTTGGTCCTTCCAACTCAATCTTGGGTGCCCCTAAAGGCCAGCCCATTTCAAGAATGCCATATCAGAGGATTTCTGAAGCCCAGATGCAAGATCGAAGGAAGAAAGGCCTTTGTTATTTCTGTGATGACAAGTGGCATCAAGGCCACAAATGTGCTAAGCCTAAGTTGTATGTGATGGAAGGTATGGATTTTGTAGAGAATGTGAATGGTTTTGTAGAATTGGAACCAGATCAGGTTCTTGAAGAGGAGCATGATCAATTGACTGTACCTACTCAGATTGCTTCAATTTCGATTCAAGCAATGATGGAGACACCAAGTCCTAAGACCATGAAGGTTATTGGACAGTTAAAGAAGAAGAAAGTATTAATACTCATTGACAGTGGTAGTACTCACAATTTTGTGGATACTATGGTGGTTGTTAATTCAGGATTGTGTTTACAAAAGGCCAATCCTATGCAAGTTAAAATTGCCAATGGAGATGTGGTTAGTAGTGAAGGAGTGTGTAGTGCAGTGGGAATTCAGATTCAAGCCACAACATTTGTATCAGACTTTTGTACTTTGGAGTTAGGAGGTTTTGATGTTGTTTTAGGGGTGCAATGGTTGTTGTCCCTAGGACCTATTCTTTGGGATTTTCAGAAGTTGCAAATGCAATTTCAAGTTGAAGGGAAAGCTGTGTCTTTACAGGGATTATCTTCTCCTTGTGGTCTTGTTATTAAAGATGCTGAAATTTCCAGTATAACTGGATTGGAACATTGAAGTATGTTCTTGCATATGATTTCAGTACATCCTCAAGAAGATTCTGTTAAAGAACCTGAGAATATAATAGAGTTGCTGAGTAGGTTCGGCAAGATTTTTGAGGAACCAAGTGGCTTGCCTCCTCAAAGATCACATGATCACCAAATCAACCTTAAGCAAGGATCTGTGCCTGTAAGTGTGAGGCCATACAGATATCCTTATTACCAGAAGGCTGAAATCGAGAAGATTTTCAAAGAATTGTTGCTAACTGGTGTTATAAGGCCAAGCCAGTCTCCTTTTTCATCTCTTGTGTTGTTAGTGAAGAAAGCAGATGGCTCTTGGAGGATGTGCATCGATTACAAGGTGCTCAATGAGGCTACAATAAAATATAAGTACCCCATACCTGTTGTAGATGAATTAATTGATGAATTGTTTGGAGCATCAATTTTTTCTAAGCTTGATCTGAGATCAGGCTATCATCAAATAAGAATGAGGGATGATGATATTCCTAAAACTGCATTTAGAACACATGAAGGGCATTATGAATTTCTTGTAATGCCTTTTGGTCTCACAAATGCACCTTCAACATTTCAAGGCCACATGAATGATGTATTTAGGCCATTTTTAAAGAAATTTGTAATTTTTTTTTTTATGATATCCTCGTGTATAGTAAGGATATAGAGTCTCATTGTCAACATTTAGCTGTTGTGTTGGAAACTTTGGAGAAGAAGAAGTTGTATGCCAAGAGGTCAAAGTGTCATTTTGCTAGTGAAGAGATCGAGTACCTTGGCCATTTGATTTCAAAAGGAGGAGTTAAAGCAAATCCAAAGAAGTTGGAAGCCATGATCAGTTGGCCTGTGCCAAAGAATGTGAAAGGGCTGAGGGGCTTTCTTGGTTTGACATGTTACTACAGAAAGTTCATTAAATGTTATGGGCTTATAGCTACTCCATTGACAGCTTTATTGAAGAAATATGCTTTTGTGTGGAGCTCAGAAGCTACAAAATCATTTGAGGAATTAAAGGCAGCTGTTACCAGTCCACCAGTTTTAGCATTGCCAGACTTTACAAAGGCCTTTATTATTGAGTGTGATGCTTGTGCAAGTAGAGTTGGAGTTGTGTTAATGCAAGACCAAAGGCCTTTGGCCTTCTTAAGCCAGGCTTTGAAAGGGAAGAACTTATTGTTGTCAACATATGAAAAGGAGATTTTGGCATTGGTGCTTGCAGTAAAGAAATAGAGACCTTACCTTCTTGGTGGTGCCTTTGTGGTGAGAACAGACCACCATAGTTTGAAGTATCTGCTTGAGCAGAAGGTGGGCACAACAGCTCAACAAAGATGGCTTGCAAAGCTTTTGGGCTATGAGTTTACAATTGAATACAAGAAAGGAGTGGACAATAAAGTAGCAGATGCTTTGTCTAGGAGGAATGAGTGTGAAGACTCTATGTCCTTGAATGCTATTTCTATCCCTAATCCAGCATAGCTTGAGGAAATTCGAAAGGCTTATGACAGAGATCCAGTTATTAAGCAGCAAATGGAAGGATTTCAGCAAGGTCAATCTCCTTCAAACTTGACTCTTAAGCAGGGCATCCTTTTTTAAGAAGGGGAGGATTTATATTCCTAATTGTTCAGAATTGAAGCTGAAAATTTTGCATTACATTCATGCAAGCCCATTGGCTGGACATTCAGGATTTCACAAATCCTTGCATAGGGCAAGAACAAACTTTTATCGGCCTTGTTTGAAGGTGGAAGTAAAGAAGTTTATTCAAGAATGTGAAGTCTGTTAAAGGAACAAGTGTGAAAATATTTTGCCAGCTGGTTTGTTACAACCCTTTCCCATTCCTCAACAAATACGGACTGATGTGTCTATGGATTTTGTTGAAGGACTGCCTGTATCAAAAGGATTTTCTGTAGTGATGGTGGTGGTGGATAGGCTATCAAAGTATGCACATTGTTTAGCCTTGAAACACCCTTTTATAGCAGCCACAGTTGTTGCATTGTTCCTAAATAGCATTTTCAAACTGCATGGGATGCCAAGTAGTATTGTTTCTGATCGAGGGGCTACTTTCACAAGTTCATTTTAGAAGGAGTTCTTTAAATTGCAGGGAGTTAACTTGTATTATTCTTCAGCTTACCATCCACAAACGGATGGTCAAACTGAGGCAGTAAATAAGTGTTTTGAACATTTTTTAAGATGCTTCTCAGGTGACAAACCAAGGGGCTAGTTTGATTGGCTACCACTTGCAAAATGGTGGTATAATACCACCTGCCATGCTTCAACGAGAATGACACCATATGAGGCAGTGTATGGTGTTCCTCCTGTGAAGTTGCAGTAGCATATTCCTGGTTTATCTCAGAATCAGGCTGTGGAAGAGTTACTCAGAACTAGAGAAGACATTTTGGCAGTTTTGAAAAACAACTTGATACTGGCTCAGGAGAGAATGAAGTTATTTTTTTTATAAAAGGCACACTGAAAGGGAGTTTATGGTGGGAGATTGGGTATTCTTAAAGCTTTAGCCTTATAGACAAAGCTCGCTTGCAGTTAGAAGAAATATGAAGTTGTCACTTAATTTTTTTGGCCCATTTCAGATAGTAAACAGGATTGGACAGGTTGCTTATAAATTGGATTTGCCGTCCCAATCTCGTTTGCATCCTGTTTTTCATGTTTCTTCTTTAAAGAAGAAGTTAGGTCAACATATTTCCCCATTGTCAACCTTGTCACCAGTTGATGAAGAGGGAGAAATTGAACTTGAACCACAACAGGTTCTGCAGAGGAGAAGTAGGAAGGTGAACAATAGAACTTTGGTGGAAGTTCTAGTTCAGTGGCAAGGGGCTGCACCAAAGGATGCCACGTGGGAATCATACTGGAAGCTCAGGGAGAAATTCCCCCACCATTTGGGCAAGGTGCTTTGAAGGGGAGGAGTGTGTAAGGGACTGTTATGAAGACGTGAAGAAGCTGTGAGAAAGAAAGATCAGTGTAGTGTTAAACGACAGGAAATAATACAGTTAGATTAGTTGGTTTACTATACGTCTGTCGTTGAGAACAATTAAATAGAACGGTGTTGTTTGAGTTGTAAGTAGAGGTCTTAAGTGGGAAGAATGAAACGGTGTCGTGTAACCCAAAGATAACTATAAAAACGGTATGAATGAAGAGAAAAGGCATGCAAAGTTTATCGATCATCCCTTCTATCTGATTCTTCTCTTCCTTTTCTCTCTCTCGTCTCTTTCTCATTCTTGGAGATTGACATCTCGAATAGTCACTGTACAAGCCCATTACATTATGATTGTTGACTGTCATGATCTGTGATGAGGAGTTATCCTCTGGAGTAATTCGCGGTTAATAGGAGGGATGCTAATAATTTCTAATGAATACGATAGATCTGAATAACTAATACTAATGACGTTTTACATGCAATAGGTTTCACATAAAAGAAGTTAAGTGAATGCTTACAATATTATATCTTGCAACTTACTGATCTGTCATACGAAATATATATGGTTAATTATTAAGCTAATTCTTCTTATGGCCACAAATATTTAACTATATATATATATATATAGTTTACAATAATCATCAAACTTCAAAAAAAAAAAAAATACATAACTCTCATTTAAACAAATCCCTAGATATATAAATAAACATAATAGAATATTGTCAATATATGTTACATTCCTCATGATTCTCTATGTATTTCTAATATCTATAACGGATGAAGTGAAGTGAACTGTTCCAAATTTGATATAAAAACTACGATCCGACACTTGCTATCCACGAGTTTTCTTGGCCTGCAACACAAACAACATATGCAAGAAATGGTGAGTGATTTTAAATGATACCCATTTCCACCTCCAAAGATCCAAATCACTATTGAATTTGCTTGAATTGAAGTAGGTCAAAAGGTCTTATATGGAGGCCCTGTAGAACCCTTTTTTTTAAAAAAAAAAAAGAGAGGAAAGTCACATGTCCATAAGTGACCCCTTCCCAATTTATTAAAAATCCTCACTGGTGGCGGAGGAAAACTGTATAAACATCCCGAAACTCAAGCCAAACAATAACCAAAAACCAATCCAAAACTAATAAGACCTCCCAACCAAGTACGAACAGATCGAGCACTAACACCTCAAAATCTCATGGCTGGCAAAACCAACTTATCCACCCTCAATATTCCTTCAAGTTCATACGGAACATCATTAAGATGTAGCCACGTCCCATAACGTTGCCCAGAAGCCAGCCGAGCTAAAAAATCAGCCCCGGTGTTACATTCTCTATAAACATGTCGTATCTTAAACCTTAGGTTGGATAGGAGTTGTAGAATTTCCTCCCAATAATCTTCGAGATACCAGATACCACATCTCTTCCGCTCCAACCATTTAACAATTAACAACGAATCCATCTTCAGTTCTATTTGTTGTAAACCCAGATCTGTACAATGCTTCAAACCATAATAAAGGTCCAAAAGTTCCGTCGTATTATTCGTTCCCAGATATATCCTTTTCGCAAAAGCGAACTTCAATCACCCAAATTCATCCAGAATAAGACCTCCCGTCCCCATACGTCCAGGATTCCCCAAGCAACTTCCATCGACATTTAATTTAAACCAACCCAACTTCAGCTTTTGCCAATTCACAATGCAAAAACGTTTATGATGCGACACTTTTATCGGAATCACCAAGGCCTGCAAAATCTGTTCATCCCCGATATTAAACTTTTTTCCAGCTCAAACCTGTAGTCCTACCCAAGCAATGGTAGCTCTTATCGACAACCATAAGGATTCCACCGAGTTGGCTCTACCTTCCATACGAGCTCTGCACCTCCAAACCCAAAGAGACAATGTTAGAATGGCAGGTACAAGACCAAGTAAATTACCTCTTTGAGTGGAGCTGTTTGCATGTCGAAACCATAGCTCCACCTTATCCTTCCAAGATCGTTGTGGGTCATACGGAATACCAAGCTGAGAGGAAGCACGACGCCTCATTTCCGCTACAACCATCCATGTGGCGAGTACATAATCTTGGTCCTCTCCACTCCTGGGAACACAACATTCGCACTTAGAGGCCAATGAAACTCCCAAAGATTTCACACTCTCATCCACACTAAGGGCAGAGTGCATTGCTCTCCACAACGTAACTGAGTACTTCTTGGGCAACGCCGAATTCCAAACCCAGTTAGCCCAAGTTATCTTCGGGGCATGAATTCTAATGCAATCCCAAGCCGATTTTGATGTGAATTCACCACTCATATTCGGTTTCCATATAAGTAATTCTTTTCCTTCCTTAGGATCACCAAGGCACTCCAAAATCTCTGGTCCGTGATCTCACAAGCATTCGCTAGAGCTCCCGATGCCAACCAAGGGTCACGCCAAAATGAGACATGCCTCTCCCGAACCCGCCATGAGGAATGACTTAGGACTTTCGGTATCATGGACAGAACACAACGCCAAAAACTAGTGCCTTTTTTTGGGTCCGCCAACATAACATGCCTGTCTCTAATATATTTAGCCTTGAAAAATTGAGACCAGAGAGATCATTGTGACAATAACTTCCATGCAAACTTCATGAAAAGAGAGTTTTGAACTTCCTACAGCTGTCGCAAACCCAAGCCTCCCTCCTGGACTGATGTACAGATCTTATGCCACGCAACCCATTTTTGTTTTGGCTTACCATCCGAGAAACCCCATAAGAAATTGCTCAAGAGCCGATTTAAAGCACCCAGTACAGCCTTCGGCTAAGCCACGAACACTAGGGAAAAATCCTTTTGCCATTCCATTCATAACTACAGAGAACCACAGGGTGGATATACACTGTCTGATTAGCTCACAGACACGCCGAGAAAACCCAAAAGCGCTCATGACTTGTAGAAGAAATTCCCAAAAAAATTGCCACCACGAACCTGTTTATTATTCATATGAACTATTTCTTAGGCCAGAGCAATATTCTCATAAATACTTCTACCAGGTAAGAAGGCACCTTGTTCCGGAGAGACAATTTTACTCAAAATAGGTGACAACCTACGAACCATAATTTTTTAGAAAACCTTGTAGACTACCAAACATAAGCTTATTGGAAGAAATTTATCAAAGCCAGTAGGTTGTTGCACTTTCGGGATAAGAACAATGTAAGAAGCCGAATAAAACCGCAGCAAAGGAATCACATGAAAAATATCTCTTACCGTTTCCACCACATCAACTTCAACGATATCCCAACACGATCTATAGAATCCAGATCCAAAGCCATCTAAACCCGAACTACTATATGTCGGGATTGAGAACATAGCATCTTTCACCTCTTGGATTGAAGGGAGCTGTATAAGACCACTGTTTTCCTCCTCCAAAACAGTGTTATACACATACAAAGATAGATGCAGAAGGTCTCGACGTGGTCGAGCACTAAGAAACGAGCTGAAAAAATCCACCGCACCCAAATTGATAGCTTCAGGACTATCCAAGCGAGAGCCATCCCGCAAGTGCATCTCCTTCACTAAAGGCTTCGAGAAGGACGCATACAACTTAAAGAACTGAGTTGATGCCTCCCCTTTTTCCGTCCAACGGAGCTTCACTTGTTGCGACAAGCTATTCACTTCTCTTTGTAACCACATCGATAATTCATCATTTGCGAGCAATAAAGCTGACTCAACCTCTTCTGTAAAGCATGACTAAAGACTGCCTTCCAGTTGCTCAATTTGCCTTTCCAATCTCTGAATATTATCCTCAGTGTGCCCAAAAACACGAAGATTCCATTCTTTAAGTACCGGCTTCTGCTTTTTTGATTTTCCTACTAAACCAAAAAGACACACATCCCCAAACTGCTCTTGCCAAACCGTCTGAACAACATCTTTAAAATTCTCATGGGATACCCACATTTGTTGGAATTTAAAGGAGGAAGGACCATACCGAGAAACAGGAGGCTTCAGCACGATGGACATCGGAGCATGATCCGAAGTAGTGAGGAGCAGATATTTCACGAACGCCTCAGACACCAGACTGGCAGCCACTGGGTTTAACAAACAGCAATCAAGCTTTGACTAGCTTCGACCCATCCCCTGCTAACCATTGCACCAAGAAAATTTACTCACAAACGACTTTATCTCAGTCAGACCACAAGAATCAATAAAGTCATTAAAATCGTCCATAGCCACCCGCAACCGAGGTCGACCACCACATCGCTCCGCATCCTCACGAATAATGTTAAAATCCCCAAGACAAAGCCATGGTTCATCAGTTGGCAAATCCTATTGGAGCAAACTCCATAACTCTCTTCGTTCCAAATGGTTACATTTAGCATAGACCACTGAGACAACAATCGGGCGAGAATCAAGTAACATAGAAACTGTAACATGTTGGGCACTCAAATTAAGTATCGTTACCTACAGATTCCCTCCCCCCCCCCCCCCACATTAAAAAAAAAAAAAAAAAAAAAAGAAAGAAAAGAAAAACAACCATAGCATATCTCCAACCTGCTGATTTGAATAACATGCCTCAAACTTTAAGTAACTTTTTAACACCCCCATTTTTTCCTCATTCACAAAAGGCTCAGCCACCATAAGAAAATTTTGGATGCAACTTCCTTACCAATTTACACAACCGCTTCCGTGACGATCGCAGACCACGGATATTCCAAAAAAGTAGTTTACACATCATAAATTTAACTGAGCGGGTTTGCTAGGAACCCGAGACGAGCTTCAGAGAAGTCTCCCACCTTTGACAACATTTTGTTTTTCCAGATAATCATAGTCAAAAGGCAATCCTTTGATTTGCTCAAATGGTCCACAGAATCCCCTTCAGGGTCTGAAGCCCACCCCCCAAGCAGCACTGTCGCATGTGAATCTGCGACGTCCAGATCCTCCTACTCAGGCAATTGCTCCTTAGCCATATTATCCCTCACCTCGTTCCCTGACTTTTCAGCAGCCTCAATAACCACATGACTCATGAGTTCTGGCATTTCAGCAACAGGATGCTACACTTGCTCTAGCACCAAACATACCTCCTCATTCAACACCAAATCCATTAGCAAAGGACCTACCATCTTCTCCATATTTCTATCACCAACCACCACGTCAGCCTTCTTCACATTCTCAGCCTCATGGCAAATCCCATTCTCAGAAACACCGAACACCACATGCTCAAACTCAACGCTGACCACGTTCTCAGACTCAACGCCACCCACAGCCACCTGCTCATCCATTTTATCAGCCTCCACCTCACCCTCCTCAACTTGATATTCCATTCCACCTTTGTTACTTGGTCCTCCAATTTCCAGAATCGCCTAAATAGGCTCTTGTACCGTTAATGAATCCTGAATACATAAAACCAGAGGCCTCCTGCCTGTGTCATCCACCTGATGCGTCTGCATTTTTGGCATCCTCCGTTCCGCACCCTCTTCCTGTTTCCTATCTGACACATTTTTTCCACCATCCTTCCAGCAACAAGTTTTTAAATTGTGCCCTTGGGTATTACATCTAGTGCAAAAAGCAGGCAGATTCTCATATTCAATCTCAATATATAAACTAGTTGCCTGATGAGGAATGCCAATCTAGATCCCACGTAACGGTTTTTTTGCTGCATCCATCTCTAGACACTCCAAAGCCCCATCAGTTCGCTTTGCACATCTGGTCGCATTATCCATCCGCAAGAACCTACCAATAGGGCCTATAATCGTTTCCAGAAAGGACTCATGATAGAAATTGGGAGGTAGTCCCGGGAGTACAACCCACACCGGAACCAGAGAGGGTTCTTTGTCTTCATCAAAGCTTGGAGTCTAGTGAAAGCCTCGATACGGTACCCCTTCTATGTCTATGACTTCCCTCGATAAAGCCTTAAAAAAATCCTCTTCATTCGATAAACGAACAAAAACATTGTGAGGCCTACACATTGCCGATACCACAGGTTGGAACTCCAGCCTCCAGCGACTCTAGATGAAAGAATGAATGACATCTAACGTAGGGCACTTCCTTAAGAATTTCAAGACCATAGAATACTTGAAAGGCACGGCTGACCGATCAACCTCTTCCTTAGAGAAGATTACACAATATTCACCATCAATTATTTTAGCAGGCCGAAACGGGACGTGAACCACAGGGAGTGGTTGCGATGACTGTGCAACCATATCAGCAAAGGACCGAGTTCTCCCAGTCGACAACAATGACCCAGAGTGGCCTCCAACTACAGCCATAGCGGCACTCAATCTAACCCTAGCAGAGCAAAAATTTTAGAAAGGCCACGTCAGCAAATTTTCCCATATACTTGATCATTCCATCCAAGGCCCTGTAGAACCCATCAACTAATTATATCCGAATTTAAGTTTCCAATACAGTGAGAATGCATACCACCAATTAATTGAATTACATCCTAGATTTAAAAAAAAAATCATTATATAAATATGGATAATGAGACAGCTTACTTCTCCTCCCATATCAGCCACCCTTAAGCCCTTGGATTTGGGAGGTTTAAGAACACGTTTTCTATGAATCAAAGGTGGTTTTCCATGAGAGCGATCATGCGGAGGATTAACTGATGAATGGGTCTCCGGACCTCTATAATCAATCTCGTACACCTCCGGATCCAACTCAATATTAGAGTCCCCTAATCATAAACCAAGCACCAAATTAGTGTCTAACCATGCATCTGCTATAAAAATATATCCTTTCTTCTTTTTTTTCCTTAACTTTTGCGTTACTATTGAAGTATCCATGAAACATGGAGAGAGAGAGAGAGAGAGAGAGAGAGAGAGAGAGAGAGAGAGAGAGAGAGAGAGAGCAAACCTCTTGAAACATAAGGCACGGTGATCAGGAGAAAGAGAAACACGATATTGGTGATTCTAGACTTGAGCTCCATTATACTATTCTAGACAGTTTTTCTGAGGTTATATATAAATCTAGATATAGACAGACACACACGTACACAGACTGAGAAGATCAAGAGATATACTTTATATCATGAGGTGTTCAGGGAATTAGAAGCACCCGGAAAAGGCAGGTTGAGGTATTTTTTTTTTTTTTAGTAATGGTATATCCGTATACATAGTCGTAGAGTGTATAAACGCTGCACAATTTTTTAAAAAAATAGTAGGTTAATTATTAAAAAATTAATTTTTCCTCATATGAACTTTGTATTTCCTCACTTTTTTTAAAAAAAAAATACTTTAGTCACAAATGGATTACACAAGAAATTTTATAAATTGATATGATTCGTCAGATTATAAAATTATTTTTATTGTAAAATATTAATATATAATAAATCAGATAAAATCACGTCAATTTGTAAAATTTCTTTTACGTAATTTTTTTTTTTTTTTAGATATAGCAGTACTCCACGTGCATGGCAATAAACACAGCAACAACTTGCAAGGTACGGAGGTGGTCCTGTGTGGATGTGTTGGGCTGGACCATTTATAACGTTAGTGTACGTAGCCATATCATATAGATATAGAGATATATAACCACTTAAAAATTAAAGAAGGTAATATTGATTTGAATTAATTTGAATACTCTACTTCGTCCAGACAGCTGCATGTGTTTTTAATTAAACTATTGTCCTTTAGAGTACATCCCATTTAACTACTCTTGCTCAGTTTGTTTCTTGTTATCATCATCTTAACTGGAATTCAATTTGCGTATTCGAAACATAAAATATTAGATCAGTTCCATGTCTGCTGCCAATTTGACACGATCATGGGGAGGTTGTGCATGATTTTCACCAAAGATATATAATAATAATAATAATAATAATAATATTTCCCGGAGGGCTTTGGAAAGAATTTATAGAGAGGAAATTAGATGTTAAATGGCCTTTCTATTAATTGTTCAGGGAGCTGATCCACCAAATATTCATGTATATATCTTAACTAGAGCATGCAGATGGATTTTCCATGGGAAAATAATAATAATAATAATAATAGTGATGAAGCTCTTGTCATTTTCATGGAAATTATCATCAGTAGCCCTAACATGTTCAAGATGAAACGTGAACTTTCACAAGCAACCTCTCGGTGTCCTGACGCCGATAGTACTCATCAAAAAGTTAGGGCTTGGATTACCGATGGCAAGCTCTGTGTTTTTTGGTTGGGCTTTAGTTAGCTAGTTGAAAATTGTGCTGTTTGAGCAGCCAATATTACCTACCATTTTGTATGTGTTGCTGCATTTATTCGGTGGGCTAGAGCTTACGATTTGATGGTCCACGATGATGGCTTGGGTGGGCGTTGATATGGTGATCAGATGTTTATTTATAAAATAAAGAAAAATGTTTTAGCCACAAAACATTCTATAAAAGTAAACTCACAAACTAATGTGACTTAATATGGTATATCATATTGTAAAACTACTTTTATTATAAAGTAGATCTATCATATCATATGAAGTCATGTCAGTTTGTGCGTTTACTTTTGTTGAATCTCTTTATGGATGTAATAGTTCTTTTAAATAAATAATAAATAAAGCATATAAAGTATAAACGAAGAGATAAGGATATTTGCGTAGTTCAGTATAAAAGCCTATATCGACGTGTCGTTTGGTGGCGAATTTCAATATGTTTGATAATTGTGTAGTTTCTCATGGCCTCCCAAATCTCTCAATACAATGGTGAAAATAGGGTCCAAGGGAAGTTGACGAAGATGCTTTCATTCTTAAGATCTGCGATTCTTAAGATCGACTTGTCCAATAAGAATGTCTTGACAATCTTCAATAAAAGTCAACCATGATAGATAAAGTTTACTGGAACTATAGAAAAATAAATTCTCAAAACTTTCCCCTAATTTCCCATTGTTGTGCAATGCAAGGAAGATCTCCAAGGGCAAACCTTTAGTAAACTTGCAAATTCCTTGTAAGGATCGCTGAGGAAGCCTCTAGAATGCTTGTTTGTTGTAATCCACACTTTAAGTGGTGGTCAAGGAGCCCATCAGCCCCTAGTTTACTCATTCCTGAAGGCAACTTCTCATGGTGGTTATAACGCTCAAAGGCTTGATCCCTAAGGTAACTCGCTAGCGGTAGTCTTGGCACGAGTGATAGCCTCGTTC
Organism: Juglans cinerea; assembly: GCA_961763995.1. Taxonomy (NCBI): domain Eukaryota; kingdom Viridiplantae; phylum Streptophyta; class Magnoliopsida; order Fagales; family Juglandaceae; genus Juglans; species Juglans cinerea. Next base: position 27,193,053 of record CAUIVZ010000009.1, read on the forward strand.
GTATGCACGTGTGCTCACATTTCTAGTTGAGGCATCAAGAGGGTTGCACGACCGCTACCATGGTAGGAGGCTTGCTAGATCATGCTATTGTGGCGAGACGCATGTGTGAGCCTTATTTGGAAAAACTCAACCTGCATATTGCTAAGCTTGACTGCTTAGACGAGGGAGGTTTGCTCGACTACTATGGTCGCTAAAGGCATCTGTTAGCCTTGGCCATCAAAGCTCAGCCTACATATTGCTATGCTTGGCTATTAAAGTGTGGGAGGTTTCCTTGACTGCTACAGTCGCTAAAGGCGTGTGCTAGCCTTGGTCACCAAAGCTGAGTCTGCCCGTTGTTGCATGGTTGGTGATTCCCTGCAAAAGTCGCTTTTATGGCTCTTATTAGTTTAGGACTACGTAAATTGTAATTTTTTTTGCTATTTACAAAGTATTTTAACTTCTTGGGATATTAATGCAATATGATTTATTTTTGTAAATTTTATCATATGGCATGATTTGTATACACACACAAGATATGTCATCAAGCGTAGATCGGCTCATTCACACGAGCGATCATCTTTGACGCTACAAAGAAGTAGCGAGCAGAGATGAGATATTATGTTCCTAGATACTTATCCAAAAGTTATAAGTTAAATGACACAAAAAATATATTGCCTTAATGGGAGTTAAGATGAGGTCTATTATATTTAAAAGTACTGTGCATGGACACTTTATAATCCATGTAGCCTACATTTAACCAAATACGAGACATTTTTTGGTGCTTTGGAGGCGAGCTAATAGAGAGACTCGAGTTAGATGCAGATATGGCATCTAGACTAAAATCAATACATTGTTTGATATGGACATATGCTTTTTGAGAAAGAGAAATCCATCGTAGCATGTATTTTGTACTACATGTAGTTATCCGACGAAATGTGTATGTGAGTGAATGGTTTCCTGCTTCTTTAATATTTGAGTCTCATTCTTTTTTATGAGTGTCCTCTTTAACCTTTGACTATGTCATAAGATATAGATTCCATTGTATGCTACGCTAGCATGTCTATGGCCATGACTAATACTATCTAAAAAGGAATTACTAGGAAAGCGGTTGGACTGAAGGTGAGTGACATGAGGGCAAAGGGAAGGCTATTCAACAACTAGTGACAAAAGCAATGAACACATAATGATTATTTAGAAGTGGTCAAGTTCTGAGTTATTCGGAGTTAAATAGGGATCGAGAATACTTGACCAAATACAATCGAATGAGTCTGTGGCATGTGAGACACGTAAGGGATGTTGTTATGCTTAAGGGTGCAATTCGGTCCAATTCGGTACGGTCCTCTCCGGGGGGGTAATGGGTCCATCATTTTCCCTGGACCGAACATCCCTAGGGACCTGACCGAACTGAACCGGCAGCTATTGGTCCAGTCTGGTTAGGTTGATCCGTTCGGTCCAGCCCAATTATTTTTTTATTCTTTTGTTTTTAAATAAAATAATAAAAAAAAGTTATTTAAAATTATAAATTAAAATTAAGTGAATTATCAATATAGATTATGTAACTAACTTAATAAAAAAATATTTTATATGATCAATGATAATAAATTAGATGAAAAATACATTATTAACTTATATAATTACTATAATTAGTTAATTGATAGAATATTAATTTGTTAATAACATATTTAAAATTTTATACTTTTAATGGTGATAGATTAGATAAAAATTACATAATAAATTATACAATTATTATATAAATACTATATATTTTAATTCGGTCTGGTCCAGGGTGGGAAACCCCTAAACTGGGGCCGGACCAGACCAACTTCGGTCCTCCATTTCTTGGACCGGGACCGAATTGGACCAACTTCAGTTCGGTCGGTTCCTCCGATCCGGACCGACCGGCTAACACCCCTAGCTATGCTAGTAATCTCTGAGAGAGATTTGGTATAGTACTCTCATATTTCTTTTGTAAGTGTATTCGATGGTTGCACAACATATTTGATTGTATAAACAAGATTGAGAACCATTGAGATATACAGACTTGGGACATGTAGTAAATTGGAGAGGGGAAGCCCCTTAACCTTTTGAAAATCCAAGTAGTAATTCTTGGTATTACTCCACGTGTTATGCCTGGAATTAAGGGGTAACGAAGGCTATCCTTTAAAGCCTACCGTGTGTTACCAAGTGTGATATGATTTTTATAAATTAGTCATTTTTCTATATTAGAGTCAAGGATTTTTTTTCAATAAATCTCTCTAAAATTCATTCTCTGTGAAAAAACATATAGGATGTCGGTGTTTGAGTATGTCTCTAGTTTATCTACCTAGTATACTCAACCATTGTGTGAAGACGAACTCGAATTGGTCAGAGTTTGGTACACTAGATTCACTCATGAAAAAACGACAAAGACTTTAGGTATAATCCTTTCACTGTGTATATTTTGTTGAGTTCTAACATATTGAGAGTGGATGGCCAAAAATCAACATCCTCTAGGCTTCAACATAAAGAAAAACGTGCTCCATATCGCTCTATTATTCACACAGCATACACATATCATTAGCAACATATTATGAATGCAGAATCCATAGTGGATTGTACGTGGGCTCTCTCTAGAAATTCAACAAGTTGTTCTCCGAATCAGACTCCGCTCCGACTCTGTCGGAGTCGGAGTCGGAGTTTTTTTCCTCTTGAAAGTCGGAGTCGGAGTCGGAGTCGGAGTCATTGATGAACCGACTCCGGCTCCGACCGTCCGCCTCCACCTCTACCTCCGACGTGACCCTCCGATCCGCCTCCTCCTCCAATTTTATACATATTTTATAAAAATATGTGTTTTTCTATATATTAATTATTTAAATTTTATACAACTATATCTTATATAGTTAGTTAAACTCAATAATATACTAGTTAAATAATATATTTATACTATAATATATAGACTAAATTTACTAATAATAGTTTAGTATATGACTATACGTAAATATCATACTATTAAAAATTTACAATATTACTACCATGTTGTTCTAAATTACTAATATATAAATATAATAGCATGTAATACTAATGTATATATAATATACTATAAACACTAAGATGCATAATAACATCAACATGTAATATTGTAATACAGATACTAATGGATAAACACTAATCTATAAATTTATAATAACATATAATACTAATGTATAATAACTAAAGTATTATTCATATAAATTTTATATAAAAATATCTTGTATTAATTATATTTTTTGACCTAATAAATTCTCAACATATTCCTTTTGATAAATATATTAGTAATTCTAATATACATTAGTATAATAATTAGATTTATGGCCTAATACTAATACTATTAGTAAACCACTTTAAGCCTATATATAAATTACTATATAAATCACTATAGTATTAATTACTAATACTATATTACTATATGATACTATTACTATAGTGATATACTAATATTAGACATTAGTATACTAATACTATCAGTGATATAGTTAGTATAATATAATAATATTTATACTAATACTATTATATAGTATACTAAATTAAAATCACTATAGCAAATACTAATATATAGTTATGCTAATCACTATAACTAATATTAATATAGACTATAGTTATAACTTATAGTATTATAACTATACTAAATCACTATAACTTATACTAATCTAGTTATACTAAATCACTATAACTAATACTAATATAATTATACTAATCACTATAACTATATATAGTATTAATATCACTATTAGTATAATACTATAATATATAGAATTAATAATAACTAATACTAATATAAGTATTAGTATAACTAATATCACTACTAGTATAACTAATATTAATACTACTACTAATATACTAATACTATTAGTGTATTACTAATATTTATATATATTAATATATATATATATATATCAAGTATAAGAGATTATAGATTTAATATATATATATATCAAGTATATTAGTGTATTACTAATATTTCGTATACGGTGTCTTTTTTTTTAATATTCATATATATATATATATATATATATATATAAAATAGATTCATATTAGTTAGTATACTACTATATAATACGGTGCTGTTTCTATTGCAATAGGAGCTTCTTTTTAATTTTTGAATGCATGTTAGTATGTTACTTATTTTATTTAGTTGTATTTTTTGTTATAATCAAAATTTTAATTAGTTTAGATTGTAATGTTGAGAAAATTGAAATTTGAAAGCCCAAAATTTTTTTTTTTTAAAAAAAGTGGGTCAAATATGAAATTAAAAAAGATAAAAAAAAAATATCTGACTCCGCTCCGACAAGTAGGAGTCGAAGTCGGAGCGGATTTTGTACGTCTCGAAATCAGAGTCGGAGGTCGGATTCGACCTCCGACAAAGTTGGAGTCGGAGTCGGAGTCGGAGTCGGAGGTTGGGCCCACCGACCCTTTCACTCCGAAAGGGTCGGTGCTCAGCCCTAACTGTACGAGGAACCATTGCTAGCCTGTACTAAGCAAATTAAGCTCATCTGTCCACATACCTTGTTGAAACAGACTTTGTATTTCAGTACATATAATAAGAAGTTGAGAGAAGAGAATAGAAGAGTGAAACCGATTTGTGTAAATGTGAGTTTCAAGTTGAAACTTCCAACCTAGAACTTCTAATGAACTGCTTTTTTCTAGAACTTCTAGGCTAGAAGGACTGCTTTTTTCTTCAATCCCCCACTTTCTAATGAACAAAAACAACTTTCGATGAAAATTAGCTACCTCCATGAACATGTACATGGCAATCTTTGGTTATTTATTTTGACTTTGGGCAGTACTACATCTACCATGCAAGGATTCTCCTCACCGATCATCGAGACATGTATTTTTCTTTTTCTTTTTTCATACATTTTTTAATCTTTTTAAGTTTTTTTTTTAAATTACAATACTATTAAAAAATATTTTCTTAATTATTAAATAAATAAATAAATAAAAACAATGGCGACATATTATCTATAAGAGTAGCTTTTTCCTTTTACTTTTCTTATGATTCAATGCGTTTAAATTTTTTAAAAAAGTAATATTATATTATCATATATATGTATATGTGTATATCTCTTTATATATAAAAAGTCTTATCAAACTGTAAATCTTGTTTTAACGGTTTTTATTGATTTTCCATTAAAATTAATTAATGCCGTTCGTAAGCACATAAAGAGGCAGTCCACCTAAGTCTAATAAATTACGTATATGACTACATCCTATTTATAGGTACTAAATTCTCTGTAGCCAATTAATTTGATTACCAATTAGAATCAATTAATTGTTAATAAATGCTGATCAGCTAGCTATTACATTTTATAATTGCAACTCGCAGAAAAATTAAACAAAAAATCCCTACACTTCAAATGATGGAACAATATTAATTTTACGTAATAGTACATGCAGCTTATAAACCCTACAAATTACGGTATTTATAATAATTAAACAACTTAGATATTTTTCCATATTGTATATACTTGCATTAATATTGATCTCAATTTTAATAAATGATTGTCTCTATCATCACGTCCGTCAAGTACCTTTACAATCAATCATCTTCTTCCTGAGGCAACTACGTACAATGAAGCAATGATAATTCTCGCAAATTAATAATTACATATTAATACATTTATATTAGAGTTAATTATGTGATTTATGTAATTTACCTATATGTTTTATTTCCTTATATTATTCTTCAGTTCTGAATTTTAAGGGAGGATAATAATAATTTGATAATTAAAAGTATCATTGCAAGATGCTTGATATATCCATCTGCCCCTCTGTCATCTATTGGTATTCAAGAAATTGTGAAGAATTGCGATATTGCAGAGTTGATGAAGGGTTTGCAACCCATGGAGGTAAATATTATTTTATTAGTAATAAATTAAAATATTTACACAAGCATTTCTTCTAAAAATTGATTATGATTTAACGTAGAAAACAAAATTTTGAATAGATGCGAAGATAAATGTGATTGACTTGGCCCAAGTATTTTATTACACATCATGTGTTGGCTGTAATAAAGGAACTGAATATAAATACAATGAAAGTTTCATTTGTATATATTGCAAAAGCCAAAGGGTCTGCAAACCACGATATATATCTTACAATTTTAATTTATAATTGATATCTAATTTAATTTAGAATTTAACATTATTCAAATTGAAAATAATATATTCAATGCATTTAAAGTGTTAGGACATATGTTGAACTGGACGATAATATTGGAAAGCTATTAATTAACATATGTTGTTCAGCAGTTAAGTTGATGGAACATGCTAGAGAGGTATCTTTCAAAATTTTTATTCAAAAATTGAGTTTGGTTATAATGAGTTAATTAAAAAAGAAATTGAGTTTTTATTAATTATGTAAAGTTATTCAAAATTTATTTTGTAAGAACATCGACCATATATTAAAAGCGTTGTGGAGAAATTATCAAAAAATATTTGGAAGATTCAAGTTTATGTAGATCTAGAGAAACTAAAGGAGAAAAAACATAGGCATTTTAATGTCCTCTTTATTGAGGAATTGCAAGATGAAGAAAATGCTGAATCGTCATCCTAGAATTAAAATTATCTCAAACAACTTTTATAAATCTATGAGAGATGTTTATTTTTAGGATCATGTTATAGCTTCTATTAATGCACTTCTTTTATAATATATCATAGCGTGTAATTATTTATAAATTACATAAACATTACATCGTTATTTAATTAACAAAAAACATTACTTCTTTATTAATAAAAAATTTGTTCTTAACAAAAAAAAATTAAATATAAATTAAGCAAACGTGCATTGCACGTTACTTTCACCTAATGTATATATATATTCTATATATCTATTCTACAATAGAAGAGCCTCATGAATAGCGGATTTGTTTTTATTTCACGTTGAGAATTTACTAATTTGCCCTCACTGGCACGTTACATTTTTGTCATATTTTCATTGAGTTCACATTACACAATTACATTTTTGCCCTCATTTGCACAATTACATTTTTGTCCTCTAATTCATCATTAAAAATAAAATAATTCTATTATTCTAATATTAATTCCTCATGAACAATGTATTTTGTTCAAAACACTATCCCCATTTGCGCAATTAATATTATTTTAATATTAATTACAATAATAATAATAATAATAATAATGATATTGATGAACTTACAAATAATCTAAATTGAAGATTTTGATTTATTGAACTTTTGTGGAACGAATTAACAACTTAAGATTTTTTATATTTCTTCTTAGATTTAAAAAATAATAGTATTTTTGATATATAATATTATTTGAAAAAAATAGAGTTATCTTCATTTTATTTTTCATAGTAATTCACAAAAATAAATCATAGTCATTGTGCTAATAATATTTTCAAAATGCAATTGTTATTTTTTGGTTCCAATTTATGCATTAGTCTTTAATTTATCATATTCACTATTTTATTTTTTGTGGTAATGCATTTCATACTAATATATTTGTAATGCATTTTTTAAATTATTATTAAAAGAATTAATAACACTTTTTATCCTTTAAAAGATTATTTTGGTAGGAACATGCTTTTATTTTCTAAGATCAATATTGCAATTCTAAATTTGAAGAAAAGAATAATAATATTATATTCAAGTTCAAAAATGAAAATATTGTCTCTAAATTTAAAGAATAATATTTTATTAGGATATCGTTTCAAAAAAATAATAATTGTTTTCATATTCTCATAATAATGAATCATATTGAATGATACTTTTGAAGCTAATATTAACTTTATTTGAAAAAAATATTATAATATTTTAAATTTAAAATAAATAGTCTATTTTTTCATTTTATCATTCCAATAACAATTATATCAAGTAGTTTTATGAAATAATTAAAAAAAACATTATTTTATTTCTTTTATTTATTATTATTATTATTATTATTATTATTTACCTGTCTAATTGGTCTCCTAACGAGTGGATCAATGCATATCCTATATGATTTCAATATAATGAGTTTTAAACATTTGATTTGTTATGTGTTCAATAATTTTACATTTTATGTTTCTTTCATTTATTTCAAGTATAATTATAAACATTAATAAAATTTATGGATAGATTTATGATTATCTTTACATTTACTATACTTATTTTCTAACTTATATGCATTTGAAAATTCATATTTACCATATAAAAAATACAATAACACTTTCAATAGAGAATGTGTGCAAGGCACAGTTTGGATACACAAAATCATCTCATCTCATCATTATAACTTTTTCAAACTTTCACACAAAATATAATAAACAATTCAATTTTTTCAAATTTCAAAATAAAAGTAATATTAAAAAATTATATTCTATCAAGATTTTATTCAACCTTTAATAAAATATCTTATTTTATCTCATCTCATCTAAGAGCATTGGCATTGGATTAGCCAAATGCCTTTTCATCTTCAAATTTAAATAATTTTATAAAAAGTTGACCTACATTGAATTAGCTAAGCACATTTCAAATAAAATCTGATCTACAGTCTTTTCATCTTTTTTTCTAAAGATGAAAAGAACTGTTTCAAGTCCAAACTAATTGTTTATTATTTTCGGCTCAACTCCCGCGATTTCCTTCTTTCTTCTTCTTTCCTCTTTCTCTCCCGCGTCTCCTTTCTCTTCTTCTTCCTAAGACTGTTCATCCGGGCCGGATTTTTTTCCGGCCCGGTCCGGAACCCGGATACCCGGATACCGGTTCCGGGTTTCGGCCCGGATCAAATCCGGGCCGAAATCCGGATTATAAAATCCGGACCTATACGGTCCGGATGCGGGTGTTTAAAGCGGGTTCCGGATTGGAAATCCAGAACCCGCATTTATACGATTCTATACACTAGGTCATCGACTGTTTTCACTCTCTCTCTCAATTTCCTTAGGTCATCGACTCATCGCCGTCCCTTCTCTCTCACTCTCTCTTCTCTTCGAGTTTCTGTTTCTCACTTGTGGCTCCGTTGTCTTCTTCTCTTCTCTCTTTGCTTTGAGTTTCTCACTTATCGGTCGTGGCTCCGTCGTCTTCCCCTGCCGATCGAATATTTGTTCCTCGTGGCCGTCGTCTTCTACTTGACAAAAACCAAATTATGTTCTCTGTGTTAGTTCTTGACAAACCGAAGGTTCGTATTTACACTTTCAAATCTGATTTTTTTTTTTTACAGTGTTTAGATCTGTAAGCATGTGGGATATGATTAGGGTTTTTTTTGGGGTTTGTTTTTAAACGTGGAGTTTTTATTTATTTATTTGGGTCTGTTATATGCTATTATTTTGCTAGATCTGCTATTTTTTTTGGTCTTGGCTTGATTTCTGCGATTGGGTTTTTGTTCTCGCTGTTGTTTTTGGGTTTATTTTGATGTGGATGTTTGAATGGAGTAATATTTGTGCAGTATTTTTATGGGTTAGATCTGTTTGAATGTTTGAGTATCTGTTTATGATTTGTTTAGATCTGTTATATCCGAAAACATATATATATATATATAATGAAGATTTGTTATGATTTGGAAGAAATGGTTTTTAGGATGTGGTATATTTGATTTTTCTAGATTATTTTTTAAAAATTAGTTGTGTTTCTGGGTAGAGTTTGGAAAAAAAATTGGATTTTCAGATAAATTTTGATAAGATCAGGAAAAAAAACATAATTATATATACATAATTTTTGTTACAAATTTACAATAAGTAAAGAATTTTTCATTTTTCCCCACAATCATTAGAACCAAACTTACGCATGCTGACTTGAGATTTTTTGATCTCAAGGTATAACTTTTGGCTAAAAACCTATTGATGCTTGAGCAATTCAAGCCTCTTTTCCACTAAAGTTTTCTGATTTGGTCAAGATCAGAAGGTGTCATCTATCACACCTCCCCCACCCTTTATTTCCATAAATACTTTTCTTAATGCTCAAGTGTATTGTATCTTTGAGGAAAGTCATTTATAGTACTTACCGAGAAAGAATATCATGTATGTGTTTGAGTTGAAGTGTTCCTCTTGTTACATCCTAGTTTATCTTGTTTTATTATAAGATTTATGATGAAAATGGTCATGCACTAAATTTTATCAGTTTAAATTCATTTAGGGTTTGGCAGGAGGTTCCAGTGCTCGTCATTATCAGCATGCTTGCCTACTTTTGTTTTCTTGAACAGCTACTGGTAAGATTAGCCATTGCACATCCATATCTGTCAAACAACAGTTAAATGTCCTTGGTGATATATTTATTTGTGTGCAGGTTGGAAAAATGGGTACTAGTGCAATTGCTATATCTCTTCCATTTTCTTGTGTGCTTGGTCTACTCTCATCTATGACTTCCTCAACCATGGGTATGTTCAGTGTACAGTTGTAGAAATTTGGAAATTTTTTTATGGTCGAACCCACTAAAAAAAATCATAGGATCACTTTTGAAAACATTTAATGGTTAGACCAAGAAATAAATTAGGTGGTTAAAGAATGCGGTGGTGTCTGTCATTTAATGAAAAAAATACAATCATTCTTCATTTTAAAGAAAACACAATACAAACTATTGAAAAACAAAAACAAACAACATGAGATAAAATCAATTTAAATTACCTTTGATTATTTTTTACCATTCTCACCCCCTGAATTACCGAAGGTGCACTAGTGGGAAACTAAGAGAGTGTTAATGTTAGAACTCTTTTCCTTTAGTAGAGAAGGGCTATACAACATCTTGTTTTTATTATCGTTACACCATCATTTAATGTAGCACGAAATGATTGGATAACTATTTATCATTTATTACTTCTCATCCAATCATTCAATACCAAATAATATATGATTGGTTGTTTTCTGGATGATGTGGATGTCCATTTAGTTCAACATGAGTTATACAAGTTTATTGCGTATTGCTTGAATTCAATTAATATTATTTATTGAAATAATATACTGTTTTTCTTTTATTTTTTATTTGGCAGGATTTAATGTTTGCTAGGAAAGGAGATTTCAAGCCTTCACTCAATACAGAAGAAGTTTATGTTATTGCATGTAATTTTGATATATAATTTTACAATCCACTTTTGATATGTAATTTTTATATGTAGTGAATTGCATTATTGCATGCATTTTACATGATAAATATTGAATTATTTTAAGATGCATATAGCTAAAAAGGAAATAATTGTTTTAAATATAAAAATATGTTTGTGAACATTTTTTCTTAGAACAATTGTACTAGAATATAGGCTTTTAGATAATAATAATAATAATAATAATAATAAAAGCTTTTCAGCATTTATTTTTTGGGTTGAAAAATATTAAATACTAAAGGCAAAAAAAAATCCGGGTTGAAATCCGGAACCCGGATTGCCGGGTTGTAAAAACCCGGATCATCCGGGTTCCGGCCCGGGTGATAACCCGGTATATCCGGGCCGAAACCCGGCCCGGGTTTGATACCCGGGTTCCGGGCCGGGTATATCCGGATACCCGGTCTGGAACCCGGATGAACACCCTTACTTCTTCCCTCAGTCTCTCGCGTCTCTGCCTTTTTGTTCCCTTTTTCTCTCCCGCGATTTCTTCTTCTTCTTTTTTTTTCTCTCTTCTTTCTCTTGTTCTTCCCTCTCTCGCATCTCTGGCTTGCTCTTCCTCCTTTCTCTTCTTCTAGGGTTTTTTTTTTCTCTTCGCACCATCTTCGTCTTCCCTCTGTCGCGTCTCTGCCTTCCTCTTCCTTCTTTCTCTTCTTCTAGGTTTTTTTTTTCTCTTCTTTCTCTTCTTCTTCCCGTTTCTCTCCCGCGGCTAAAAACGCTTCCATCTTGTCTCCAACACGACATCGCAGCAGCTTCTCTCCAGCACGACAAGCAACTCGGTAAATTTGAAACTTTGTTCTTGATTTTATTATTTGGGTTTGATGTTAATTAGGGGTTTTTCCTTGGTTCTTCGTAGCTTATGATCATTTATGTATTGGGTATCGGATGCGTGCAAGTCAGGCATTTTATTGTTCTTGTTTGCCTACTGTTTGAAGTTTGCTTCATTACTTTTGAATTAAAGATAACTCGTTTCTTGGAGCTGTGATTGGAAATTGCATGTTGTGTAATGTACTATAAAATTTGAGATAACATGTTGTCTATAAAATTTGAAGGGATGTTGATAAATGCCCAATGTCAAATTTTGTTCAATCGGTAGCTAGATTGGGGCAGAATCTGATTCATACATAGAGAACCTACAGAATTTTACAGTAGTGTGTAGTAGAATTTTGCAAAATTTTGAAAGGAATGATGAAAATGTATTTTGAAGGGATGTTGGGTTTGATGTTATTTATGATGTTATTTAAATTTACCTACCATTTTGCATACCTCAATACAAGAAGTACTAAGAATTTTTGTTCAAACTTCTCAACCTAGCTCCAGATTTACCACTGATCTTTTGGCTTTGTACATGGCAAATTTAAAATCATCATGATGTGATCATCTGCAGATCCAATATTTTCTAATCTAGCCAGGTCCAAATCAGCTTAAATATTATAGAATCCAAATCATCTTTCCCATTTGCTAGCAATCCTTAAATAAATTAATGGATATCATATACAGTGTATACAAATTAATTTACCAATGCATGTACACTTGGCCTACTACATCAAAACTTGCTAGATGTTGTCCAAACCTTGCACCTCAAACGTACCCTACAGATAACTTGATCTACAGAAGTGACATTTCTCTTGGTAACTAATGAAAGGATGCCTTAAAGCCAATTTACGAGAATATTTCTTGAATCTTCAAAAAGAGGTTTTTGAGAAATCAAGGAAGTGATTTTTATCTCCATCTCAATCTTCATCTTTTGAAGATGTGTAGCCTTTTGTTGGTGGGAAGTTTTGGGGTTGTAGCCTATGATATTTTGTGGTGTTTTGTTATTTTGGATCACAAATATGGGTGTGATGTTCATAGTTTTATATGTTGGTTACTACCCTATTCATTACTCTTATTTTGCATTAGTTGGTGATGATGTTTGTGAGAATTGGCTTGTTGCATTGAAGATCGATGAAATTATTTTGATAATATTGATATCGTGTGATTAAATTTTGTTTATTGGATTGTGAAAATGAATATGATTGTTGGAGATTATAAGAGGTTATGAAGATAGAATTAATTAAAAAATAAAAATTAATTATAAAAATAAAAATAATAATATTTTATTATTATAGAGAGTATGATGACTAATCCAATGTAGACTTTAAGTTTTGAATAGTTAGCTAAAAGTGAAAAAGTTACATATTTTTCAAAATTTAAAGAATAAAATAACCAATCCAATACCAATGCTGTAAACTGTGTAACTACAAAAGAGGCTATAGCCTCAGGAATTGTAACTTTTGTTTGAGTTAACTTCGGTTTTTGTCCTTATTTGCACAATTATGTTTTTGTCCTCTGTATTAAAAATACAATTAAATTTTCTATTATTTTAATATTAATTCGAATATAATAATAATATAAATGAAATATTAATAAATTACAAATAATCTAAATTGAAAATTTTGGTTTATTGAATCTTTGTTGAACAAATTAATAACTTAGGATATTTTTATATTTCTTCTTAATTAGATGTAGAAATAATAGTAGTTTTGTATATAATATTATTTGAGAAAATAACAATTATATTCATACTATTTTTCATAGTAATTGATAGAAATAAACCATAGTCATTGGACAAATAATATTTTCATTTTACAAAATGTAATTATTATTTCTAAGTTCTAACTTGTGCATTAGTTCATAGTTGGTCTTTAATTTATCATATACAAAAGTTCAATAAACCAAAATATTCAATTTAGATGATTTGTAAGTTCATTATTATTACTATTAATATTATATTCTAAATATTATTAGAATAATAGGAAACTTAATTGTGTTTTAACGTTGAATTAGAGGATAAAAATGTAATTATGCAAATGTGGACAAAAACATAATTTTACAAGTTACTGAGAACTCAAATAAAATCCACTATTCATTCCACTATTTTAGGGTGCCCCATGATTTTGCTCTCTCAAAATTATCACTAGTACAATTGCACTTTCTTTCTTTTTTTCTTTGTTCTTTTAAATATTTTTAAACATTTTAAAAAAATCTATAAATTCACTAATAGTCACTTTCTTAACTATTAAAATAATAATAAAAATATATATATAAGCGATCAAAGTGAAAGAGAAAAATCACAGGACTAAATAGTATTATCAATATATATAACATCCAGCTAATCGAAATCATTTTTGGTTAAATGCAGGATATCGAACTTGTTGAGTGTAACGAAGTTCATTCCCGCATTCAATAGCTTAAATATTCTCACTTCTGAGAAATTATATTTGCAATAATAGAATGCACAAGTATTGTATAACTGTTTTAAAAAAATTAAGTAAATATTAAATCAACATGAAAAAATTTAATCTTTTAGTAATAGATCGTATTTTTTAATAAAGATTACGCATCACACTTCACAATTGTATCTAACATTACTTCTCTATAAATTTACAATGTATACCACGTTCAAAAAACTTTCTGAAATAGGCTAGGACTACCCTATATGAACCCACTTCAATAATAATAATAATAATAATAATATTATAATAGTAGAAGTACCCACAAAGCCGAATCAATCTTCTCAACTAGGCATGCATATGTGGTGATTATACTAGGCAAACCAAGATAATCCAACGGAAGCAAACCTCTAACACGGTGGGGCAAATCATCGGAACCCACATATGTAGAATTCATCCCCTCCTCCTCCTGCCTTGCCAAGAAATCCGCCACTTCATTGCCTTCCCTAAACTGATGAGAGATTGTGTAATCAAAACTGTTAGAATGTACAGTGAAAAAATACCTCAAGCTCAGCTTAAAGAATTGCTCCACAAGTTTTTCCAGATTAATAAACTCCAAGCGTTTCCTCTTAGTGGCGAAAGTGTACTACGTAGTATGGAACTAGAGTAACACTTAACAAATCCACAGCCTAAGTATTTTATCAAGAGAGAACAAAAAGAGAGAGAGTCTTTTTTCTATTTTTCAGATAGTGCCAAAAATACAATTGAGGAGGACTCCTATGCACGACTGGCCTTAAAGGCCAGCCTTCAATTGTGTCATGGAACGGCAGTAACGCATGGCTTTAAGCCATGCGTTACAAGCAGGAGGGGGTCAGCCCCACGTGGGCGCCCCTCCATCTAATATCTCCCACTCGCACACAGTGGGCATGACCCCAGGTCAGCATCTCTCTAATGTTCTCAATCTTGTTCATACAAATAAATAGGCCGTGCGACCACCAAGCACATCTGTAGTAAGGAGGGAGTACATACACCAAATCTCTCCCAGAGAAGACCAGCATAGTAACACCCCTAACGTGTCTGGTCATGTCCTAGACTTATTTGATCGCATCAAGATCAAGCATTTTCGAACCCTCTTGAGTTAAAAAACTCAGAACAATGCTTGATTACCTCCAAATATTTCAATGTGTTCACAACCTTTAGCCGCTACCAAGATGTAGCGTCATTTGTATGACGTCAGCAAACACTATCGAAGATACGATATCGAATAGTCTTCCCTTTACACTCATGTCAAAGTAGCAAACATCACAACCTCCATCTCGTGACATAGTAAAAAATAAAGGACATTTTTTTAAGAAATGAGACTCACACAGTGAGAAAGAGGGAAACATTTTACTCACTTACTCATATGGTCGTATAAGCACATATAGTATGAAACACATGCTACGGTGAATTTCTCTTTCTCAAAGAGTATATGTCTATATTAACACCGTACAGATCTCAGTCTAGCCGCTCCTTAAGCGTCTAACCCGAATTCCTCAATTTGCACGTCTCCAAGGCGTCAAAGAGGAACTCGCATCTGACTTACTACAGGCTACATGGATGGTGGGGTAACCCATGCATAGTCCTATCAATGGACCTCATCTTAGCTTCCACTAAGGCGACATAACTTTGTGTCAACCAACTTATCCCTTTGGACAAGTACCTAGGGACACAATGTCTCATCTCTACTCGTGTGAGTGAGCCGATCTAAGCCTGTTGACATATCTTGTGTGTGTGTATTAAAAACAATACGATAAAGACAAGAACTGAATCATATTGTATTAATATCCCAAAGGAAATGTTACATCTTTATGTTATTTGAAACACAAATTACATTTATAGTCTACACAGTCCTAGATTCCTAACATGAGCCTCGAAGACATCTCTTGCTATAGACTTCGTTAAGGGATCAGCAACCATGCGACTCGTAGAAAGATGTTTCAGAACCACTTCCTTTTGCGCTATCATGTCTCTGATGTAGTGATATCTGATATCTATGTGTTTGGTTCTTCCATGATACTTTGAGTCCTTAGCATATGCGAGAGCTGCCATGCTGTCGCAGAATATTGTCACCGGATCTGATGTATTCATGCCAATGTCTAAATGCTTGAGGAACCTTCGTAACCAAACAGCTTCTTGAACTGCTGCAGAACAAGCTATGTATTCTGCCTCCATGGTGGATAAAGCTATACAGGGTTGTTTCTTGCTGCTCCATGTAATGGCGCCTTGGTTGAGCAGAAAGACATACCCAGTGGTTGATTTGCGCTCATCTAGGTCGCTGCCCCAATCGGCATCACTGTAACCTCTTAGCAGCAAATCTGAACCCTGATAGCACAACACATAGTCCGCAGTTCCCTTGAGATATCGCATAATCCTTTTGACCGCTTTTCAGTGAGCTAGTCCGGGGTTTGATTGGAATCTACTCACTAAGCCGACTGCATAGCATATGTCAGGCCGAGTACACATCATTGCGTACATCAGACTACCCACAACATTAGCATAAGGGACACGGGCCATCTTTTCCTTTTCTTTTTGAGTCTTAGGACACATCACTTTAGACAAGTTCTCGCTCCTTGCAACAGGGGTGTCAATGAGTTTACATCCATTCATTAGGAAGCGCTCGAGGACTTTCTTTATGTAAGTCTGTTGAGACAAACACAAAAGTCTCTTTGAGCGATCTCTGTAGATCTTAACTCCCAGAATGTATTCTGCCTCACCCATATCCTTCATCTCAAAATTGAAGGATAACCACTCTTTTGTGGCGACTATCAACCCTTTATTATTTCCAGCTAGTAGTATGTCGTCAACATATAATGACAACATAATGAAACTCTTCTTAGACCTTTTGACATAAACACAATGATCCTCTGTGATCATCGTAAACCCATTCGAAAGAATGACTCGATGGAATCTGAGGTACCATTGTCTAGATGATTGCTTTAGGCCATATATAGATCGTTTGAGCTTGCACACTTTGCGCTCTTGACCTTTGACCACAAAACCAGTTGGTTGATCCATATAGATCTCCTCATCTAGTTCTCCATTGAGAAATGCTGTCTTAACGTCCATTTGGTAGAGTTCCAAATCCATGTTTGCTACTATAGCTAGAATCAAGCGAATTGAGGCAAACCTCACCACTGGTGAAAAAGTCTCCTCATAGTCTATACCTTCCTGTTGGGTATATCCTTTCGCCACTAAGCGAGCTTTGTACTTATCTATTGATCCATCCGACTTGCGTTTGACCTTAAGAACCCATTTGTCTTACGCCTTATTGGTAGATCAACCAGATCCCAGACCTGGTTAGTCTTCATAGACTCAATCTCATCATTAAGAGCTTTCATCCACTCATCTTTAGTAGAAGATGAGAGAGCCTCATAAATTGTCCTAGGCTCGTCATCATCATGCGGAGCTACCATAAAAGCTTCCCCTTCAATCTCAAAACGACGACGGGGAATACTTTCACGTGTGCTTCTACGCGGCTGAGGTTGTTGTGATTGATTGACAAGTGATGTGCTCCCACTCGGATTCAAATAATTTGTAGGAGCTTGAAGAATTTCTTCCTCATTCTAAACTAAATTCCTTGGAGCACTTTCCTCTTGTTCCACAATCTCATGAAGTTCTAAACTCCTATCAACCTCACCTCTACTTGGAAACTCATCTTCAATGAAATCCACATCTCGTGACTCAATCTCAGTCACACTTCCATCAGATTGTTCACCTATTAATACATACCCTTTAGAGTGTTCTGAGTACCTTATAAAGATACACTTCTTCCCTCTAGGGCCTAACTTCCCATACTTATGAGAAAGATTGTGAACAAAACCCGTTGAACCCCATGGCCGCAAGTTACTCAAATTGGGTTTCTCGCCGGTCCATAGTTCATATGGGGTGGAAGTTACTGATTTGGAGGGCACTCGATTAAGAACGTAGGCATCAGTCAAAAGTGCATCCCCCCAAAAAGAAATTGGTAGGTTTGCTTGCGCCATCATTGACCTAACCATCTCAAGCAGTGTTCGATTTCTCTTTTCTGCCACGCCATTTTGCTGCGGCGTATTCGGCATCGTCAACTGTCTTTTGATTCCTTTTTCATCACAGAACCTTTTAAATTGCTCAGAGAGATATTCTCGTCCTCGGTCAGTTCTTAGAGCTTTTAAACTCTTGTCTAACTGATTCTCAACCATTCTTAGATATCGCCTAAAGCATTCCAATGCTTCAGACTTATGGGAGATTAAGTAGACATGACCGTAACGTGAAAAATCATCTATAAATGTGATGAAGTAGACACCTCCGTGTCTTGCCCTCACACTCATTGGACCACAGATGTCTGAGTGGACTAATTGCAGTGGAAAAGATGCCCTTGTGGCTTTTCCAAACGGTTTTCTCTTAGCTTTTCCCATTAGACAATGTTCACATGTGGGCAGGATGACCTTAGCGAGATTGCCTATTAGGCCTTCTCTAGCTAACCTAGTCATTCTATCTTGCCCTATATGGCCAAGCCTAGCATGCCATTTATATGAATCCAAATTATCAGATGTAGAAAGAAAAGCAATAGACTCATTTATATTTGAATACTCCAAATTCAAAATCATAAAACCGTCTTGAAGAAAAGCATTGCCATAAAACACATGGCCCAAATGAAAAGAAACATAATTGTTTTCAAATACAATTTGAAAACCAAGTCTTAATAAAGTGACTACAGAAAGTAAGTTTCGTCGGATCTCGGGAGCGTATAGCACATTGTGAAGGAAAAGAGTGCGGCCACCCCGCAAGTCCAGCTTGTAGGTACCAAGTCCCAGTACCTCCACGCTAGCTCCATTCCCCACCTTGATATCACGACTCCCAGCTGGAATCTGGCGATACTCAACAAATCCGACTCTGTCTCGCACTATGTGTTCGATCGCTCCTGAATCAACAGTCCACACAGGATAGGAGTGAGCAACCATCACATGGCTAGTTACAAAAACAATGCGAGAAAAGTCAGAGTGTACCTTCTTCGGCTCAGTGCAGTCATGAGCGAAGTGGCCATTCTTTCCACAATTGAAGCACTCTAATTTCGACTTGTTCTTCCCGCGCTTGCCCCTCTTGCTGCGCTGAGAAGTTCCTGACACCTTCTTAATTTATCCAGCAGCTACCCCATTCTTGGACTTCTTGCGCTTAGGCCTTGATGCCTTACGCGAACCAGAATCAGCCACATAGGCCGTGTGATTGGGCTTGGCAGCCTCTAGGCGCTCAGCCTCCAATTCCAAGTGACGCGAGACATCATCAAAGTCTTTGATATTCTCGTTATGCGTCAGGTTCTGGCTCATATTCTGTCAAGAATTCGGCAGTGATCTTATCACTGCCTGGACTTGCTGTTCATCAGTCAGGTTGTTTCCTGCCGACTTAAGTTCGCGGATCATGGTTGACATAGCCCTAAGATGCTGCTTCATCGTGTGGTCAGAGCGCATCTTGGAGTCAAACCTCATGGTTAACCCACGCAACCTAGTGGCGGAAGTTCCACCAAACTTCAACTTCAAAGCCTCCCACATGCTTTGGGCAGTGTCATAGATCTCGAACTCACACATTAGATCATTGTGCATGCTGTTTAATATTATTATGCGTGCGCACCGACTTTTCTTAGCCCATTGAGTATAGGCTAGTTGATCTATCTTGTGTTGTTCCGAGGTCCCTTCCCCGGGCTCAGTAAGGGAGTGAGATAAGGCCTCCAAGACCTCTTGCTCATCCAAGACATATTGGATCTTGCGATGCCAAATGTCGTAGTTCTCTCCATCCAATTTCTCCCCTTTGTTTAAATTGGCAACTATACTCTTGGATGCCATTTCACTACAATACGCAAATAAGAGATATTACACACACACCTAAGAAATCTGCCGCGTCCATCCAAGTTAGAAAAAAAATAATTTAGACATGTCGCAAGATCGAAAAATCGCTAGGCTTCAGAATCATCTCTTGCGCCACAATATCCAATTATTAAATTTCTAACCTAATTCCCGCGCAAATTCAAAAAAATATGGGAGAATTAATCATAAATCTCAACCATACTCCCACTATCTTAAGTAGTCATCTAGTCCTAGTCACATGTAAAGACATAACCTACTAAAATCGCAATAACCTTTTAGGCCAGTCTACAAGGACAGCTACTCCAACCACAGTAACCTGTTGGGCCAGTCTACAAAGATGGTTCATATAAGACCATTACAGTCCATTTTTCTTGTTCCATCAGTGCATTTACAGTTCTTACTGGGGTCACTGTAATTTTTTTTTCAGTCTATCATCTACACTGACATTACTAACTAAGACTACTTAGTGGGAATTTTTCTATTTTATCAATAAAGACTAATGTATAAACATTCAAGCCTAACATTCATAGATGATAAAATAATCACATATCCACATGTTCAATTCACATATACATGTAATCACATTTAATATAACAAATTAAATAAAAGATCACATGTAATATAACATAATGGAATAAAAAAAATAGCATGAATATAACTATATATTCACTTTTTTTTTTATAGAAGAGTCGAGATCACCTGTCCATGAGTGACCCCTTCCCAAATTTTATTAATTACCCTCACTTTTGGCGGAGGAATACCGTGGTTACAGACCAACACCTAGTATTACAAAAACTTCTCCTACCAGGTGTCAAAATTACAAACAAAATTACAAACTTACTAAAAAGGACAACCAAGCAAGGACCATTCCGCATGAACATGACGCTAACGGCAACGCAATGAAGGCAAACCCAGAATATCCAAACGGATTAAACCACGAAGCACCCTAGGCACCTCCCTAACAAATCTCCACTCAGAATTAAGACCCGACGCACCACTCATGGCCAACCAATCCGCAGCTTTATTTCCCTCTCTATAAACATGATGAACTACGCACACCATAGAATCCATAAGAGCCAATGTATCTTCCCAAAAATCTTCCAAGTACCATACACCACACCTTCTCCTATTCCACCACGAAATCACCACTTGCGAATCTAATTCAATTTCTACAAAATTAATCCCCAGTTCCTTACAGGCTTTGAGTCCCTGAAGAACAGCTAACAACTCCGCTCTATTTCTGGTACCGACTCCAATATAAGAATTAAAAGCATAAACCATAAGACCTCGATCGTTCCTAATGATACCACCCACTCCTGAAAATCCTGGATTACCAAAACTACTCCCATCTGTATTCAATTTAAACCACCCTTGAGCTGGCTTTTTCCAAGCCTCTAGCTTTAAATGCTTCCTATCAGGAACCAAAGCTGGAATATTCAATGACTGTAACACCTGTGAATCATGTCTAGAACATTTGCTAACCTTTTTCATATCTCGAACTACTAATCCCATCCATCTACTAATAGAAAGCCGAACCGAAAAAATAGACTGGAGTCTTCCCTCCATACGTGCAGTACATCGTCTATTCCAAAGATGCCAAGTAATAATAGAAGGTAAAAGCCCCACTATTATTCCCAATTGAGAATTAGAAGATGCCCATCGAAACCAAATTTACACCGTCTCCCTCCAAGTACGACCAATAGGAATACCAAAAATAGATCCATAAAAAT
Organism: Juglans cinerea; assembly: GCA_961763995.1. Taxonomy (NCBI): domain Eukaryota; kingdom Viridiplantae; phylum Streptophyta; class Magnoliopsida; order Fagales; family Juglandaceae; genus Juglans; species Juglans cinerea. Next base: position 27,214,898 of record CAUIVZ010000009.1, read on the forward strand.
GCCATATTGCCGATGCAAACTCCCCTGAAAGTAGCACATGATTTTGATCTTCATAATTACCTTCATCACAACAATCACATCGAGAAACTATCTGGATCCCAATGCGCCGAAGACGATCATCTACGCTTAATGCCATGTAACACACTTTCCACATTAAAACCGAAATTTTAAGTGGAAGTAACTTATGCCACACCCAAGGATGCCACTCCATCCTAGATCCTTGTACTCGAATGTAATCCCAAGCGGATTTGGTAGAAAAATTTCCACTGTCATTCTTCATCCAGATCAAGACATCAGATCCTCCCTTACACCTAGCCAAAGCCTCAACAATATATTCACATGTGATCACATTTAATCTAAAACATTAAATAAAAAAATCACATGTAATATAACAATATATCTTAGCATATATTAAGTCATGCAAATTTCATCCCCTCCTTTTATTTTCTGTTAAAAAAAATAGGCTTGAAAAAAGTTGGGCTTTTAAAAAAAATGCCCAGTTTTTTTTTTTTAAACACTGAAAGGTCCGAATGGCCCAAAAAAAATGTTGGGCCAAGCCCAGCTCGAGACATAAAAAGAAAAAAAAAAAAAAGGAGTGTGGGCCAGGCCATGAGGCCCAAGCCCATGGAAGTCAGATGACCTAATGGTCATCTTCTTCCTCTATTCGGCCACTGTTCACGTGAACAGTAGCCGTTCCATAGCAGCACGCCCTGGAGCCTCCCACGCAGCACCGCAGGCGGCGGAAGTGATTGGCCTAAGCAGCAGGGTGCTGCCGACCACCTCGTTGGTGCGCGCTGCACCTCCGTGGTGCGCGCAGCACCTCTCTGGTGAGCGCTGCACCACGGTGGTGCGCGCTGCACCGGAGGGGTGCGCTCTGCACCGCGGTGGTGCGCGCAGCGCCTCGCTGGTGTGAGCTGCACCGTAGTGGTGCGCGCTGCACCACGGTGGTGGGCGCAGCGCCTCAGTGGTGGGCGCTGCACCGAGGTGGTGCAGCACAGTGGTGCGCGCTGCACCACGGTGGTGCGCGCAGCACCACTGCGGTGGTGCGCGCACCACTACCTGGTGGGCCTTCTTCTTTTTTTTTTTTTTTTTTTAAACAGAAAAAAAAAGGATAAAAAAAAGACACCATACAAATCTCAAGCATATGCGAGAAAAAATTATAAACTGGAAGCAATTTAAAAGGCTCTGATACCAATGTTAGAATGTACAGCGGAAAAATACCTCAAGCTCAGCTTAAAGAATTGCTCCACAAGTTTTTCCAGATTGATAAACTCCAAGCGTTTCCTCTTAGTGGCGAAAGTGTACTACGTAGTATGGAACTAGAGTAACACTTAACAAATCCACAGCCTAAGTATTTTATCAAGAGAGAACAAAAAGAGAGAGAGTCTTTTTTCTATTTTTCAGATGGTGCCAAAAATACAATTGAGACTATATGCACGGCTGGCCTTAAAGGCCAGCCTTCAATTGTGTCATGGAACGGCAGTAACGCATGGCTTGTGCACAACTTATTTCTTAGCCACCACCAAGCTGAATCACATTCAATTTCAGCTTTTCAAATATCCAACTCCCTACAAAGCAACAAACCACAAATGAGCGCCTGAAGTTCAGCTTCATTATTAGTATCAAAGCCAAACTTTGTAGAGAAAGATGCCAACAATTTCTCTCTACCGTTCCTCAAAATACCTCCCCTACCACAACTTCCTGGATTATCTCTACATGAACCATACACATTCAGCTTAGTCCATCCATGCATTAGCCTTTTCCATGAAATAATCTGAGGTCTTCGAACCACAGCTTCACACACAGGTATGTCTAGTTCTAAAAGGATCATACGGTCTACACTAGAAATTACACCCATCTTCGACATCGATCAAAAAAATTGCTACAGCCAACACTTTACCAACATCCAAACAGCTTCAATGGATTCAAGTTTCCCTTCCATTCTAGCAGAGCAGTGTCTCAGCCACAACCTCCAAGAGATCAAACAGGGCATTAAATCAATTAGCATCCCTCTTTGCAATGATCTCTTTGCACAGTAGAACCAATAACAAACTCTCGCCCACTAGCTTCCTGCGTGCATGCAACTCACCCCCAAAACTTGCGCTGCCCTTTTCCATACTGCCTGAGCCACCTCACACAAACATAGCACATGGTCTCTATCCTCAACATTACCCAAGAAGCAGTAGTCACAACGAGAGGCCAAAGGGATGCCAATGGACTGCACTCTTGCATCCATTGGAAGACAATTGAACCTTGCCTATCACATTCACACTGAATTTTTTTTTTGGCAGCAAACTATTCCGTATCCACCCCATTACTTCTAGCTGAGGACTCTTAACTTGTGTCACCTCCCAAGCACTCGCCGTAGAGAAACGTCCATCACGGCTAGGATGCCATAACACCAAGTCCCTCCCTTCTCGACCACCAAGTACCTCAGATATAATTTTCGTTGCCTGGTTGGAACCCACCCGCTCCTCCAGCATCCTCATATCCCATACATCCTCCACCCAACACTCCTTAACCTTCAGCTGTGGCAAAGTAATATTAGAAGTTGTAGCTGTGAGCGGGCCACTAGACAACCACTTATCAAACCAAAACAAAACACCTCCATCACGCACCCGAATAGAGATATTCTCCCACACTTATGGCATCACACTTAGGATCCACTTCCAAAATCTCGAATCCGATGCTTTAGCCTTGATCACCATAATATGCTTACCTTTTAATAATTTTGCTTTAAAGAACCTTGTCCAAAAATTATCCGTAGACAAAAGCCTCCAAGAAAACTTCATATGCATAGCCCTTTGCACTTCCGAAAAATCCCTTAGACCAATCCCCCCATCCAACGTTGGTTTACACATTTTCGACCATGCCATCCACTTCCTCTTAACCTTTCCTTGCCCTTCCCTCCAAAAGAAAGTAGCCAAGATGGAATTCAACTTATTCACAACCAACTTCGGAATGTCAAGAATAGCTAGCAAATGAGTTGCCATGCTAGAAAGAACATGCTTAAGAAGAATCAATCTCCCTCCTTGAGACAATAATCTCAGCTTCCAACCTTCTACTTTAGTTTGAAATTTCACCACCAAAAGCTCCAAAATCTCTAGCTATAAACCGTACAGCAAGAAGAGGAATCCCCAAATACCAAGTAGGCAACTGGCCCTCTACAAAACTCGTGAGACGCCACAAGCTCGATCTTCTAGCAGGACAAATTTTCTTGGTGAAAAATAATGCCGATTTCTCTTTGTTGATAAGCTGACAGACCATAGAGCATACAAGTCTAATATTTTGATGAGCAACTTTATCGACTTCCTTTCCGTATTAGCAAATATCAATAAATCATCCGCATATAGAAAATGCGAAATCAATAGCGCACCACGTGGATGAAAAAATCTCCCAATCCTATCTTCCTCAAACACGTTCTTTAATAATAGAGAAAGAACATCCTCCATGACTATAAACAAATACGGCGATAATGGATCCCCTTGGCGCAAGCCTTTGGAAGGTTGAAAAAGTCACTTGTATGTCTCATTCATCATAATAGAGAACCATGGTGATGTAATACACATCTCTATCCACTCACAAAATTTATTAGAGAAACCAAGCACTGCCAAATCTCTTAGAAGGAAATCCCAATCCACTCTATCATAGATTCATAAGTTTTAGTCATATCAATTTTCATCATCATATTTCCCCCAATAGCTTTCTTATTAATCGACTGCACCATTTCTTAAGCAAGAGAAACATTTTAAAAAATGCTTCTACAGCTCCTTGCTCAGGTGAGACCATCCAAAAGAGAAACAACGACATGTGTTTCACTAAAAACTTCAAAAAAAATCTTATAGGCCACGAAACACAAACTGATGGGACGAAATTTGTCAAAGCTACGTGGTTCCTGCACTTTCGGAATTAGGACAATAAACGAAGAGGAATAATACCTTGGCAAATCATTACCGGAAAAGAAATCTTTAGCTGCTTCGACCACATCATCTTTCACAATGTCCCAACATGAAACGTAAAACGCCGACCCAAAACCATTAGGTCCCGGACTACTTTGCTTTGGAATAGACAACAACGCCTCTTTCACCTCACCTTTAGAAGGCTCTCTACATATAAGCTCATTCTCCTCGTCTGTCCTGACCTTACTCACAAGCTGAGACAAGTCTATTTGTGAACTTGCGCTTGCACCATTAAGGACATTTTGAAAATGCCGCACAGCCCCAAGATGCAAATCCTCCGACGTACTTGACTCTACCCCATCAAGTAGTGACATTGAAGAAATAGAAGACCAGTGCCTCCTCATATTAGCAACCGCATAAAAAAATTTGGTGTTTTGATCACCCTGCTCGAGCCATCTCTTTTTTGCAATATGGGCCAATCTAAACTCCTCATTATGCTCCCAGAACTAAAGTTCTGCTTTGGAGACCAGTAACTCTAGCTCAAGCTCCTTATCATATTCCATTTGGAGTTTATCTTCCACCAGCTCAATTCTCTCTTCAAGCTCCTTGATGGTGTTATTCACATGGTCGAAAACTCTCCTATGCCAACTCTTCAAAGCCACCTTCATCTTCTTTAACTTAGACGCAAGCTTATAAAAACCCTTCTCCAAAGATGGCTCCCTCCATACCGCAACCACGCAGTCCAAAAAGGATGGGTGGTGAGTCCACATGTTCTAGAACCAAAACGGTGTCGGGCCATACCAGCCATCTATACTAGAACCCTTGATAAACATAGGACTATGATCAGAAGTTTTCCTTGATAAATACTCCATGGATGCCAATGGAAAGGATCTCAAAAAATTTGCATTAATGACCACCCTATCCAATCGAGCCCAACTTCACGCATGACCCTCTTGACTATTGCACCATGACAATTTATGACCTTTTGAAGGAATTTTTAACAAACCGCAATTGTCTAAACATCGGTTAAAATCATCCATTGCCACTAACGATCTCGAATTGCCACCAACTCTCTCCCCATCCTCACGAATAATATTGAAGTCACCCACAATTAGCCAAGGCTTATCATCACTATGAACTCCTTCTAACACATGCCACAACTCAAGCCGTTCCATGTAATTACACTTCACATATACAAACGTAATTAGCGTCTTCTGATTCACACTTTCAAAGCAACCTGCAACCATCTGATCAGACATATCAACAATCTCTACATCAAACTCATCCTGCCATAACAACCATAGCTTGCCCCCATCGCCTCATTAGAACAAAAATTTTTAAAATCCAAGTTACTAGCCAACCGAAGTAGTTTATCCTCTCTTACAAATGGTTCAACAATAGCTGCTATAGATGCATTCAACCTCTTAATCAAACTTTTGAGTCGCCTCCTCGACGTGCCTAAACCCCGCACGTTCCAAACTAGTAAATTTTCAATCATAAATTCAGTTTAGAAGGGCGGGCCAACACCCGTTGCGGTTGACGTAGCACCATACCATTTTTATTTTTTGAACGGCCCCAAGATATCTTTGGCATCACTCTCAGACTCATAGTCCTTTTCCTTCACAAGCTGAATCAGTGAAGCCTCCTCTTCACACTCTGAAAGATGAGCAGCAGCTAAATCCTCCACCCTTTACACACATTTACTTTCCATTGCTAACACTTCATCTACCACCATTGATGAATCCCCCTCCTCCCAAGCCAATCGATTGCCTCCATCCATAATTAAGAAATCCACCACTTGAGACGCGCTAACATCTTGTACGTCTCTTGCTCCTTTTCCACTTTTGCACCCGCACTCTCCACACCCTCCTGGTTATGAACAGATTCCATATTTTGGACCTACTCAACCTGCAAGTTGGTCTCCTTTGGTACTCGTTTTTCACGCCACACTTCCTTACTCGGTCCCTGCTTCCCCATCTCTTTCCTCTCCTCTTTCCTTCGAACAACAATTGACTTGCTCCTCCTACAAACCACTGCCGTATGACCTTGGCATCTACACTTCGAGCAAGAAAACCCTAATTTCTCAAACTTAACAGTTTGCCACATTGTTTTTGTTAGCCATAACAATCAGAAACCCCTACACCAATTCTGCCGACAAATCAACCTCCACAAAAATCCTCACTTTTGTCGCCCTCGTTCAATTCAGTGTTGCGTTATTAGTACCAAGATACCAACTAAATCTACTAGCCAATATCTAGAGACGATCCCGGCTATACAGATGCATCGGTAAGCCAAGCAAAAAGATCCATTGAGCTGCCATCGACAACTCCTCCTTCAGAAGTCTTTCATCCAACGAAATATTCAAAAACTGCACCCTTCAATAACTCTACCTTCTCTAGCCCAACCATGCACGAAATCCCTCTCGCTAGCCATCTGCACCAGTACATGGTAATCATCCATGAAACTCACCGTTGGAATCTCAAGAAGACCCCACGTTTTCACAATAGCCAACTGCACAACATCGATAGAAGGCTTGGTACAAAGAAACTTTAAAACCAGTACAAAACGAAAAATCCTCAGCCGCCTTATTCATCTCTGCCCCCGTATAAACAAAGCCCAATTCACCATCTACATCCACCGGATACCTTATAGGCATTTTAAAACCAAAGGAATTAATCGGCCTTGCCAATGCTTGCACGTAAGACTTACGAGGAAGACCACCCTCCCTTTGTGATCCTCCAACATCACTAGGATCACCTTCCAATCGAGCCCCTGCTAGCGCTGACGACACCAGAGGGCCCAAGGGTGCCGCCATGGGCAAAGCCCTAGAAGAAACCAAAAACCACGTCAAACAGAATGGCTCCGACAATTACGGAGCTACCAAAATCCCCAATCTTTTATAATGACACAACTCATAATTGTATTTATCATTACTCGCAAATTAAACCCTTAATAGTCGAGAGCCAAGTATTTGCAAAGATGCTGCTGTTAATGAATATATGATCTATTTACATTGACTTATTAACGGATTAAATATAGAGCAATGCTAGGTACAGTCCCCAAATGATGACTGCAATGCAAGCCTAGGCTATTTTAACTTTAAATTTTTTTAAAATTACAAAATTATCCCTCCTAAAATTATGTTTTCTCTCATTTAATAATGTGTCTGCACATGCAGTCCCTACTTGAGGCTGCAAATAGAATTTCTCTTAAACATATAGCGATATGAAACCTTTCTTATTGTCATAAAAAGTAGGCGTTTTTAAATTGTTTTGAACATCATTGACGCTCAAATAGTTTGTTTACGAACCAACTTACAAGAAAAAAGCAAACTAAACCTGTCTAAATTTTAGTCAAGAGTAGCCGAAAGAAGCTTATATTAATCAAAATCCCATTACCCCAAGTCCATAAAGCAAAAGCAGAAAACACATGAAAACAAACCCAAACTTCTAGTTCCCCGAAACTTGTTTTTCAAGTTGAAAACACAAACTAATTGAATGGCACACAGCTGTCTATGAGTAGATGAACACAACAATTTCATTGCGTCTGCTTTCAATGTATGACTAGCTTACCTTTTCATTTTAATATAATGACAATTTCCCAAGAGCCATAGAGATTCTCTCGTACTGCCCAACTTTGTATTAAGGAGAAATTACTAATTATAGATGTCACAGGCAGGTAAATGAGATTAAAACAAAAAATACTAGTTAATTCATCACAACACGAGCTGTCAACGTGAATCAGCGAAACCCAACCTTCTCTTCCTCCGGAAATTCATCTCTGTATCGGTTTTCTCTGCTGTTCTCATCGGTTCTGATTTACACCTTGTGAGTATAACAGGCCGTATGGAGTCTGCTTCTTCCCCTGCTTTCACATCTTCAATATTTATGGATTTTATGAATCTATCTCTCATTGCACCTTCGAATTCTTTGAAAAACTTCAACTTTTCCACCGTTTCAGGACCTATTCTCGATTCTTCGTCTGAAGTTGACTCTCCTTCCGATGTGGGTTTATCAGTCTCCGATTGTTCCTCTGTGTTTTCTTGCTCGGCTCTCTGTTCTGTGACTTCCGTTTCTTCCGTCGTCTGTGGTGAACCCCAGAATTTAGAGGCTAAAGATGACGATCTGTAAGGCGCGGATCTACACCTAGTCAATAACAAAGCGTTCTTTGGTGGGGAAGAACAATTAGACACAAAGACCTTAGCTACTACTTTCTCATCTCCTTCCTTGTCTTCATCCTCTCGCTCTGAAAACTCACTGTCACTCCCCATTTTCGGTTCAAAACCCGATGAGTCTCCTCGAATTTCGGTTTTTCGTAGAAAACCCACTTGGAAGAACAAGACCCACTTGCGCCAAGTGGTTTGGCACGACGGGGGCTTGATTTTTCGGGCGAGAGGGTGACAAAAAAGGGCATTTCGGAGCCATTTGCACGGGCGTCTGGTTCCAGCCACACGCGACCGACCCGTTCCGGCGGTGGCTGCTTGTTTGGAGGAGCGCCTGACCCTGACTTGGCCCATGCACGTGACTTTCGGTGAAGATGGTTCCTGGGTTTCAATGGCGGCGGCGTTCTTTCTTCGAAAAAACATCGTGCTTGAACGTGACCTGCCTCTGCTCATGCTCCTGCTCCTGCTCCCGACGTTGGTCCTCAAAAACCTCATCAATTGCGGCGGAAACTTCTCGGTCCGACCCGGACTCGATATGGGTTTTGAGGATAGCTTCATTTTCACTCTCAGACTATCTCTACAACCATGCGAGTTTCCCTTTTAGAAGAGAGAGAGGGAGGATATGAGTGTGGCTTTTAACTGTGAATTTTTTGGTCATCTTTGCACGGATGGGTGGATACGCTGCAGAGATTATTTTACATTATTTTGTGGGGATTCAGTTTTTGCAAGTAATTATCAAAGGAAAATGATTTACTTACACAACATATTGTAGAACAATAAAAATATCTCTCATTTAACACATGGTTGTATAATATGTTGTACAATGTGTTCTGGGTGTATCATTACTCATTATCAAATGTAGTTTTTGCAGAAAATTGTGGAGCGTCGATAGCCATTTTGGTCTTTTGTTTGTGTGTGATTTATTCGTATGTTTTATTATACGAAAAAATTGCATCTTATGCTTTTGTTTTGATAAATTTTACGTAGAGATATTATAAAAATAAATTTATAAATTAATAAGACATCATGTGATATGTTAGATATATTTTATAATAAGAATAGTTTTATAATCTGATTATATCAATGTATATTATTTTGTGATTTTATTTTTCTAAATGACAATGCTAGGTTGCACACCAAATGTGCACACTAGTGCAAATGATTTTCTTTTTTATTCTTCTTGTAAGTATTTTTTAAATATCCTTAACCATTAAGAAAAAAATAGAAAAAATAAAAATCCATTAATAGTTCTTCCTTAATCAATAAGAAAAAATAATAAAATAAAATAAAATATATGAATAGGTTCATTTGGAAGTCATACTAGCATCTTCCTTTTCTAAAATCTTTTTGTTAATAAAGTATTTTTCATTTTATTTTACTTCTATCATATCAAAGTTGAAGGATAATTCAATTTAGATAAACAATATTTATAGTCATGAAGTGTTAAATATCGTTCAATTCTTTTTAAAAGAATGAATAAATATTAAATTCAAATAAAATAAAATTAATTTTTTTGAATTATAAATTTAACTCATTTTTAAAATAAATATATCGATTATATATAACATTATTTTTCAATTTATAGGATGGAATGGCTGCATTGAAGCGTGAGGAGGAAGATGAGTTAAAGGATAAGGGAGTGGCTGTCCACTCTTTTGTTTGTTGCCATAGAGAGTGGTTGTCCACTCAGTCATTCAAGAATCCAAATTGTCTTTGGGTTCTTCGTCCACTCAGTCACGCAGTAATGTTTGGATCTCCACCAACCTGTTTAACTCTTGGCAATTTGTCTTTTAATCAAAAATCAAATCTTATTATATTAATAATTTTAAAGAGAAGGAATATTTGTAATCTTGTTTTTACATACTAAATACATACTGAAGTGTGGATTCCAGAATAATGAGAAATTATTAGAGCTTTAATTCTTTCAAAACTATAATAAGTTTCTAGAAATATTTTTTATCTCGAAAATGTGTCTCGAATGATTTTTTTTTTACTTAGTAATTAAAGAAGTATTTTTTAATGATGTTGTAAATTTTTTATTTTTTTAAAATGTTTATGATGATTAAAAAAATACATAAAATAAAAAATAAAATAACATATTTGAGATATTTATTCAAAATGCATTTTCAGTGAACATAATAATGCTAATAAGTTTATAATAAATGATGAGCTGATACGAAAAAGTAGCAAAAACTCTTTCCAAGATAGAGAATATACTACAAAGACCAAGATTTTTATCGCCTAAACCAACCCCTAAGAGTTTTCTGTAATTAATAAAACCTTAATTAGTAGATCAAGATATAATGTACTGTTTAGTTCTTGGTCTATTAATGGGCAATTGAATTCTCTCTCAGGATTTGTTGACTTGAATCTTTTTGGTATGGAAAAATCTACTCTGCCGCACAAAGTTTATCGCTCTATTTGACCGCTATGTGAAAATAAAAATATTAATAATATTTATTTTTTACTTAATGATTAAGAAAATGATTTTTAGTGTATTGATATATTTTTTATATTTTTTAAAAATATTTAAAAATGATAAATAAAATATAAATAAAAAAATTAGATAAAAAAAAATACTAAGAACACTCTCATTGGATTAGTCAAAGTTAAAAGATATTTTTTATGAATATAAGAGAAATTTGACTTTTAATTATTCTATTCACATAAATCTCCACATTGGAATAACTATTTTTCATTATATAACAATAAAATAATATAAGATGAATTTGATTTTAGTTATTCATATCAAATCTCCATATTAGATTATACATTTATTCATTATATAATAATGAATAACTAATAATTTCAAAAATATTTAATTTTTTTAATTATTAATTTATTTTATTTTATCATATTTTATTATTCTACTTATTATATATTAATTAATAATCATATTCTTATTAAATTAATATATCACTAACTCAAATTAATGTATCAATTGTAATAAAATATGTGATAGAAAGAAAATGAGAGAGAAATAATTAATAAAATATGTATTTAATTACAATCTTCCAATTTGAAAAAAATTTTAAAAATTACTGTAGCTAAATTTTAAATATTTTAAATATAATTAATTTATTATAAATATATTTTACGATTTAATAACTAAATACTTAATAGATTTAACTTTAACTAACGTTAACTTTAACCTAGCTGTTGCATGCGGCACGCTAGCTCTACTCATTTGGAATTGTGGGTCTCTTGAAGTTCCAACTAGGACGCCATTTTCCATGTATCATTGAAAAGTCTTAATACTGTCTTACATATGATTACGTGTCTTTTGACTTTCGTTAGCAGAAAAAGACGTTAACTAGAAATACTGTCTTACATATGATTACGTGTCTTTTGACTTTTGTTAGCAGAAAAAGACGTTAACCAGAAAGGAAATCTTCAGAGAATGGGAAAGGAAATCCTCCCAAACCTGAACATGTCTCCACCTTTCTAGCCTGTCTCTCTTACCTACAAGATCCCCAGTTATGTCAGCTACTTTCCATTATTGCCATGGTGGATTGAAAACACCTACTCAGTGAGCCGATGCAATTTGGGAAAACCTCTGATGTGAGTGGACGTCTGCCTTATTTTTAACCCCGAAAGCGAACAGAAAGTGAACTAGCTTTCCAGGCTTTCTTTCTAGCACTCAGTAAAAGAGCTTGGTGGAGATCAGACAAAACTTTTCTTTTTATGGACAAAATAAATTACAAAATACACATGAAGAACAACTAATTCGGTTCAAGACCGTTAACAAATTCGATTCGGGGTTGAAAAGTAAAGCTTGATGATATAGCCTATAGGAATGCTTTTGCAAAAAAAGTTCGTTTATTTTATGAGGGTGTGTTCAATAAAATTGGCACTTCTGTAAATTTTTACTACTCAATTTATAGGTTTTTAGATGCCACGTGATGTTCTTTACAATGGGAATAATTATCCTCAGCTAATGCCAAAAATCACACTATATACCAAAAATATGAGAAAGAATCATTCCCAACTCACAGTGATGATTCGGGAATCAATCGGTGTGGTTTGGAACCCCTGACGATAGTCCAAAGCGGTCGTACGATGTCTCTAAGTACATCCATAGTCGTGAATAGATGTAATAAGAGATCGAAACACACAAATTTATATGGTTCAGCATAGAGCCTGTGTCCACGGGTCGTTTCGAGGGGAAATCCACTATTATATGAGCATTTTATTGTCTTTCATGTTATCTCATTTCTGAAGAAGATCTTTTCTCTGGATCTCTTTTCTCTGGATCTCTTGTCGTGATGCCAAAGAAGCTGAAGAAGTCCGTCTGTGAAAAAATCTCCCTTGTCTCTGATCTAATCTTTCTTTTATTGTGTTCTTTGGGAGTGGAGAAGAATATTAGCTTTTTCCTACTCCTCATGCATGTTTGACTTGCTCTTCTCCTCTTTTCTCTTTTTCCTCCCTTTTTCCTTGACAACTGCCTTCTCCTCTCCTAACATTTGCTTCCCTTGTCCCCTACTTATCTTTTTCCACTTGCTTCCTAATGATGGTGACCCCTTTAGGGGCTGAACTTGGTTTATTTGGGCTAGGGGGGTTTTATCCCTAATAGATGCCTGCAATTCTTAAGGCTGACTTGCTCAGCGAGGAGGCCTTGAGAATCTTCAAATTAAATTGCAACAGACATAGTCTGCAGGAATCTGTAGAAAAATAAATTCCAGAAGCGAGTCCTCGATTTTCTATTTTATTTGTATTAAGTGACAAAGATTTCCCAGCACAAAGTTAGGTGGGAGATATACTCGACCGTGCTAAGTGCAAGTGCGAAGTTTGGCTTGGTGATTTAGGCGGGAGATGTGCTCGACCCCGTTACATTCGAGCGCAGAGCTCAACTTGGATGAGGGCGTTAAGTGTGAGCGCATAGCTCAGCTTAGGCGGGAGACGTTCTCGACCACTTTAAGTGCGAGCGAGAAACTCGACTTGGGTGGGAGATGTACTCGATTGTGTTAATTGCGAGCGCAGAGATCGATTTTTATATGCTTGAGAGAGGTCGGATAGTCAAGTGGCTTGTCCCACCTGTTAGTTCGCGAAGAGTCCAGTGACTCGACTTTGCATGCACGAGGGCCAGGGAGTCAAGATACTGTTACCGCCAGTTGTTCGCAGTGAGTCTAATGACTCGGCTTTGAGCTCGTTTGCATGAATGTTTGTCATCAACAAAGAGTATTTATTCTTTCGATGTTTTTGTTTTAGATAACATTAGTGGATTTTTTGCCTCTTTATATGAATTGTTGTTGGTGTTTCCATTTTGTTGTTTAGAGTTTGTTTGTAATAACCTGCACTAAGTGGTTAAGGAGCTCATCGACCCCCTAGGTCCATCTTAGGCAGTTGCCGAGCCCGTGGACTCATTCCAGAAGGTAACCAGCATGAGGCGGTTGTGAAGCTCGGAGGCTCGTTTCCAAAGGTAACCCTATGGTGGCGATTGTGGCTTGAGTGTAAGTACTCAGCGTTTGCTGGAGAAGATGTTGTGCTAATATTGTTGTCCAGGTGAGAGAGGTCAGGCGGTCAAGTGACTTGTCCCACCTTTTAACTCGTCATGAGGGAGTAAGATAGTTCAGTGACTTGTCCTGCCTATTGACTCTCGGCGAGGTGTGAGTGAGGTCAGGCAATTTGATGACTTGTCCTGCTCGTTGACTCGTCATGAGAAAGGTTGGGCAGTCAAGTGACTTATCCCACCTGTTGACTCTCAGCAAGGTATGAGTGAGGTCAGGCAGTCAAGTAACTTTTCCCACCTTTTGACTCGTTATAGGGAGGTTAGGCAGTCGAGTGACTTATCTCGTCTGTTGACTCTAGGCGAGGTGTGAGTGAGGACAGGTAGTCTAATGACTTGTCCCATCTATTGATTCGTCAAGAGGAAGGTTGGGCAATCGAGTGACTTGTCTGCCTGTTGACTCTCGACGAAGTATAAGTGAAGTTGGGCAGTCTGATGATCTGTCCTGCTTGTTTACTCGTCACAAGGGAGGCCGGGCAGTCTAGTGATTTGTCCCACCTATTAACTCTCGGTGAGGTATGAGTGAGGTCGGACAGTCTGATGACCTGACCTGCCTATTGACTCGTCACGAGGGAGGTCGGACAGTCAAGGGACTTGTCCTGTCTATTGACTCTTGGCGATCAAGTACCTTCCTGAAAGCCAAACCGATTAGCTTAGATAATCCAAATAAAGAGTGTGAGATTTGCAACTTAAAGTGTTTTGATCAAGTGTGGCGAGGGTTTGAGGTGTGCCAACGTGGCTTGTAGGCAACCATGTTTTGGCAATGATGTAGATCCAAATGCCTGCGATACTGAGTAGTCAATTATGACTAAAACAAGTTAAGGTATTCGAGCGGTGCTTGAGTGGGGCCGTGGGGCTGTCGATTCTACTCTCGACAAGAACCAATTTTATTAGTAGAATCAAATTCACATAACAAATTTTGAGAGAGACAAACTGGACAGATTTAGCTGTTGTCGTCGATTTTCGCTTGACTGAGGTTGACCATTGCCTAATTGATGTCTTCTTATGTTTATTCTTTTCTTTTTTTAACTTCATCACCGAGAGAAATTCACTATGGCCATGTAAAACACTGTGGCCGAGCACGCTATGTCCAAGGAAGGTTGTGTGGCCGAGCAACTCACTTCGAGTCATGTAGCTTGGAACTTATGGCCAGTAAACTTACTGGCCGCAAGCCCCCTCGTGTCCAAGCACTCTGTTGTTGAGTTCAATCGAGGTCAGACCATGCAACTTTCTGTAGACGAGAAACTCTGTGCATGGCAGGATGGTCGTGGCTGATTAACTCTCGTTGAGAAATTTTGTGTGATAATTGACCATCAATGTGGGCAAGTAATAAGCATTGACCTTTGCATGGGACACGTAATGCGTGGCCGAGCAACTTCTCCTTGGCTGAGCATCTTCCTAGAGCCGTGTACCTCCATATGGCGGAGTAAAACTCCCTGTGGCCGTGGGACTAGTGTGGCGAGAACACTTTGGCCGTGCAACTTGTGGCTGGGTAGGTAGGTGCATCTTTGTTTGGAGCAGGAATGATGACCTTCTTGGCACCACCTTTTAAGTGGGCAGTTGGTGGCTCAGGCAGAGCAACGTTATGCCTGCCATAGGTGGCCAAGGGAGGTCCATGACCGAGTGAAGCTCATGGGTAAGCTTAAGCAGAGGAACTCTGTGCATGGCGGGATGGTCGTGGCCGAGGAACTTTGTGCATGATGAGTGCTCGCCTTGCTTGGCGGGATGGTGCCTCAGGCCGAGGGGCTCTGGCTGGGGAGGGTGGTCAAGCATGTTTTTGCCCACTAGTATGCATGGCGGGATGGTTGCTCGCTTGCATGGTCGAGCAAAAGGTGACCAGAGTAACTCATACTGGTTGGGAAACACCCTGTGGCCGATGAAGTTGCGGCCGAAAAACCTCAAGTGGTCAAGAAAGTCAGTTCGAGCAACTTGAGCCAGGGGCTGCTGTGAGACAGGTGATAAAGGCCCCACTGGCATTTTTTGTTGCTAAGGAGCACCAACCAATGACAGAAAATGCCAACGTGGCTGTGACTGTTGGAGGACTTCGCAGTCAGTGTGCAGTTGGTGAAGTTGTCATTGTGTGTACCCTCTGCGTGTGGAGTGCACTGTGTGCATTGCCTTCACCGACGAGGACAACTCGGCGAGGACAAATGACGCCGGCAGTCCACGTGGTGGCAGCCAGAGCCCCTACCGCGCCACGACTTGGCCGAGCCGAGTGATTTCGACCACGTGCAACCCAACGCACACGGTTAGCATGGTGGATGTCACCTCCATGGGGGGCGGTCGGGGATAGCCTTGGCGGAGACAGATGACACTAGTGGTCCACATGGTGGCTACCAATCACCCTTTTCATGCCACGGTGGGCCATGTGTAATCCCATGCACATGCTTCGCATGGCGGAGGCCGTCTCCTTGGGGGGTGGTTAGGGACCACCTCGACAGAGATTAATGACGTATGCGGTCCACATGGTGGTTGCCAGTCTTGCTCACTAGGCTCAAGATGGGTTGCTGTGAGCCTCCCAAGTGCATGGCAACGTGCCTTGTGGAAGGTGGCTAGCACTGCACGGACAGAAACCTCCGGTGGTCAACGTGATGGCTGCCAGCAGGTTAATCGAGCTCACGGCTGGTTGCCCTAAGCCTCTTGGTTGCACAGAAACGTGCACCCGTGTGCACAATGCTTGCTCGACACATGCATGTGCATTTAAGTGCACATTATTTGCCCATGTTCTTGCCTCTCTTTTTGCCCAATGCACTTGCAGCTCAAGTGGGCGGGTAAATCATCTTCTCGGCCGTTATACTTCGAGTGTGTGTTTTATCCACAGTGCACTAAAGTGCACAATATTGTTAACCACATGGGCGATGAAAGGTTTACTTGCTCGACTTTGGTAATAGTGTTGTTAATAAAAAATAAGAGTAGAAAAACTGAGAATATTTATCTGGGCAAAAGTTTATCTACTCAATCAGAGATTATTTTGCACGTCGGAAAATCATCACTCTCCCACTTTCGGTGTAAAAAATAAATCACACCCACATACAACGCCAAATGTTAATGCCAAAAATCGCAATATAGGCTGGAAATAGGAGAAATAATCATTCTCAGCCCACGTTGATAATTGGGCCTCAATTGGTGTGGTTTGGAACCGCCGGTGGTAGTCCAGAATGGCAGTGTCCGTATGTACATACGTACATCCGTAGAAGTGAATAGAAAATAAATGCAATAAATGTAATAAGAGATAGAGACAGATAAAGTTACTTGGTTCGGCACAGGGCCTACATCCACTAGTTGTCGTTTGGAGGGCAAATCCAGTATAATATAAGCATTTTACAGACTCTCATAGTCTCTCATTTTTTACTGTACAATGGAGGTCGAATATTCATTTTTTGGAGAAGATCATCTCTCCAAAGCTCTCATCATGAGGCCGAAGAAGCTTAATGAGTCCGTCTGTGAAAAAGTCCTCCTTTTCTCTGATCTGATCTCTCTTTTATCGTGACTCTTGGGAGTGGTGAGGAATGTCAGCTTTATTCCACTCCTCCCGAGTGTCTGACCTGCTCTTCCCCTCATTTCTCATTTTCTTCCTTTTTTCGTAACACCTTTCTTGCCCTTCTCTGGAAATTTGCTTCCCTTGTCCACCATTTCTCTTCCCACTTGCCTCCTAATGATGGTGACCCTTTGATAAGTTGGGTTTGGTTTATTTGGGCCAGGGGAATTTTACCCCGGCCCTAACAACCTGTAGGCTATGATATGTTGATTTTGGATAGTTTTGGTGACGTCGACTGAGTCATATTCTATAATTTATTAAACCATGACCAAATTTCTTGCAATCTCTACAACCATGAATGCCATTTAGGCTTTCCCTACACTTCTTAAGTCAAATGGGATTTACTTATAAAAAAATTTCATTGCTACGTACTGGCTAGACATTAAAAACGGAATTTTTGAAATTATAATAACTTCAACATTCATACATTACATGCTGCAGAATGAAAGAAAATAAACAACTCAAATTTTTTGAAACCATTAGAACAGGCATTATGCAAAATGCAACTAAGACGGATCGAGCTTGTGTTTACCTTCTTATCCATATAAAGAAAATACACAAATTCATTAAATTAGCGATAACTTTGAGCAGTACATTTGGTAAGGCAACATAACTTTTGCCTAGATCTTTCACCCTTTTCAATACTTAATTTCCTGGATTCATATTTAGTTTTTTGTTTTAATTCCCTTCACCGATTTGTCCTTGTTACTCGTATTTCAATTTGGTTGTCTTGAAAACAACACGAGGTATACAAATCGTAAGTGGAAATTTTGTAGGGTATTAGGTTCAGATTGTGGACGCCATGTGTATAAAATTAGTTGCTAAATGCCAAATGTAACAACTAATTTAGGCACTTATAAACAGTATATTGACACAGCTTGTTCCTTGTCGATTGTTCACCCCAGTGATGATCAAGCAAATTATATGACATCAAGTAGACCAACACACAAGGAAAAAAACAATCATCACAAGTAAAGTGGAAGCCTAGTGTTAAAAAAAGGGAGCGCCTGAAAATATTTGTATCGATCTTCTTCTTTTTTTCTCCTTATCTTGTAATAGAAACAAGAAAAAGATTATTGTAATTTGCATTTTTTTTTTTTTGCAGTGGATTTATTCATAGTTACAAGAAAACTGCTTATTTCATGTGATCAGTTATTTTAAGCAAAAATGATTATTTACTGTCAAATGAGTCTGTTTCTATCGTAAATAATCGTTACTATTACGAATAATCCGTTACAAATGCTTATTTTTCTTGTAGTTACAAGTACTTTGTCATCGCCAATATCATCTTTGTTTCGTCCCTGCAATTAAATTATTGCTCTAAAGATAAGAACGAGGTGGAATGGCCTGTGAGGTGTGCATTTACTTTTGCACCAATATGGCTGGCTTTCCTTCATGCATGTGTCATGGACTCATGTGCATGTTAGTCTGCACCCTCTGAACATCCAAGAGGGAGTGCCCTGTGAAGATGGAAATTAAAAGTAATTCCTAACATGACCAAAATGGTCATGCGTCTCTTTAGGCTAAAATGTTTGTTTATTCAACTATTGTTTGTTCTCAATGTTTTTTCCTGACCTAGAAACACTTCAGAGCTCTCTATGAAACAAATCAACAGCCACACCTTCTTTAGCGAAAGAGTCTTCTTTAGTTGTTGGAAGTTTCCACGAAGGACCGTGGGGATCCTTCATTATTATTTCCCAGCTATACAAGTTAGTAAAGATTCTTCTTGCTTAGGTATGTCATAAAAAAGAGAAGTGATACGATCATAATGAGATTTTATAAAATAATATCACAAACTGATTTGATTTTATGTGATTCGTCGGAAAGTGGTTGGCGCCAAAGCCATGATTAGGCCTGTTCATCCAGGCCGGATTTTTTCCTGGCCTGGTCTGGAACCTAGATGACCCAGTTACGAGTTCCGGGCTGGAACAAATCTGGGCCAGTACCCCCATAGAAAAATCCGGGTACCGGGTTTTATACCTGGAACCTGGGTTCTTTTTTTCTTCTTCTTTCGGTTTGAATGTTTTGATTTTTTTTTTTGTTCCTTCCTAGCAACTAAATGGGCAGAAAATCAAAATAAAAATGCATATTATGTCCAATGAATCATCCATTTTTCTTTTTACTCTCTTCTCAACATGGTTTTTTATTGGTAGTTAAGGAACATGTAGATTTTAATTTAAAAAATTAAATAAATAGAGTTTGAATGTTGCATCAATATTTTTTTATGAAAAGATATTCATAACATGTAGGCTTTGATTAAAAAAAAAATGGATACAACCCAGAACCTGGATTTCGGATTTTTAAAAATCGGTTTGAATTTGGATTTTGGCTTGGATTTGACCTTAGCTAACCCGATCCAGATGTACCTGGTTCCCAGGACGAAATCCAAATGAACAGTCATAGCCATCATGTTCTGGATTCTAGCCAATGATTTCTTTTGCTATACATTCAGTTTTATCAATTTATATAAAAAATCAAAATTATAAAAATAGAATATTAAAATATTATTAAAAACTGAAAATTGAAAATTGAAAGAAAAAACAGTAAGCCATTTCGTGGCCACCGATGGCCATGTCTTATAGCCACAAAGAGGGTGGATAGAACCCGCACTTGTGGCCACAACACTTGTGTTTCTTTTATAGTTTTTTATTTTTATAATTTCAGAAATGATTTTTTATTATAAACGTTTATTTTCTATTTATTTTAATGAGTTCTAATTTAAATTTTTAAAAATTAAGCATGACACGTGACAGTTTATAATTAGGCCACGTGTTTTCGATTAACAATGATGATGGAGGGACCTGTTTTTAAATGTAGAAATTATAGTTTCAGTCGTAAGTGTATAAGTGCTGTGTAATCACTTTAAAAAAAATAAATATAAGACTTATATTAAAATAAAATTAATATTTTAATAAAAAATTCTACTCTTTTTTAAAACAATTACACAATACTTATAGTATATATAACATTAATCTCGCAGTTGAATCTAATTCTAGGCTTCGTTTGGATAATTAATCTATCTCAACTCATCTCAACTCATCATTACAACTTTTTCAAATTCTAACATAAAATATAATAAACAATTCAACTTTTTTAAATCCCAAAATAATAATAATATTAAAATATATTATTCTAATAATATTTTATCATCTCAACTCAACTCAACTCACTTTAACATCCAAACTTAACCTAAGTCGGCTATAACAGAAGAGATGTTAGAGAAATTTACGTTTGAAAGATCGCATTAAACCACTACTAGACAAAATAGTCTCCCCAATATTGCATTAATCTGCATTTGTCCGAGAGTGACTCATTCAAGACGTACGGTATCATTCAAGCATGTCAAGTCCTCCACTAAATGACAAAAAAATAAAAAAAATAAAAATAAAAATAAAAAATGTTAGAGATTTCATAAAAGTACTTTAATAACCTAATTTTATATGAAATATTAGATATATTTTATAATAAAAATAATTTTAAAATTTAACGTATTAGAAGAAATTATATTGATTTGTGGATTTTTGTGAAAACTCTTTATAAGTAAAATATTAAAAAAACAAAGAAGGTAAGAATCTATGAATAACAACAAAAACTAACATAGAAAATGTTTTTGATTGAATGGAATAGCCTTAATTACTGCATGATATCTGATCTAGCTCCTAAGATTTCATCCCACCTTCGTCCACTGGATAGAGCATTAATGTATCACAACAACTTCTCTCCGTATCGGAAGCCCGTTCAGTTTCTTTAAGTTCCCAAACTCAATTAAGCTCAGTTGAGTTCAGTATAATTTTTAGCTAAATCTAACTTTCAAACACTCAACTCTCAAATTACTAAACTCATTCCAACTCAAAATCTTTTTATACATGAGACTCACAACCTTTTTCAACTTAAAACATTTTTAGACGTGGGACCCACAACCTTTTTCAAATTTTCATAAAAAATACTAAACTTATCTTAACATCTAAACACACTTTAAACTCAATTTAAATGGGCCCCACATAACTCTCTCTACTACTCAACTTACTACTATTCATAAAGAACTCAAATCAATTGAACTCAGCTCAACATCCAAATGTAACCTAATTCTCACCTTTAAGAGGACTTGGACAAGGACGCCCTCCCCAGACTATTTCTTCAAGAAAAATCCTATGGCATGGCAGCAACCTAGGCATCAATACAAGCTGCCAAGCTGCTCCCATGATGCACCTATTTTATGGAGACGACCTGATCTTGCTAAACAAGGCAAATAAAAGGAATATTGCTCTTACCCTAAACAAGTGCCTCGAAGACTTCATGATATGGTCTGGACAAATCGAACTTTGTAGATATCGACAACATTAAACAACCAATGCAATTGCTTCCATCCAAAACAAAGCTTGCTAATTTTATAGAACAGGAACTGCTGTCACAATTTTTAGTAGGTTAGAAAGCAAAGGTGCGCTCTCAAGCGGCAAGGACTTAACTTATCAAATCAGTGGCCTCAGTAGTACCAACCTACACCATGTCCATATTCCTTCTCCCAAAAGAACGAGGCTATGATATTGAAGATTTTTTTCAAAAAACTTTGGTGGGGTTTCAAGGAAGAAAATAGTAGAAACTACATGCCAAAATCATTGTTTTCTATTTGTCTCCTTCAATCATCAAGCGAACTTGGCATCAGAAATAGCAAGCACTTTTACCGGGCCCTCATCCCAAAGCTGGGACGACACTACTCACTGATAGCAATAGACCTTGGGTTAACCTTCTGCAGCAAGAATCAGCAACCTTTCATATATAGCAGGCTAAAGACAAAACACCTCCTGATTGTGGAAAGTAGTACTTAATTGGTGCACAAGATCTAACATTACACGGATCTGCTTCTTGGTATAACATGGCCAAGACATCAATGACAAGAAATTAACCAGTGGTTACTACACTCAGGACTCCCAACTTCCAGCCAACCCCAGCACCAAGCCACGCACCATTAACCCAATACTCAAAAGTACAAGACTTCATTCTCCAGAACACTGACAGATGAAATGAACCAGTTCCCCCGCTCTCTCACTTTGTTTCAGTTCTTCGCTTGAGGTTGCAGCAATCTTCCGTTCTGTGTCCTTCCTTTTTGTGGTAGGTGCAGTAATAGTGGGCGCCTTTCTTCTCCACGTCTCGGTCATAATTCATTCGCGGTCGCTTCTCGTTTCCTATTTGCACACTTAGGCTCCAATTAATGTGCCGTCATTGAACTTTGGCACCTTGAGAGGGCGTTCCCGTCTTTCCTTCTCATGTAATGGTTTTTCCTTGTCTTCACCTCCTTCTCACAACCTTTGCCGCTTCTTCCATCTTTTGGTCTTTTATCTGCCAGCTCTACCTTGGGTAGTCGTGGATCGGTTAATGCCTTCAAAGTGTCTTCTGGGTTGACAAAATTATCCACTCTGTCCACGAATTCTCGTAATGTCACCAGTGTTCTCCTCGCCAATTCGGCCATAAAGGGGCTCCAGGGCCAAATTCCTCTTAGTAGTGCCCTGAGAGTGATTTTCTCGTCTTGATCGTTCGCCATCATGTGTTCTTTGTTAAACATTCTTGACTCTCATCTTCTCACTACTTTATAGTGAGGAGGTACGCGGCTAGTCACCTCTTCCGTCTACTGGTCATGAACTGTGTTAAGAACAATTTGCACAATTTTTTGAAGCTGGTGATGGAGCTTCTGCAAAGCCCCAAACCATCCCTTAGCTACCCCTTTGAGGGTTAACAAGAAGGCCTAGCATGCAATCTCTCCCGGAGACCCATGCAATGTAATGTGGCCTTTAAACGTTTCCAGATGTTCAACATGCTTCTTATATCTGTCGTATAGTTCAATCTGCGGGACTTTAAATTTTGAAGGAAGCGGATTTGCCATCTAAAATTGCCATGATTTTCGTGCTAGATGGCAGATCCATTATGCTCAGTAGGCTTTCGATGATAGGTGCCTTTCTTCTCTACATCTTGGCCGTTGTTCCTCCATGGCCGCTTCTCATTTTCTATTTGCACACTTAGGCTTGAATGTGCCACCCTTGAACTTTGGCCCCTAGAGAGGGCGTTGATGTCTTTGCTTCTCTCACAATGGCTTTTCCTTGTCTTCTCCTCCTTCTCATAACTTTTGCTTCTTCTTTTGTCTTTTGGTCTTTTATTCACTAGCTCTACCTCAGCTTGCCATGGATCAGTTAATGCCTTCAAAATGTCTTTGGCGTTGACAAAATTGTTGGCTCTGTCCCCAAATTCTCGTAATATTGACTGTGTTCTCCTCACCAATTGGACCATAAAGGGCTCTTGGACCAAATTCGTCTTAGTAGTGCCGTGAGAGTAACTTTCTTGTCTTGATTGTCTGCTGTCATGCATTCCTTGTTGGATCTTGTATGGTATGCCTTCAGACTCTCATCTTCTAGTTGATTCACAATGAAGAGGTATTCAGCTAATCGCCAATTCTGTCTGATGGCCATGAAGAACTTTCTACCCAATTCTTTGAAGCTGGTGATGAAGCTTGGCTAAAAAGTCCCAAACCATCCCCTTTGAGGGTTAACGGGAGGGCCTGACATGTAATCTCTCCCGAAAACCTATGCAACTTCATGTGGGCTTTAAATGTTTACATATGTTCAACGGGGTCCTTATATTTGTCGTATAGTTCAATTTGCGGGCTTTAAATTTTGGGGGAAGCAAAACTACTATGATTATCGCACTATACGGCAGATCCATGCAGTTGAGTAGGCTATCGACAGATGATGATGCACTTCTTTTCCTAGCCATCTTCTCGTACTTATCCATGAGGTCATGTAGGTCTTTGTGCTCTCTTTTTTCCTCCTCGCCTCTTTGGGTTGGCCCACCTTCTCTATGTGACTCTTATTTTGCTTTGTTCATCATGATTCAATATTACATCTCCTCCACACCTTGTGTCTTGTTTTCTCAGAGTTTCGTTCTTCCTTTGTAGAGTCTCCATTCCCAATGTCATCTGCATCACACTCTCCTCCATCCTCGCAAACCTCCTCTTCATCCTGTCATTTGCTTGCTAGTTCGTAGCGATTGTTTCCTGATTACAGGTTGTCTTGGAGCTCGTCGTTGTAGGAATACAAAAGGCACGTTGCAATAAACTGATCCTACGAACAGTGCCAATTGTTGAGGATGTGTTTCGTACACCTTGAACTATTCCTTGCAACCTACGATCAAAAGGGGGGAAAATGGCTCGAGGTTTAGGAGTGGAACACCTCTAATGCCTAAGTCTGTGTAGGTTGATTGTTTCCTATGCGCAGATTTAGAGAGATTTCTATGGTGCTTACCTCAGTTGGTATTTGTATGAGTTGGTTGTCTCAACTAGGTGAGGCCCTTCCTTCGGCTTGACTTTACACTCCTGCCTTGGGTACATGGGCTATTAGCATTCAAGCCGACCTTGAATCATGCTCCCGTGAGGTGAATATCTTGCTGATATACATTAGCATCCCACGTTATCTGCCCTTCCATTAAGGTTGTACCTCAATTAGGAAGGCTCTAATTCCGCATACATGCGCGCAACAATGCTTCCGAGTTACGTTCGTTGCACTTCAAGCCTTTGTACAACATGTAGGCCCATGGGCTTTGTTTAACGCCGTTTCTTACTGCACAAGGTTCGATCAACCTTCTAGGGTGGAGATTGGGCCTAGCATATTGTTTTTAGGTTTCAAGTGAACAACAAAAGTAGTTCGGAGTCCAAAGTATAGTTTTTTTATGACTTGAAACTTGTTCAAACTATATACGAAAAAAAAAAGAATTCTCATATAGTTTGAAATAAGATATCTCTCAAAACGTATAAATAAATTCACAAACACAATTCAAACAACGATCATTTGAAATATGTTAGAATACTAAATTAATTTATTTTTGGTTACATGTACATTCTTTGAACTTTTAAGCATTTTACGGTTGTGATCGGAATAATGTTTGATATTATTTCTATGTTTTATGTCTATCGTGCAATTTTTTATACTCATTCGCCGTCATGCGTTCTTTGTTAAACCTTCTTGACTCTCATCTTCTCACTACTTTACAGTGAGGAGGTACGCGGCTAGTCGCCTCTCCATCAACTGGCCATGACCTGTGTTAAGAACAATCTGCACAATTCTTTGAAGCTGGTGATGGAGCATGGATGCAAAGTTCCAAACCATCCCCGAGATACCCTTTTGAGGGTTAACGAGAAGGCCTAGCATGCAATCTCTCCCGAAAACCTATGTAATGTAATGTGGCCTTTAAACATTTCCAGATGTTCAACGTGATTCTTATATCCGTCATATAGTTCAATCTGCGGGACTTTAGATTTCGAGGGAAGTGGATTTTCCATCTAAAATTTCCATGATTGTCGTGCTAGATGGTAGATCCATTCTGCTGAATAGGTTTTCGATGGTGGGCGCCTTTCTTCTCCACATCTTGGTCGTCGTTCCTCCATGGCCACTTCTCGTTTTCTATTTGCACACTTAGGCTTGAATGTGCTGCCCTAGAACATTGGCCCTTAAAGAGGGTGTTGATGTCTTTCCTTCTCTCGTAATGGATTTTCCTTGTCTTCTCCTCATTCTTATAACTTTTGCTTCTTTTGGTCTTTTATTCACTAGCTCTACTTCTGCCTGCCGTGGATCAGTTAATGCCTTCAAAATGTCTTTGGCGTTGACAAAATTGTTCGTTTTGTCCCCAAATTCTCATAATATTGCCTGAGTTCTCCTCACCAATTGGGCCATAAAGGGGCTCTTGGACCAAATTCTTCTTAGTAGTGCCGTGAGAGTAATTTTCTTGTCTTGATTCGTCCTTTGTCATGCGTTACTTGTTAGATCTTGTATGATATGCCTTCAGACTCTCATCTTCTAGTTGAGTCGCAATGAGGAAGTATGCGGTTAGTCGCCTATTTTGTTTGATGGACATGAAGATATTTCTACCCAATTCTTCGAAGTTGGTGATGAAGCTTGGCTGAAAAGCCCCAAACCATCCCCTTTGAGGGTTAACGGGAAGGCCTGACATGTAATCTCTCCCGAAAACCTATGCAACATCATGTGGGCTTTAAATGTTTACAAATGTTCAATGGGGTCCTTATATCCGTCTCATAGTTCAATTTGCAGGCTTTAAATTTTGGTGGAAGCGAAACTACTATGATTGTCACGCTATATGACAAATCCATGCTGCTGAGTAGGCTATCGACAGATGATGATTGCAGTTATTTTCCTAGCCATATTCTTGTACTTGTCCATGAGGTCGTGTAGGTCTTTGTGCATCTCTCTTTTTTCCTCCTCGCCTCTTGGGCTTGGCCACCTTCTCTCCGTGACTCTTATTCCCTTTGTTCATCATGATTCAACATTACATCTCCTCCAGACCTCGTGTCTTGTTTTCTCAAAGTTTCGTTCTTCCTTTGTAGAGTCTCCATTTCCAATGTCATCTGCATCACACTCTCCTCCATCTTCGCAAACCTCCTCTTCATCTTGTCATTTACTTGCTCCTCCGTAGTGGTTGTTTCCTGATTGCAGGTTGTCTTGGAGCTCGTCGTTGACGGTATACGAAAGGCACGTTGCACTAAACTGATTCTACAGACAGTGCCAACTGTTGAGGATGTGTTTCGTAGACCTTGAACTATTTTTTGCGACCTGTGATCAAAAGGGGGGGAAATGGCTCAGGGTTTAGGCATGGAACGCCACTAATGCCTAAGTCTATCCAGGTTGATTGTTTCCTTTGCGTCGATTTAGGGACAGCTCTATGGTGCTTACCTCAGTTGGTATTTGTATGAGCAGGTTGTCTCAACTTGGTGAGGCACTTCCTTCTTATTCGTCGAATGCAAGAACATATTGAGATAGTTAGAGATGAACCAGCTTGATCTTCCAGCTATTGTACCGACTTGGGGGCACAAAGGAGAATGGAGTGGGATCAGATGTAGTTTGAAGATCTAAGATCAAAGATCAATACGTTGGTATTGTGTGTGTATGTAACACCCCATGTCCTAGGGTTAGGGAGGTCACATGCTTAAATAAATAAAGCCAGGAAAGAGACTTGCATAATTAAATAAAATAAACATTTATTTCATGAAATATTTATTTAATAAAATCATGTCTCTAAATAATAATAAATGAAATAACTTAATAAAATTTATGTCATAAAGATAATTTATTCTAAGATGTCTAGAATTTAATTAACTGCTACATCTAATCTTGACCTGCCTGCTCGTGTTCATCATCCTCACCTGGGTGGTTAAAAACATGAAATGAAATTAAAATGAGTCGAAAACTCAATAAGAAACTTACTACAATGTAAACATAATAAACGTAAGGATTTTCATAAAATTTAATTTTTCATATTGAAAGCTTAAAATCATGATTGATCATATCGATACTTATGCTATGCTTGATTGATTTATCTGAATTAACTTATTGATCTTATTTATTTGACTAATCCGACTTGCCAACATACTTAACCATGTGTGCAAGGTTGTGCACTAGCCCTACATTCCGTGACCACAAGGGGAGCTGCTGAGTAGTATTCTGGCATATTACGGTAGACCACGCTTGAGTTCATGGCTTGCACATCCATCCTGAATCTGCATTGGTACCATGCATCTTAATGGCCATTT
Organism: Juglans cinerea; assembly: GCA_961763995.1. Lineage (NCBI taxonomy): Eukaryota > Viridiplantae > Streptophyta > Magnoliopsida > Fagales > Juglandaceae > Juglans > Juglans cinerea. The sequence continues at coordinate 27,242,588 of CAUIVZ010000009.1, forward strand.
CATTAAACTGATCTTATCTTATCTTGCACTCAAGCTTAAGATCGCTTACGTGTCTTATGCGATGTGAGATGGATTACATACATACTAATATAAATAACTGAAAAGTGGTGAATCTGAACATGATGCGGAATGACAAGATCGTGTGTTATGCTTGATGACATGTTTGTATATGTCATGACATGCGTGATACATATAAAATGGCTATCAAGAATTGACTTTAATAATAATAATCTATAGCACCCTTCCCGTAGGTTACGAATATTACGAATATTCATAACATAATGCCCGGTGAAGAGATTCGAAATCATGAAAATACCTCATTTATTTAATGATCAAACTAACTTATCAGAACAGTCTTTGATATCATAAAGCTAAGAACATAATAAAAAAGGCATAAACTAGTTCTATGTGGTGATCACTTATTCAAATATCATAATCATAGACTAAATCCTTGTGGAAGTAACACTTTTTCCAATCTACGTCTCTGAACTAATCTACTCCTGGCTTTCCAGCTCTGCGTCCTCGCATTCAACATCTGAGACATTAAAACTAAAGACATAACTCAAATGAGTCGAAGACTCAGTAATAGCACATCATAATGTAAACTTAACTTAGCTTAACATTAGGCTTGATTTATAAAACTTTAATGTATCATAACATATGCATAATTAACAAAATCGTGGAATTTCATGTAACATGATGCATGAGTAACTGACTCCATGCATTTCCTAACAATCATACATGACTTGTTCATCTTGTCTTTCACTTATTTAGTGGTCATCATTATATACGTACATCGGTCCAATTGTCATTGACCGTATATAACATATCATAAAATGTAGTGAAACACACTTGGGTTCGTGTTATCACTTAACATCTGGTGAACCACACTTGAGTCTGTGGGGCCGCATAACGTATCATAGCCTGTAACATTTAGTGAAACATGCTTGAGTCTGTGTTATCGCATATCATATGGTGAACCACGCTTGAATCCATGGAACTCCATATCGTATCATAACATGTAATGAAACACGTTTGTGTCTGTGTTATCACATATCATATGTTGAACCACGCCTGAGTCTGTGGCACCACATAACATAACCTGTGGTGAAGCACGCTTGACTCCGTGTCAACTCAAATCAAATGGTGAATCACGCTTGAGTTCGTGTTACAACATAGAAAAAATCTTCTTCACAGCCTACTGTTGGTGGCTGCCCCAGCACACCTAACGTGCTGGGTTGAAAAAAAGAAAAAAAAACTATGTGAGGTGTGTGGAGAGTACAACGCACAGTAGGCTGATCTCTAGCATTGTTCTACAACATATCATATGGTGAATCACGCTAGAGTCCATGGTACTGCTTAACATATCATAACTTGCGGTCAAACATGCTTGTGGCTGTGTCACCTCATATCATATTAGCTTACATGTGGTGGACCACGCTTGAGTCCGTGGCTTGTACATCCACCCATAACTTAAGGCCAGTGTTAAAGGCCAGTGTTAAAGCTTACAGTCATTCATGTGTTTTCTTATTAACTTTCATAATGCATGAGAACATGTTTGAAAGTTAATATGATAATGGGACTATTCAGTTATACTAGGTCAATAGATATAGAATTACTTAAAACTCATAAAATATTCCTTGGTTTTCTATTTAAAGTATAATATAATAATTTTATTAAAATTAGACTAAATAGATAATGAGACTATTAACTAAAATAATAGCTCCAATAGTATACTTTAAATCCCATAAATATTTCCTGATAAAAATTTAAGTCTATGATTAATATATATTTATTTAAGTAAAACTTTGGCCTGACTTAAATTCTGGCCCAAACCTAATTAAGGAAAACAAATCACTTCAAATCACTAGAATAGTTTCTATAAAAATGCAACCTGGCCCAAACTAATTTTAAAACACAAGTCCCATTTAAACTCAAGCTTAGCCCACATAAATTAACAAGGTTCCTTCAAGAGGCATTTTACAGAAAGGCTATGGGAAGTGGGTTGAAGGGTATTTGTGTAAAACTAATAATAATGCATGGGCTTTCTGGGAAAGTTTGAAACAAAATAAACAAAAGAAGAGAAGCACAGAGGCTTGGGGGACAAAAGTTGTGATACTTATCGAGAGAGAGGAGAACCAACTGCGACTGTGGGTCTGGGTGGCTGGCTGGGAGTCACGACGGCACAGCTAAAGGCTCCCTCTGGACATGGTGGCGCAACATATATATATATATATATATAGAGAGAGAGAGAGAGAGAGAGAGAGAGAGAGAGAGAGAGAGAGAGAGAGTTTAGAGAGATAGAAACTGTCAAATAGAGAAACTAATTTTAAGGAGAGGAGGAAGATTCCGGAGTGGGCTTACCGGGAAGGTGTGGGTTGACGGAAAGTGATTGACTGACAATTTCTGAGTTGCCTGAGAGGTGACCCAACTTTGAAAAAATCTAGTTGTAAGCGATTATGCGCACTAATACGCGTACCCATTCAATATGATTGGTCAGAAAGTAGACTTTATTGAAAACAGTGCTAATTTAAATTTAAAATATGAAGACAAGAATATTAATACGCAGATTAGTACGCAAACTTGCTTGTATATAGCAAAACTCCCCAACTTTTGAGGGCTGAGCAAAAGCACACAGGGGTTGTTTGGTTATTGAGAGAGAGAGAGAGAGAGAGAGAGAGAGAGAGCGACGAAGAGGGGTTTATGGCTTAGCTAGAGAGGAAAGGTTAAATGGCTGCCTCAGGTGGCTGGGTCGGCGATTTCTGTGGCTGTTTCCAGTGAGTGGGTGCTTGGTTTGTTAGAATGGTGTCATGACTCTCTGTGTAGGGGAATTTTATTTTACTAGGGGTCTTGGCTGAGGATCTTGTGGTTTTGATGAAGAGGAAAAAGAGAGGATTTTATGGGAGGGTTCTTGACGTGAGAGTTGGTTTCCAATTAAGAAACCATCCAAACTAGGAAATAAAACACCGAGAGGCATATATGGGTGTGAAGGGTGGAAGAATCCCACAAAATAACAATCACTATATCAAAATAGATATTAAAAATAATAATATTACTAAAAATAATAATAATAAAAATAATAATAATTTTAAATTTTAAATCTTAATTTAGGACCTGTATGTTACATAATCTAACTAACTATTGTGTTAATCCTAATTTATGATCAAGCTACTTGCCTCTCTACACTATTTTCTTAATCTTACAGGAGGGGCAAGCACCGTGCGACAGGAGAAACTCCAAAACTCACTGAGAGAGGAGAAGCGAAAGAGCTGGGTTAGGTGGCCGGTGGCGAGCATGGCCGCAGAGAGAGAGAGAGAGAGAAAGAAAACTGTTTTGGTCGTGCCTCACTGTGATGCAACGGAGAACGAGAGTGAGATCGGCGGAGCTTAGCGAGATGGCGCGAGGCTGACTGCAGTGAACTGACCGGCAGTTTCTATGGCTTTCTGGGTGGTTTCCGGCGAGAGGGATTGTGGGTATCTCGGGATCCCGCGTTTGGGCCCTTCTCCGTGGTTCCCTGCCTAATGGGTTCCTCCTTGGTTTTCGGTGGTTTTCCACTAGCTCACGGTGGTTGGATGATGTCGGTTTGCTCTGGATTGTCCGTAGTGGAGGGAGGTGGTTGTCCGTGACTACTGCGGCATGGAGGAGAGGACATGTGACAGTGCTCTGTTTTGAGTGTTATAAAAGAGAGGCTTTTAGGTGGTGCAACTGGGTGGCTAGTGGCTAAACCGTGGTTGCTGCCACGAGTTGTGCTGGCGGTGGGAGCCTGGGAGGTTTGTTGCGTGCTAGACATGGGCATGAGGCATTTGCACGCGGGAGTTGCTTCGATTTCTGTTGGACTGGTTTCCACGTATAACACGGCTAGACGAAAGGGGAAGGCAGTCTTTAGACGATTGTTCACTACAACAAATTTCAATTTCGTCTATTTGTGATGAAATTTAAATTTTGTCTCAAAATATGGATGAGGTTCTAGGTTTTCGAACGAATAAATATCTATTTAAACAAGATATTCTGTGACAAAATATATCGTCTCAAAAAAAAATACATTCAAACAAGTAAAACTTTGTTCAAACAGAGAGTTAACGTCTGTTCGAATGGTTTAGTCTCTGTTCGAATAATAACCTTGGCGGGAAAGTACATATAATTTTGTCGGGGAAGTTCAAAATCGTTCGAATTGAAATTATATATTTGAACGGACATTTTTTGGTGGGGAAATCTGGCAGGATGGTTGCAAAACAGTTCAAGCAAAAAGAAATTGGGTTCGAACGAATTCAAAAACTACATTTATTCATTCGAACGACTTGTTTGGTGAGAAATTATTAAAATGGTGGGGATTTGATTCAATATTATTCGAAAAGTGTTTAGTTCGAATGGTATGAACTTCGTTCAAATCCAAAATAAACGTTCGAACGGGATTGTTTAATTACAATAATTTATTGAAAGGCATCCAAAATTAAAATTAAATATTTTTTTTTAATTTATTAGTTACCATTTTGAAAATATAAAAATATAGATATATTATATAGTATTATTTATGGTGAATTAAAAATATTTCATATTCATAAATTATTTTTATGTAATTAATTTAAAATATTTTAATGAGTTCTTTTATGTTAAATAAAATTTTTAGTTAAATAAACATTACTTTAGTAAAATAAGAAAAAATACTTTTGACAAAAAACAAGCTAGCAAACAACAAAAATAAAAATCATACACTAATTACATCCCAAAAATATAATGTTCGAGATAACATAAAAAATTGAAATAAAAACTAAAACTATCTATCTGGTAGGTAGCTCAAAATCCTCCTATAAGGAAGATATGCGTCCCTCCATCTTGTGAAACTTCCCCATGATAAGCTCAACGATCTCCTTGATCAAAAGTCGGCGATGCTCCTCAAGCAGAGATCATACCTCATCCAAAGTAGTCCCAACAAGCTGTCTCTGAACACCGGCAAAAGTAGAAGCTGGATCACTCGTCGTGCCACTATCTTGTGATGCTAGAATATTAGCTTGAGTCTTCTGCAAATGACCCTTGCTCCTATTAAATGTCATCTTGTTAAGAGACCCAAGTTGTGGATGCCTCTTCTCAGTCATTTGCACATTAACCCCCAATCGGACTAGGAGGTTAAAGATCATCAATACAAATGGTAGACTGCCTCCACAAGAATAGCGTGACTCAGATCAAATGCGATGGAAGAAATATAATGGCGGATCAATCAGCTCTCCTCGAGCTATTCGTAACATAAATCTAGCTCGCTCGATGCCGAAATCTATCTTGTGTTTCCTCGGATCGACGTTAGTGGAAACAATTAAATTTAGTATTCTAATAAATGTTGTACAATCTACCTGTCTGATGACCTTGCTACCATCATATGGAGGAGCCAAAACTTCCTGCATTATCTAACGAACCTCATCATCTGTGGAACTGTCATCTGCTTAAGAATCATCCTCACTATCACCCACGTACACCATCTATCCCTGCACCAGGTGCATGCGGTGCAGCCAATGCAGGGTATGCGCCAATCATGCGTGGGATACCAATAAAATAAAAAATAACAGAGGGTGAGATAGTAATTCTCACTCCCGGAATGGTAAAGGTGAAGGTATCCGCATCAGCCTTCATCTCACTTATGGTACGGTAGAACTCATTGACCATGTCCAAATAGGCAACACCCTTCTGCTGGCAGATCGGTGCCCATCCCCGGTCGGTGATGATGGAGTATATGTTTTGTCCATCCCACACAATATCGTTGAAGTCATCTAGAATGATCTCCTGCTCGACCAATATTGGTCTCCGCAACTGAGTACTAGCTTCTCCGCTAGGTTGGCCGGCTTCTCTCCCATGTTTTCTTCCACTAGTTGTCATTAGTTCACTGTTGATCATAAAACCACAACGAATATAAATAAAATATTAATAAAATTATAATTATATTATATTAAAGAAACAACCCGTTCGAACAGAAAATATTATGTTTGAACTAACCATAATTACAATCTGAAAGCGAACCACTAAGTTTCAACTAAACACATATCTGTTCGAACAGGTAAGAGTCTCATTCGAATAGGAAAATTATACGTTCTATTTTGGCCCATCAATATTAAATCTTGACTGTTTGGCCAAAATGACATCTAACTTCAAACAAAAATTATATTTATTTTCACTATTCTTAATGTAAATCATAAGCGTTCGAATAGGTACTATCATATTCGAACAGTACAATGGTTGTTTGGCAATTAAGCTTTCGAACGGCTTTGATGTCGTTCTAACAAAAACTTTCATGGCTGAGTCAACTTAGTGCCGAACGTGAAAACTACATAAATCTTTTGAATCGTTCGTTTAAATCACTAGAAATGATTAAGGAGTGAAGCTCAATTATTTCTACCACCGATTATTTATCGCATGTGGTGCCCGAAAAATACCAAAATGGGGTCGAATTGACTCAAAATCCGACCCCCTTCACAAATCTCAAACACGGTCCATCTAAACATCTACTTAGCAGTAGGGGATTAAGGGCATACCTCTTAGAAGATAGGGCTTTCAATGATGGAGTTGGTGGCGGTAGTGGCGAGTGACGAATTGGAAGTGAGGAGTTTCTAGGTTTGAACTAGGTTAAAGTGATGAGTTTCTGCCGTTCTATATTCGAACTGGGTATTTGTATGGAACAATTTCGTTCGAACTGAAAATGGAGGGTTCGAACAGATGTCGTATGCATTAACTACTTTTGAACAGACAAGAATATTGTTCGAACGGGGTAATAAATTATTAGAACGTATCTTGACATGTTCTGTTCGAATGCTTGAACTATATATATAATAGTATATATGAATATTATAATACTAATATGAATGTTATATAGTATATTAATAGTATTATATTTAGGAAAAACTTAAGCCATCTGTGGAGAATAAAGCTTGTCCAGAAGGATTGATCGCAAAGTCTTACATTGATAATAAATGAAATACATTTTGTTCAATGTATTTTCGTGGGGTTGATACTAGATTTACGAGACCGAATGGAAATTATGAAAGTGGACAAATGAGAGTGTCATCATCATTTTCCATATTTTCTCAAACTGTACATCTCATAGGCTCACAAGAGGCTATGACCTATGTGGACAAGAGTTTGATAGACCTCGATGGTATGTCTTGAATAATTGTACAGAGATTGACCACTACTTTAGGGTAGTGATGATCTTCGTATCAATATAAATTTAAGTTCGTGGAATATAACATAATATAATTTGATACAAATTAATAGTTAACTTGAACATGCGCATCGAACATATATATCTACTTCGCCTAGATGGTGTAACTGACATAGAAAAGAAGCACGAAGAGGAATTCACCTCGTGGTTTGAACATACGGTATTACTGTAAAAATATCTTATTGTCTATGAACTTCATGCCACTAAACTTCACTTTTTTTCTATCTAACATTGATATAACTATAATAATATTTATTGATGTAGGTTGTATAGAAATATGGTGAGAATTCAGAAAAATCTGACTAGAACTGTAGGCTCTAGCACGTGGTCCATCCAGGCGAGCCATCCGATACTCATGATGTTTGGTGCGTGGATATAGATTTTACACGGCTGATATAGAACGATATAGAAAAACATAAAATTGTGAGGTCGTTGTCGAAGGAAGCCATGGAGAGGATAACATTGACTTCTACGGAGTTGTAGAAGATATCATAGCGTTAAAGTACGTGGGGGATATATGCTCTAGTTGTTTAAATGTAATTGGTGAGATGTCTCAAATCCTAAATTGGGAGTGCGTAACGATAATATTTTGTGAGTGTGAATACATCTCGCACATGGTATGGGGACGATCTTTTCGTTCTCACTTTCCAAGCGAATCCAGTTTTTTATTTAGATGATTCGGAGTACGGGAAGCCATGGCTAAATGTGGAGAAGTTTGCACCAAGAAATGTATATGATTACATTCTAGAGGCAAACGAATAACATGAAGAATTTGATAGTCCAACAAATGAGGAAGCATATCAAGAAAATGAATTAGACATTAACATATTTGTTGATCTAAGCCAATATGACATGGTCCCATTGCATAGAGAAGATGTTCAACCAGAAGTAATTGAGGGTGGAATGTCGGAAGAGCATCAATCAACTGAAGTGTCTAGTGAGGATGATGGTGACCGGTCCAACACAACTGATAGTGAATGAAATTAATATTTGTGTAAGTTTCATTGTTATAAATATATAATAATTTATTATAGTTTCAAACAGATATATATGCCTCCCAAACGCAAAGCAACTCGTGTGCCATCTCCATCCACTACCGACTCCCCAATTGGTTTATCTACCATGAATGGTGGGTCAACATCACTAGACCCAGAAGAATGTATTTTATCAAATTAAACACTACATTTATTGCACAATTTAAGTAATATACATTTTCAAGATATTAGAATTTAATTAAAATCTACTTTAATTACTGTATGTATATATTGTTGTTGTAAGTCAATGCCGAGATCAAGTCACTACAAGGGATGTCTGCATAGAGAAAGTAAGGAAAGGGAAAAAAATTAAAGTTGATATTCTTGATGATCACACCGGTGGCTCTAGAAAGAAAGTTTGTGATATGTTTGAAGATCCTGATTATTTGGTAATTTCGCTGTTATCTTTTTTTATAGTATATGATAGACATATTCAACATATAGAGATAATTTCTCTTTTTAGCAACGGAGTATTGCGAACAAAGCAAATTGTTCAAATTTAACGATATACCATCATGCGAGTTCTCGATTTTTTCATCATTTATCTAAAAACATGGTAACATTATACTTGTCCCCGTTAAATATTAACATATATACTTTTCTGATTTAAGTTCTAATATAGAATTCCCTTTTGCAGCAAGAAGAAAGTCATACTGACTATAATATGACCCAATTGTATGCTAATAAAAATCATGATGGTGTTTCGACCAGTCTCGAAGTAGAAGCAAATTATGTAAATTTAAGTTTTTTTAATTCAACTATCTAATAATATTTTTATTACTTATACTAACTTTAATGGTTTTTTTTTGTAGGACAAGATGCTATCACTTAAGGAAATTGCTGCAGATCCGTCTAATGAATCATCTATCAACGATGCTCAGATCTTTTCTCAAGTTCTTGGACCACGTTCTGAATATTTGAGGGGTTTAGGACATTTCGTGAAGCCATCATCAACATTATCATCCTCTTCTCAAGTCAGATCGAATAACAAAACTCAGGAATTAGAGGAAGTAAGGCTTGAGATAGAACATTTGAGGTCCAAAGAAAAGGAGTTTCTGACCCGATTAGATCAAGCAACAGATTTAGAGGCGAGATTAGTAGAAAAAATGCAGAAGCTGGAGATTCAATCCCAAAAGCAGTTTGAACAGTGGTAATCAATGATGTCAAAAAAACTCTATGCCACCACCACAATCCTAGAACCTATTTTTCTTCAATTTTATTTTTATTATTCTGTCCCAAAACATTTAACAAATGTGATGTTTAAAATATAATATTAGTATTGTAATTTTAATTAAAATCAATTATGTATCATTAGTACCGTTCGAACAGAAAATACCCAGTTCAAACGGTAAATCTTTTTAACTTGCGTTTGAACTGGAAAGCAAAACCAATCGAACAACCTTAGAAAAATTCACTCTGCTTGAACTGCAGAACCTAGTGTTCGAACGGACTTCTGTTCGGATAGTCATTTTTTATTTGATCTGGCAGCAATCGTTCATATTAATTGTATTCAAACAACAATTTTTCTGTTCAAACAGACCCAGTCTGTTCAAACACTCTGTCTATTCAAATAGAATCAAATATATTCAGTCGTTTGAATCAAGTTTTTGTATTACTCGAACTGATCAAAGTTGTTCGAATAAAAGGATTTCCATTTGAACTGGTTTTTGGGACGAAAATGTTTCATCTCAAAAAAAAAAAATTCTCGTTCGATCACCTACGACTAGTTCAGCCAATTTCGTTCTTAAAAGTAATTTTTTGGAACGAAAGTCAAATTTCGCCTCAAAAAACCTTTTGAGACGAGCTTTTTGAGACAGCTTAGAGACGAATTTTTTTCGTCTCAAAAAGGAAAATTTTTGGGATGAAATGATTCATCCCAAAAACCATTTCGCTTCATGTAGTGGTAAAAGAAGGTTAAGCGGTAATGAGATGAAAGTGCATGTGTGTGTATATATATAGAAACCCAAGCAACAAGGAGAAGGAGATGAATGTGTGTAACATGGATAGATTACAACGTGATTTAGGTTGCATTTAGGTAGTGAGGTAATATCAGATATTCTATGAATTGTAGTGAAAAAAATAATGATAGAATATTGAGTAATAATAAATAGTAATGAAAAGTAATAACAAAGTAATAAATAGTAGTTGAGTATTCTCAACCCAAACTAATCGGCCTTATTCGAAGAGAGTCATGAGCGAGGGAGATAGAGAGTAGCTTAAAATAAAAACACATTTATCCTATTAATAATTAAATTAATAATAATAACAATAATGATAATTTGAATTAAAATTACACATGTTATTAACAAAACTTAATAAAATTCATAATAATATATGTCAAAATAAAATATGTGATACCCCGTATTTTAGTGTATTTTTTATTGAATGATTTTTTTAATTAATTTAAATGTTGGTTCTCTTATTTTAAATTTATCGGATCTCTCGTTAGTTTATTTTTAAGATTTTTAAGTTGTGAAATTTATTTTGGTATGCTTTCTTAATATTAATTATCGTTTTGCATTTAAATTGCTCTTTACTCTAAATCAGTTTAATGCTAGACTTTAAAATTATTGTACTGTTGGATTTATATTATTATTTTATTTTAACTAGTCACTGCGTTTAAATTATTTTATCCAACTTATTGTTTTGAAATCTTTTTCGTTGGACCAATTTTGTGTCCCAAGTTGTGAGGATTGGATCTCATTTCTTTCCCTCACTTTTTCTTTTTCCCCTTCTTCTTTCTCCTCTTCTCTTTTCCTTATTTTCCTTTCCCTCCTTTCCACTGCAACTTTCTTCCTCCCGCGTGCATGAGAACCCTACCTCTCTACCATTCGTTTAAAAAAAGTTTCGTCCGCCCTAGCGCTGTCGTGCGCCGTTCATGTCTGTCACTGCCCCTCCCATTCTCTTCCCCTCCGGCCGGCAACCTTACCCCTTTGTTTTCAACTCCTCCCTCACCGCTGTCAGCCCCCACGCACAGTTCTAAGCCGCGGCACCCATTGAGCTTGCGCGCCGCCGTCGTGCCGCCATTGGCCACCACCTCTTCACCACATCACCAGCGACCCCCTCAACTACCTAACCCACCCATCCTCAGCCCCGATCTGCCACCCTTGAAGCCCCTCTAACTCCTTTTTTGATTTGGGTATTTTTGCCTCCAACGACCACCACTAGTAGCTTCACAAACACCCATAAGCCATTCCCTAGTAATCTCAAGTCTTCGTTTGTTCCCGTTCAAAAATTGGATTTTTGAGACCGACGGCCATTGTCCAAAATACATTGTTTTGTTGATGTGCTACCACTTCTAGCATCTCCGTGATCATTCGAAAAGTATATTATAACGTTGTAAGTATTTTCCCAAAGAACTTTGAGATTTAAATGTATTTTGCGCTGACTCATATTTACTATGAATTGGTTGGTTGTGCTGGACTGAGTCCAAGGAGTAAGGGGGTCCGTTGGATTGGATGATGGAGTTGTTTGTGTGATTGGTTTATGCTGTGAGATTTGTTGGTTGTTTCAAATTTAAATATTGGTGTTTTGAGTTTGACGTTGGTTATGGTGGATATTGATGATTTTAAAAAGTGATGATATATTTTGGGATTATGAGGATTTTAAGTTTTGAGTTAAAATAGGTTATTTTAGAAGCTTAGGCTTAAATATCGAAATACGTGAATGATTGAAAACTTACGAAAATTACATGATTTTTTTTATAGGTGACGATTTATAGTCGGCTCGACATTTTTTAGGAAAATTCTAAAAATCTAAGAAATCCAGGTAAGCGGGGTTCATATACTAGATTTTGCATAAAATAAAATGATCTGAGGTTGATTTTAGAAAATATGCATGTTTTGTTATGAAAAGAAATTTTGGAAACGACCTCAGTTATTGGTTCTGCATTACTCATGAAATTCTGTATAAGAAGAAAGTATTTTTTTTGTCATGACTGGTGTAGACATGAGCTTATTTTGACATTTTGCTTCCGAACTGTGCAAAAGAGAGCGAATATGAAATTTTGTGCATAAATTATATTCTTGTGATCTGATTCTGTTATGTTCTGAAAATGTTCTATACTCTGATATGATAAGATGTGATTTCTAAAACCTCTGGCATGACATTATGTTTCTATTCTGACCTTACCACGGGTGTAAAACTGTGGCTTCTGTTTGGGGGTTGGTACCAACTTTTCTGTTTCTGGTGCACCCACTTTGGAAATAAAGTGGTTTTCTGCGTGGTCTTTCCTATGTGCACACTCGGGGCTCCGAGAATGATAAGGGGAAGATTCACATTTTGTTTCTGCTCGGTTGGTTGCCGGGGTTTGCACAACCCTACCACGAGGGTTAAACATGGAATTCTGTTATGATATGATGTTTCAGTTTTGCTGTGTCAAGAAAATTTTGAATAAGAATATTTTTGAATTTTTGCTCTGATATCTTTGATAACATGTTCTGACTCTGCATTCTGAAAATAAAAAGTGTTTTGTTCTACATTCTAAAATCTGTAAATACTCGTGTTTGCATACTAGTATATGTTCTCTACTTACTGAATTGTTTAAAATTTAAAATATATAAAAAATATTTTGTAACGCGATCCCGAGGATCGAGAGTGCTTATTTAAAATTCACCCATTAAATCTGATTCAGGCCTAATATATAAGATTTATCTATATTCCGAACTAGAATATTGAGCCAAGTTGTTACAGTATAACTATTAGTTGCAGAAGTGTGTATACTATTTTGTGATTGGAAAGCAATAAATCGAACATCTTTCAACTGAGATATGATGAAAAACAGAAAAAAAAAACTGGTATCAACAGTGGACCGTACCTGGGGAAAGGTAAGAGGAGTAAATGAATAGGAGAGAGGAGGGGATCGGAGGCCCTCCCGAACAGAAAAAAGGTGGGGGTTAATTGGTTTTCTAGAGAGAAGCTGAGAGAAAAAACTTTTAGAGAGAGAGAGAGAGAGAGAGTTCTTATTCATGACATAGTGATGGCCGTTCTACTTTTTTATGTTTATCAGATCAACTGGCGATTTTATACCATGAGATCACATGGATTTACCAACCAAAAAAAAATTGAACATACGAAAGAGATGATGAGGTGAATTGTAAATCGCAATTTATTGTGACAAAAATAATTCGTCTTCACAAATATCATAACTCACACGTACATAGTACATACCACTTTATTTGGGTCAGATTCATCAATTAGAGGCACTTGTAGCCCGTGGCTTTGGCTTTCCGAGCAGCTTTCGAATTTTCGAACTCAAACTTCATCACATCAGGAATGTGAGAAGTATCCTTAATACAGAACATTCTACACAACTTGAAGTTTTCAATAGCTGGAAAGGAACAGAAGATGAAAGAAAATCCCACCCAAAACCAGAAAATCCCAAGAACAAACCCAAGAAAGGCGCCAGCCACGACCTGATCAAAAGTATGGTACCCCAAATAAACCCTAGAATACATGGTAAGAAAAGCAAGACACCAAGCTAGAGCAGCCCCAACCCACTTGAACTTCCCATTGCAGAGGCCAAGACGTCTGTAGGTTAAGAGAGAGACATATGAAGCAAAAAAAGTGGTAAATTGGGAGTGATTTGAAGGCCATCCGTAGGAGTGACAAACACCGAGCATGGCGCAGGTTTGAGGTCGAGCTTGCTTGACTATATTCTTGATGAAGTTGGTGGAAAGCAGGGAAATCACGTGGCCAAGGGCACAGAACAAACCTTGGAGTTCGCGGCGGAATATCAGATGGGAGAGAAAGCCAGCGACGCTGATGAAGACGGGAACAAGGGATATCCAGGCAAGGAAATGGCCAAGATGATCACCCTTTGGATAGCGAACGTCGGTCATCTCAACCGTTTCAAGCAAAGGCGGCACATTCATGGCTGATAAAAAAAAAAAGTTAGCTTAAAAGATAGAGACCTGGATGGAATAGAGATCAGAGACGGCAATTAAAGATAATTGGTTGGACTGCAGAGATTGGGAGGGAGGGTTCATTACTTTATAAGGGCAAAGTAGGTTCCTGATCTTGAGTACTAATTAGCTAGCCGCCCTCGAGGATTACAATAAAGTTAAAAGTAGGGAGTGAATGAATTGACAACAATGTGGGCTAAGAATAAGCTATATCTATATAGCTTGTGTAATCTCCAGTACGTACGTACGTACTTCCAGTTCATGCACATGCACGCGAGATGCACCTACTTAGTCTCCAAATCAATAGTATTAGTATCAGCTTCTGTACCACGGGGGCAGGGCATTTTACATGGACGACTCAGATATGAGATATATATAACATCACAACTTTTATCAAACTCAACTTTTATGCTCACCTACGTACATAAAAACCCTATATCAAATACGCGGCTCCATCACTCTCCATTTAAATGATGGTCTATTTAAATTAAAAAAAAAAAAAACCGGTGGTCTATTCCAAGTACGTGATCTACAAATAAATATTAGTTTAAAATTTTTGGATTTAAGTATAAGGACAGAGTTTTTTTTGTTTTTTAATGAATAAGTGGTTCCAACGACATTTATTGCTAATACCACCGTTGCACTTTAAACCATTGCAGCGCCCCGAAGACCCTTAAACACAGCTCCAAGGGCTCACCTGCAACATGGAGATTCTAATACAAGAGAACCTCTTGCAACAACAGCTCTCCAACTTTCGCACCATGGCTCCACCTGTCAGCACAAGCGACCTTGCTCTATGCGCTCTGATGTTTCTCCCAATGACGAGGAGTTTGATGTTAGCAATGGCCATGTGCCTAACCCCAGTAGTTTGCATCAACCCCATTCACGAGAATCGTGACCGTGGTACGGCACCGGAACCCTGTCCCCAAGCAAGGGAAACCAACCCCTGGAGCATCAACTTCAGGACATGCAAACTAAACTCGATAGGATGATGTTCTATGTCAGCGGTCGTAACTCATCATTAGTTGAAGATCCTGTCAAGCAAACTGACTTTCCCTTTTCGCTAGCTATAATGGAGCATTCCCTTCCACAAAAAGTTCAAACTACCACATCCATTGATCTATTCGGCGGAACCAAAGACGCCTTAAGAATTATAAGCCCCACCTGTTGGTCGTGGCATTTCTAACGAAGTCATGCGCAAAGCCTTCGACCTAACACTCAAGGGTCCCGCTCGCTGATGGCTTAGGAAATTGGCAGCAGGGTCCAACTCTCCATTACTTTTAGTGAGTCTTGTTGTGAAATACTATGCAAAGTACACACACACCAACGATGACAAATAAAGTAAAAGCAACACAATCAAGAACACACGACACAATATTTACGAGGTTCGGCAAATTGCCTACGTCCACGGGAGTTGCAGAGGATTTTTATTTCTTGAGGAATCACAATACAACAGTGTAGAGCGGCTACTGTTCACTCAGCTACAGTATAATACAAAACAAAACACTATTTATATGTTGTATGGCGGAAACCCTAATTCATCAGAATTAAGGATGTTCGCTCGAGCGGCGTGTCGAGCCCGCGTCGAGCGAACTTACTTCCCGCAGTTGCTTGAGCCGTGAGTCGAGCGGCACCTCAAGCGAAGCTCTCTGTCTTCCCTCCGCTCGAGCGGTGAGTCGAGCGGTCATCGAGCGAACCTCTCTGACTTGCAATTGCTCGAGCGGTATGTCGAGCTTCCTTCGAGCGAGGCTCTCTGTCTTGTCTTCGCTCGAGCGGCTATACTCTTCGCTCGAGCGGCGTGAACCAGACTCCATAACTCAACAAGTCTAAGATTCGGCTCCAAAGGAAATAAGGCTGGTTTGGCCCCAAGAAAGCTAGCATCTTGCAAAATCTCAATAGCATATTTTCTTTGATACAAAGAAAGCCCTTGAGGAGATCTAGCTACCTCCAAACTAAGGAAATACCTAAGCTGCCCAAGATCCTTGAGTTTAAATTTTTTATCAAGCAAGATTTTCAAACACTTCAT
Organism: Juglans cinerea; assembly: GCA_961763995.1. Classification (NCBI taxonomy): domain Eukaryota; kingdom Viridiplantae; phylum Streptophyta; class Magnoliopsida; order Fagales; family Juglandaceae; genus Juglans; species Juglans cinerea. Next base: position 27,258,755 of record CAUIVZ010000009.1, read on the forward strand.
AGATTTGATATCATTACTTTCTATCACAATATCATCAACGTAAACAATAAGAATAGTACAAGAAGATCGTCCTTGGGATTTTGTAAAAAGTGAGTAATCAGGTTTGGATTGCACAAAACCCATATCAATAAGAGTATTAGAGAATTTTGAGAACCATTAGCGTGAAGTCTGTTTCAGTCCATAGAGAGATTTAGTCAATTTGCATACTTTGGAGTCCCCCTTAATATTAAAACCAAGTGGCATTTTTATGTAGACCTCCTCCAACAAATCTCCATGTGAAAAGGCATTATTCACATCAAGTTGAACTAAATGCCAATTTTTTACACTACCTATAGCAAGTAAAGTTCTAATAGTAATCATTTTAGCCGCTGGGGAAAATGTTTCAGAATAATCCGGTCCCTCCTTTTGGGGTGTAACCCTTGGCAACAAATCTAGTTTTATACTGTTCTATGGAGCCATCAGCATGGTATATGATTTTATAAACTCATTTACATCCTATGGGCTGTTTTCAAGTGGTAAAGTGGCAACAGTCCAAGTATTATTGGCTTCCAAAGCTGCGATCTCAGCAGTCATAGCATCTCTCAAATGAGAGTACTTGATTGCTTGATGGTAAAATTCAAGTTCAATACCAGCAGTAATAACTAATACAAAGGATTTAAAATTAGGAGACAAGCGATGATAAAAGAGAAAGTTAGAAAGATCATACTGTGTTCTTGAAGAAGTGAGACCTACAATAGAATCTGATGTAGAGTGTGCAGTAAAGGAGTTGCAATAGAAATTCTGCAAGTAACCAGGAGCACCTCTAATTCTATTGGATCTCTGAGGATGAATAGGTGGAATATTAGGATTATGAACTTGGACAATAGGACTATGAGAAGAATCTGGTATGGAAGTATGAATATTAGGAGGGGAAGAGTCCCAAGAGAAACATGATTTGGGGAACATGTTGTTGAAGGCACAGTTAAAGGATCTAATGTTGAAGATTCAATGGGTAGATGTAAAGGAATGATTGAATTTGAAGGCGACATGGCAGAAGAAAGAGATGATAGATTGACATCTTTGTAAGGAAAAACATGTTCGTGCAAAACAACATGTCGAGAGATAAAAATCTAATTATTGGCAATATCTAAGAGTTTATAGCCTTTAATACTGAAAGGATAGCAAAGAAATATACACTTACGAGCTCGATGATCAAATTTGGTTCGAGATCGATGTAGTGTAGAAGCAAAACACAAACATCCAAAGGTCTGTAAATGAGTATAGGAAGGAGAAATTTGAAACAAAAGCTCAAAATGAGATTTGTGTTTCAAAATAGGGGTTGTAAGTCTATTTATGATAAGAGTGGCTATAAGGACAGAATCATCCCAAAAATGAAGAGGCAAATGAGACTGAAACATTAAAGCTCGAGCTGTATTCAGAATGTGCTGATGTTTTCTCTCCACAACATAATTCTATTGTGGAGTTTCAACACAGCTTTCTTGATGAATGACTCCTTTAAAAGTGAGAAAGGAAGACAGGAAAAATTCAGTACCATGATAAGTATAATTGTTTTTTATTTTAGTAGTGAATTGTGTTTTGATCATACAAAAAAATTCTGGACAAGAAATGCAACTTCAGATTTGCTCTTAAAAAGATAAACCCAAGTAGCACGTGTACAGTCATAAACAATAGTTAAAAAGAATTTGTAGCCTTCAACAGTGGGAACGGAGAATGGTCCCCGCACATCACAATGAATAAGATGAAAAGGCAATTCAGAAAAATTATTATTATTAGGGAATGGAAGCTTCTTTGTTTAGGTAATGGGCAAATTGAACATGGTAAGGCATATACAACAATGTTAGGAACAAATATATGCAGAAAATGCATTCTAAAAACAAAAGGATGTCCCAACCTATTATGCCAAAGTTCAAACACAGAACATTTTGAAGATGCAAAACAAGTATGTGGCTACAATTTATTATTAGAACTAGAGATACAAGATAAATTTGATGAAGGAGAAAAAGAAGAGCCTGATTCTTGCAGCATGTAAAGGCCTCCTCTTTGTCTACCCTCTCTAATTAACTTCCAATGGATCAGGTCTTGAATAAGGCACACATCAGAAGAGAAAATGAAACAACACGTGAGACATTTAGTTAATTTGGTAATAGAAATTAACTTGAATGTAAATGAAGGAACACATAAAACATCTTGAAGAGCAAGATATTCTGAAACACGAACTGTACTAACATGTGTAACTGAAACACAATGGCCATTGTGAAGTTGGACAATATTATTAATAGTAAAAGTGATAGAGGAAAAAAATGTATCAAATGGAACCATATGGTCTGTTGCTCACTCGTATCAAGAATTTAGGAAGAGCAATCGGAAATAGATAAAGCATTTTTGGTGGATGAGAAGATGGAATGACTAGTATGAGAAAATATACAAAACATTGGAGATGAAGTAGAAGCTATGGTAATAACAGTAGGAGCAAATTCGGAGGATGTATGAGATTGAAGTATATCCAGTAGCTGTTAATATTGAGTCTGAGTTAATGAAAAAGGAGTTGCAGTCGTGGAAGAGTTGTCACTAAGAACAACTTGATTAGCCATGGACTGTTGCTGAGATTTAGGTTTGTCTCCTAGCGGGAATCCGTGGAGTTTATAGCACTTCTAAATGACATGACCAGTAAGCCCATAGTGTTTACAGATTGGTTGTTCCTTTTTGAATGGAGGCTTTGTAGATTTAGAAATATCAAACTTAAAAGCAAAGGCATGTGCCTCAATGGAAGACAAGGATCCAACAGAAATATCACGTTGTTGGTCATCTTATTAAATCTGCGAAAAAACTTTGTTAAGAGGAGGCAAAGGCTCCATTAACAGAATCTAAGCCATTGCATATGAAAATGACTCATTGAGGCCCTTCAAAAATTGAAGAACATTTTCCTAATGAACATAGATGTTCAAAATGTGAAACGCATTGCAAGAACAAGCGGAGTTGGCTTGTAATTAAGCAACTCATCCCATAGGTTTCAAATTAGTAAAATAGGCACTCACAGAGAGTTGGCCTTAAGAAAGAGTGGAAATACTCTTCTGTAATTGAAAACTACGCGGTCCATTTTTATGAGAAAATATCTTTTTAAGATCATTTCAGATCTCACATACAGTGGTTATATAAAGAACACTCGCAGAAATTTCATTGGAAACGAAGTTGAAAATCCAAGAAATAACCATATTGTTACAACATGTCCAAGAAGAATGCATAGGACCAGCAGTATTAACGGGTTTGAGAATCGTGCCGTCGACGAAACTTAGCTTATTTTTTGTAGACAATGCCATGGACATGGATCTGGCCCAAGTGTTATAGTTATCACCAATCAAAGGCTTTGTGACAAGAATAACACTAGGGTTATCACTCGGATGCAAGAAAAAGGGGCTAGCAACATCAACAATCGAAGAAGATGAGGTAAGCGCCATGGAAGACGAAGGGTGGACGTGAAAAATCTGATACCATAATAGATGAAAGGACTGGAAGGTTCTGGTTACTTTTCATTCAAGAGTAAAAAAGATTGTATGAAATATATATATGTGTGTGTGTGTGCGCGCGCGCCTTCAACACAGCCACATGACTAACTTAAAATATAAAACCAATTGACAAGCTAAGTATAAAAAATAATAAACTAAGTAAAAAATCTTTAAAGTTAACATGTGATGTGATAGCAACCTTTATTGGCGAGCACCCACAACGTAGAGCACCGATTCATGTTTTGTTTGTCAAGCAGTCAAATAGAAATTTAGGAAAATCTTGAAGGATTATGTTTCCAGGATGATTAGATAAGTCGTATACATTGATAACCTAGACAAAGGGCTATATTTGGCCGCTCTCGTGGAAGGCATCTCATCAGATGACCTTTATTGTGAACTTTCAGAAAAACCAGGATGTCATCAATGCATGAAAGGAAGCCATGATAACTAAAAAGAGACATACACTGTTTGTAGAGCAAGGCTCTAACAAATGTAAATGGGAGCCGAGTAATATGACCCACTATCTTCACAGAGGAAAATGCCCGAGAAGTGGTTCATCCTCATAATGACGCCTTGATCAGAATAGCTCTGGTTGACCAAAACACTAATCACAAGATCCTAACAGACAATAGCAGCTTTGGCAACATCTTATACCTCTCTAGCCTCGAGAAGATGTACGATGGCATTTCTAGCATCTGACAAAGCCACTTGACTCTTATTGGCTTCACTGGGCACAAGAGTCACTTTAGGCACTCAAACTTCAAGTTCTCCTTAGAATAGCAACACGAGCAACATGATTGATGGTAAACTTTTAGTCTTTCAAGGTCACAACTGTACACCCATGATTCTAGCTCGAGATTTAAGCAAGACTTAGTCCACTTAGACATATCAAAAACAGAGGAGGAGATCATGCATGATATCCCTCCTCACAAAAAGATCAGTGTTATTTTAGAAAGCTTCTAGTTGTATATACTATGTAATACCGAGGCCCAGCTGTAAGCTTAGGCCTAAGGCCCACAAAAAGGATGCCCACACCCATAGAACGATGTTGTTTAGTTAAAATTTTTACTTTCTCGTTTCCCTCCCTTCTTTCACTCCCCAACGGTTTTTCCCTTCCCCTTCCCCCTCTCTCTCTTTAGTTTTCTTCCCCCCCCCCCTTCGATTTTCTTTCTCCCACATTCTACAGATTAACCTCCACCCCAATTTCATTCAAATGCCCCACTCGAACCCTCATTCCCATAACTGCTCTCTCTTTCTCTCATTGTGCTCATCTCCCTTCATGTACTCTCTTTTCTCTCATCTTCGTTCGATCTGCAGCAATACTTCATCGCATTCCCTTTTTCCCTATCATGCAGTGCCACCACTGTCATCACCTCCGTAGGTTGCCTCACGCTGGTAAGGCTCTCTCTTTCTCTCTCTCTCTCTAAATTTCATAGGTCTCTCACTGCAATTGGCTCTGTTTTTCTCTTTGTAACTCCGTACCCCACCCTCACAAATTCTCTCTCTCACACTGAGTAGCCCCATCACTTACCCGCTATGCATCAAAGCTTGTCGAGCCGTCGACGATCACCCCTTACCACGCAGGTAAACCCTCGTCGCCTCTACCTCTTTCTATTTCAATTACCTACCTCATGTACTCTCTCTCTCTCTTAACTCTGTTTCAGTGGGTTTTAGCCATGTAATTGTTCTGAGTGTCGTATAATGATTGAAGACAAAAAAATTGTGGGTCTTAGTTTTGTGATTTTCTTGATTGTTTTGTAGAGAGTCTAGCCATGTGCCTTGTGTGTGTAATTAAAATTAATTGTTGGACTAGAGTATAGACACCATTCATTGGTTGTCGTTACCAACCCCGCCATTCTTGTTCAACAATGATGAGCCTCTTCGATGTCTGTTGTAGTTTTTAACTAACTCACCATGCAACCTCACTAACTTATCACTCACAAAAATTGTGCACAGATCATTTCCCCTCCAGTGTATCACGACTGTTTGGAGCCGCTCAAATTCCCTCACCAATTTTGGTAAGCCCTTGTCGAATTCTAACTGTGTCTTGTAGTGTAATTGTCTTTCTTTAATTTTTATTACCTAGTTCATATATTCCCATGAAATCCTTGTACTTTTGATTCACAGTAGCACACCTCCACTAAGACTAAGCAGTGAATTACTTGGGTCATGTGAGTTGACATACTCCACTACACACTTAGGTAAATTTCACTTATGTTTGCTTGGTTTGAGTTATTCCATCGTGTAACACCTTCAAAGGTGAAACTTCACAATAGTGTTGTTTGCTGGTTCACAGTACAGTAATTATGTCCCTGAATAGCGTTGCTCTGCTCACTTATTTCATTGGACACCTCACGACATTAGGTATGATACTTTAGTGTAATATGCTATGTTGCTAGGTTACGTGTGCAATATGAATAAATTATGGTTGATGGAGATTTTGGTAATAAGTTATATTTGTATGGTATAACTTATTGGTAGAATGTTTTCTTGTTGAATTGTGGTGTTGGGAGTCTCCTGGTTATGTGAGGTGGGTAGAAGTATGAATAAGAAGGTTGTTCGGATTGATGTGGTTGTGTGGGTGGAGTTACATGGCTGTTTTGAGCTATATGTTGGCTTTATTGGGGTTTATATGTTGATGGTTTGATTTGACGTGGCTGTTTGGGTTATATATTGGCTGTTAGAGTTGACGTTGAATTGTTTTGGATTTATATTTTTGTTGTTGGGTTGATGTTGGTTATGGGAGATTTGATATTTGTGGTTGTCTATATTGGAGACGTTGTGATTGTATGATGTTCATGTTTAATAAACAAGCTGGAAGTGAGTGGGGGCTAGTTAATTGTGAGATATGGCAGTGTTGGGTTGTTTATAAACTAAATTGCTTATGTGTTATGTTAGCGTAGGCTTGTGGAATTTTTATTAGTAAGTTTTGTGCTTGAATTGATTTGTAACGTATAAGCGACTAAACTTCTGATTTAGGTTACAATGATTCGGCTAGTGTGCATACCCAAAATGTAGATAATTCACGAAGATCAGGTAAACGGGGTCCTATGCTAGACTTTGCATAAAAAGAAATGAATCGAGTTTGATTTTGGAAAAAATATGCATGTTTTGTTATGAAAAGAAATTTGAAACAATCTTAGTTATTTATTCGGGATTACTCATGAAATCTATATAAAAGAAAAAGTATTTATGTCATGACTGGTGAAGACATGAAAAAAACTTTTGGCATTTGGTTTCTAAACTGTGCAAAAAGAGCGAATATGAAATCTGAAAAATTTGTGTATGTTATGTGAAGATACTCTGAATCTGTTTTGATTGTGTGAAGATGATATGATTTTGTTTAGTACTCTGTTTTGATATGATGTGGCATCTGAAAACTTTTGTCATGACATTATCTTTCTATATATGGTTTTGTCTCTGCTCTACTTTACTCTGACCTTACCATGGGTGTAAAACTGTGGCTCTGTTATATGGTTGGTACCAACTTCTCTGTCTTTGAGTGCACCCACTTTAGAAATAAATTGGTTTTCTGCATGATCTTTCATGTGTGCACAATTGCGGTTTCAAGAATGATAAGGGAAAGATTCACTTTGTCTCTACCCGATTTGGCCACCGAGGACAGCACAATCCTACCACAGGAGTTAAACATGGCTTCCTGATACTTTGATAACATGTTTTGTTCTTACATTCTGAAAACTAAATATCTTGTTCTGCATGCTAAACTCTGTAAATGACTAATATTTACGTACTAATATATGTCAGCACAATACTGAGTTGTTGATAACTCATCCCCTAATCTACACAATATTTTCAAATGATTTTGATGGTTCAACTGGTGATCAGGAATAGAAAACATGGATAAGATTAGCTGGGGATAGGGAGTTGAGCACCTAAGGGTACTATTGTTGTTGGGGAATTTTTATTTGGTAGATTGGATTTCAGTATGTCTATTTGGTTTATGGAGACTTTTGTAATCGTTAGGTCATAATGTTGAGTTTATTGGGAGTTTGTGAAATATTTGATTTATTTTATTGAATTATTGTATTGATGACTTTGCATAGGAACTTATGTAGTTGGTCTAAATAGATGAATTTATGTTTTCTTTGGGAGCTTTTGGAAATTATATTTGTATTGGAAAACATGATTTTAAAGAAAATGAGCTAACCCCTGGACCTCTGGGACTGGGGCGTTACATACTACATTAGTTACATAACTGTAGAACATTACATAAATTTAGTTTACCTTGTATATCTCTCATTCTTTAACAATACTATATAATGAATACAATTACATCTCTCTATCTCATTCCGTGAGATAAGATTTCTCAAAAATCTTCATGGTATCAGAGATGACGGGAAGATAGAGAGATTTCTTTTTTCCTGCAGCTACTCAAATGTCTTCTAGTTCTTCCTCTTCCACCAACACCATTCCCACTTGTGTCACTCCATCTTTCTTCCACCAACTTTCTCTTATGGAAGACAAATGCTTAACATCCTTGAAAGTTATGATCTTCAAGGATTTGTGACTACTGAGACTCAACCACCACCATAGTTGATTGCTAATGGTGACTCTAAACCCCAGCAAAACACAACACTTCTGCAATGGCATAAGATAGACCGTTTGGTCAAAGGGTGGCTTACAGCTACCTTATCCAAAGAAGTACTTGGCATTGTAGTTGGACTTACAATAGCTACTGAAGTATGGCATGTAGTGCATGCTTTTGCTCGTGTTTCTTTAGATCGGAGTCTTGCTCTCAAGCAAAGACTAACCTCCATCACTCGTGGCTCAGACACTCTTAGTGTATGTCTGAGACATTTCAAAACCACTTTGGGAAACCTATACCTGATCATAAAAAACCCTAGTGGCTTCTCAACGGCCTCGGTAAGGACTATGAAGTTTTTACTGCCACCATGCTTCATCCTCCCATACCTTCCTATCCTGAAGTTGTCACACTTCTGGAAAATTACACAGATTGATGCAAAATGGATGAACCACTATCCTCACCAATGTTTTTTATGGCCAAAAGGGGAGTAAAAACAAAAAGAATCAAGGAAACTCAGCTCCTTCAATTCTAAGGGTTGTGGCTTTGTTCAAGGAAATAGGACATCATTCTGGTTCAAAGTCTTCAAACTCTCAACCTCGTGGTTCAGTCTCAAGCTCTTCTCGATCTTCTAATCAATTTGCATAAAAAGATGAACTTGTTGTCTGCCAAATCTACAATAAAAGGAATCATATTGCTATCAAATGCTTTAATCGTTTTAACCACTCTTATACAGTTGATAGTGTTCCCCATAATCGTACTGGTTCAAAGTCTTCAAACTCTCAACCTCGTGGTTCTCAAACTCTTCTCAGTCTTCTAATCAGTTTGCATGAAAAGATGAACCTGTCGTTTGCCAAATTTGAAATAAAAGGAATCATACAGCTATCAAATGTTTTAATCGTTTTAACCACTCTTATACAGTTGGTAGTGTTCTCCAGAATTTTGCAACAATAAAATTGGAGGACTCTTAAGAAACAACATGGCATCTTGACACTGGTGCAACAGACCACATGACTAATAATGCAAGTAATCTTTATTTTCTAACACCATATCATGGTTCTGAAGGTGTTATGGTTGGGAGTGGGAAAGTCTTGCCTATTACACATATAGGACAAGCCACTATTGGGATAGGTTCTTCTCAAATCAAGTTAACTGATGTTCTTGTGGTACCAGATCTCAAAAAGGATCTATTATCCATTAGCAAGTTAAATACTGATTTACCTCTCACAATTGAGTTTGTTGGTTCTGATTTTGTGGTAAAGGACAGGACCACACAGAGAGTAATTGCGACTGGCAAGAAGTGTAAAGGCCTATATATATTTTTTAGAGGGATGTTACTCATTATCCCACATCACACACTTTATATATTTTAAAATTATTTTTTTATTTTATTTATTTTATTCTATTATTGTTAAACTAATTGTGTTGTTCTTCTCAATATCCATATACCACATACTTGTTAGAAGAACAAAAATTAAAATAGGTGTGGTATGTGGTATGTGGTGTGTGAGGATGATAAGTTGAATTATTCTATTTTTTTATGATAGTTCACCAGATCCTGCTAACACTACTGAAGCTGCTGCCTACTTCTCAACTCGTTTCCGCAAGACAAATAAGGCCTGGTAGAATTTGCGTTTGGGACACCCTAATGCAAAAATCTTAGATTATCTTTGTAATCATCATTTATTTTTTATGATTCTCAGTCCAAAGTAACTGAAATATGTACTAGTTGTCAAATGGGTAAAGCAAAAAAAACCCCCCTTTTCTGCCTCGTGACAAAAATATCAATGTTCATTTTTACAAGATTCACTGGATCTTTGGGGGCCTGCTCATGTTCTTTCGAGGGACAAGTTTCGGTTCTATGTTATTTTCATCGATGAATATACTAGTTTCACCTGGTTGTTTCCTCTAATACATAAATATGAATGGTTTGATAGCTTTGTTCACTTTCACAAATATGTTGCATGCCAATTTGACATTGAGATCTGTGTGCTTCAAACTGATGAAGGTGGCGGATTTTCAAGCAATACTCTCACAAACTATTTGCTAAACCATGGTATTCACCATCAATCTGCCTATCCTAAGACACCTGAGCAAAATGGGAAGGATGAAAGAAGACACCATAGCATTACTAAGATGGGTTTATCCCTGCTATTTCATGCAAAACTACCTCAACGTTTTTGGCTTGATTGTTTTTCCATAGCTGTTTTTCTACTCAACAGATTTCCTTCTCAAAGCTTGGACATGGACTCACCTTATTTTAGATTACATAAAACACACTTGGGTCAAAGCTTGGATTGATTATAGTATCTCAAACCCAGCTCTAGGCTCTGCCCCATCACCAGCTTCTCATATCATAGTTACCAGGTCACGAGCAGGGATTAGGAAACCAAACCCAAAATATCCAAATCTGCATCCATTTCTCCTATTCCAACAGTCCCAAAGTCCATTGTCTCTGCCAGAAAGCATCCTGGTTGGACACAAGCTATGCAAGAGGAGCTCATTGCCTTGGCTGAAAATCAAACTTGGACTCTTGTACCTCAACATCTAGACATGAATGTGGTAGGCTGTAAGTGTGTCTATAAAGCCAAATGGCAATCTATTAGCTCACTAGAAAGGCTCAAGGCATGCCTCGTTGCAAAGGGGTTCACTCAGATAGGTGGTGTCGATTTCTCAAAAACCTTTTTTTCCTGTTATTCGACCTGCCAGTATTCGAGTAGTACTCACCATTGTTATTGTGAAACGTTGGGAGCTTAGACAACTTGATGTAAAAAATGATTTCCTTCATGGAAAGCTAACCACCCCTGAGTGCATGCAACAACCACCTGGATATGTCCATCCAGATCAGCCCTCTTATGTGTGCAAACTTAATTGAGCTTTGTATGGGCTAACAAGCTCCAAGAGCATGGTTTGATTGATTTGAGTGATTTTCTTCTTCAGCTTGGGTTCTACTCCAGCAATACAGAAACTAGCCTCTTTATTTGCCACTCACCCAAAGGTCTACTTGTTTTGCTGCTCTATCTTGACGATATGGTTGTGACTGGAGAAAATCCATCTCAAATCGAATGGCTCATTCAACAGTTGGGTCAAAAATTCTCAATCAAGGATCTTGGGCATCTCCATCACTTTCTTGGTATTGAAGTGCATCGACTTGGCCCCAACATGTTTATTACTCAGCATAGATATGCTCTTGACATTCTATCTCACTTTCATATGGTTGATTGCAAACTAATTGCCACACCAATGCATTCCAAACTAATTTCCTGATACAACAATGTATAGAACAATTGTAGATGGACTGCAATACCTTTCTTTCACAAGGCCTAATCTACTCTATAGCGCCAACTTCGCTTGTCAGTTCATGCAGTCACCTACAATGGCTCATTTTCAGCTTGTCAAATGCATAATGAGATACCTTAAAGGTACTGCTCATTTTGGTCTACATCTCCATGCCAACAACAACCTTGACCTCTACAGCTTCTCAGATGTAGACTGGGCTTGGTGCCCTCTTACATGTCGATCTACCTTAGGTTTCTGTACCTTTCTTGATGGTAATTCCATTTCTTGGAGTGCCAAGAAATAGAATACAATTTCTCGATCCAATGCTGAAGCAAAATACCACTCCATGGGTTCCACAGCAGCAGAATTGACTTGACTCTCCCACCCTTTACATGACCTGGGTATTTTTCTGCCCAATCCACCTTCACTTCATTGTGACAACCTCAGTGCATGATATATTAAACCCGATTCTCCATGCTCGAACAATCCACATCGAGCTCAACTATCACTATGTCCAATAAAGAGTGGCTCTTGGTTCTCTTCAAACACGATTTGTCTCATCCCAAAATCAGCTAGCTGATATTCTTCAAAACCCCTTCCTAAGACACAAGCTTTGCGTATCATTGCTTGTCGTTCTGTCTGATCCTCGGCCATGTTTGAGGGGGAGTGACAGCAGTACACCCATGATTCTAGCTCGAGATTTAAGCAAGACTAAGTCCACTCAAGACACAGCAAAAACAAAGGAGGAGATCAAAACGATGAGTGCATGGAGCTCAATGCCACACACACTACTCTATCAAATTCTTGGGCTTTTACATCTTCAAGACCTGACCATCCTTACTCCTCCACAGCCGGCACATGGGGCTAGTTTTGTATTCATCTCAAACGCCGATGAGATTTTGATCTGATCAACCTTCCATTCTCGCTTATCTTACTGCTTTCCTAAAATCCAAGAACAAACTCTCATCTATGTGGAAACAAGTTGAAAGCCTGAATCATTGCTCCCAATCTAACACCATCACCCTTGGAACCATTTGCCCACCAAAACCCACCACCCCCACTATTTTCAATTTATCCCTTAGGGTGACACCCTCACAAGTCTTCTAAGAGAAGTGTGGAAGTTTTGCAAGCCCTCATTTCGCGATGGATCATGACGCTTCGATTGGTTGTCCTATCCAAGAATGTGGAGTATAAGATTGTCTTCTATTGCAACAAGTTATTCAGAAATTGCAATCTCTTTTATTGTAACATCTCACAACTCCAGTAAAAACCCTAGGTTCTTTGAGGATTGTAACCAAAAACCACTGGCCTCCATGGTGGATTTTCTCTTGAGCCATGTAGCCATCTTTTGGTGGAATTTGTGAGCTATATAATTTGTGGGAAAAAAAAATACCACATTCACATGAACTATTAATTAAAAAATGTTTCCAAAAAATAGAAGTCAAAATCATTCTTGAAGAAGCAACTGCAGTAGAGCCAATTGATGTGGACACAACGTGAGAACCTGATAATTTTAAGCCATTCATTTAGCGAAGCAAGAGAGAGAATGAGGCTTAGAAAGTTATAATAGAAATATTTTTAGACCAAAAGGAAGACAATTAGTCACTTTTAGGATCCCTAGCTTTTTATTAAAAAAATTTGCACTACATGGCAACCTTGATACTGCCACTTAGCAGTGGCAGACCACTCCAAAAATTTATTCGAGTCAAACTCACACCATTAGCCACCATGTACACATCACCTTAGTTCAAAGGCACATGTCACCTACTTGGATCAATCATAGATTGCCACATCACCATCACAATGCACTACATAGTGGTTTTTGGGTGGCCACGCCCAAGTCACCCTACAGACGCATAATACCTCTCCAAGCGAGTTTAAGATCAGCTTTGTTGCCATGTGTCTTATATTAAGTGTGCTTGGAGACCAAGTGAGCTAATCGCTTTGCATTTCCACTTTTCTCTTTGGCCGAAACCCTTTACATGCACCCTCTTGCATTGTGTTTGTTTTAATTAATCACAAGCCTCTTCCACACACATACATCCACCTTACACTTGTACATCCCTTCTCTATCTAAGTTTGAGAGCAATGGAAATTCATCCACAACAAAACTCTCTCTCTCTCTCTCTCTCTCTCTCTCTCTCTCTCCTTTCAGTTTCTCCATCATCAGTAGGGACATAATCGGTTCCGTTTGATTCAATTTTAGACATTTTGAAACCGAACCAGTCTAAATCAATTTTAAATTCTGAGAATTGATACAGACCGTTTCATCTAAGAAACTGAAACTTTCTATTTTTTTTTATTTGGTTCGATTCGATTCAGTTTACCGGTGTAATTCTGTTTTGGGCTTTTTGGTTGGGCTAGTTGGTTTTTCTAACCTAAATGATTTTTTTCCCCAAATATAATTAGGGCTGAGCGAAAATCTAACTTCGAATCCAACTCCACACCAACTCTGACAAAATGGAGTCGAAGTCAGAGGTGTCGTCGGGCCGACTTTAACTCTAATCTGACCTGACTCCGATATTATACATATGTTATAAAATATGTATTTATCTATATATTGATCATATAAACTAGTATATTATATAGTTATATAACTAGAACATATATAGTTAAATTCAATAATATACTAGTATAGGCTAATCATTATAAGATGATATACTTATACTATAATATAAATATATAGGCTAATAATAATTTAGTATATAATAATTTAGTATATATAAACATTATAGTATTACTATCATGCATAATCAAGTATAGAAATAATTTAATAACAAAAAATACTAATTTACTAAATTATAATATATAACATGTAACTAGACACTATAGTATAAGTCTAGTATATAAACAAATTAGACACTTAATATTAATATTCATATTTAAAAATAATTGTATATCAAGAAAACATAAACAATAAGATTAAGATTTCATATTATATTAATTTTATAATGTGTGTAATATATATATAGCATAAAAATTTTAAAAAAAGATTATAATGTATATAATATAAAAAACCTGATGCCGAACCAGTTTTTAATTGGTTTTGATTTTTAGGAACCGAAACATCCAACCGAACCAGTCCGGCCGGTTTGATCGGTTTTTCAGTTTTTTTCTTACATCCCTAATCACCAAACCAAAAGCTACCACTTATCTTCCACCTCTCTAGCTCCTTTGAAAGCCAACGCTCATACGATCTCATCTAGACACTAGTTCATTGAATTCTCCTTGAAGCATCCACTCGAGTACATAGCACGTATAGTGCATGTGCTGAAGGCACTTGAGATGTCCTCAAGGGATAAGTTCCTTCTTCATGGGTTTTGTTTTTGTTATTTATGTTCCTGAAAGATGGATTCAAAATGCATGTCAGTGAAGTCGAGTTTGTTACGAAAAAAATATGATGTTTCAAAACATGGGAGTTCTGATATGGGTATGTTGCATGAAGACCGATCATGGTGAGGATGTGTTTTTTATGTACGATTCAAATGGTTACTTGAGCGTGCTCACAAGCTTAAAGGAGGTCTTGCCCAACAGAAAATGTAGACCTTGTGAAGTAGAAAATTATTCTATACAGTTATAATTATGGGCGTTCAAATGAAATTGACCCTCCCCCCCCCCCGAACACGCAAACACCCCGCCTCCGCCTAAGCTTTAATTCATTTTATCTGACATAGTAATCTCGATTTGACATGCTGTTTAGACATACACTGATATATACTTCACAATATTATTTCTATTCACACAATGACACACTCCATCTCCACTTGCCTACCGATAGAAAAATGACAATATTTTATTTTATTTTCCCATTGACTGACTGAATAACAAAACAACTAAATCTTATCATTGTTTTTCCTTTTTCTTTCCTTCTTGCTCTTTTTCCGTTATTTACAGCATGGAGACTAGAGTTGAAAAATTATAAAATGGTTGGCCTGCTATTGTCTGGTCTTGCAATTTGTTGAGATGCTTGGGGCTCGTTTAGATACTTAGAATATCTCTGAATATCTATGAATATTTGTGAATAGTAGTAAAATGGTTTGTGAATAGTAGTGTAATGGTTTAAGTTATTATGTTTTATTGGTTTTCGGAAAAAGAGAAAAAAATTGAATAAAGATATTATAAAGTTAAAAAATTCTTTGAATATTATTTTTTAATATTACTTTTATTTTTATATTTGAAAAAGTTGTATTATTTTTTACGTTTTGTTTGAAAATTTGAGAAATTTGAAATGATTAGTAGCTAGGGTTATATTCGGTTTGGTGTTATACATTTTTTACAACTGAACCGGTATACACCGGTTTTAAAAATTTAAGAATCCATACCAGACCAATTCACTGCTGAAACACAAACTTTCCATTTTTTCAGTTTCGGTCCGGTTCGGTCTAGTTTTACTAATTATCTATGTTAGTAATAATATGATGTTTACATATACTAAACTATTAATCTATTTATACTATTGTATAAATATATTATTTTAGAATAATTAACACATACTAGTATAGTATTGAATTTAACTATAGTTTCTATAAGTTCTAGACTTTTTATATAAGTATATATGATCAAATGTGTAAAACTTTATTTACAAAAAGAATATATATTATAATTTATTATGCCAAAAATATATTTATCATTGATATATATATATATATCAAAAGAAATTTTATATTAATAACTTAATATTAATGTTTATTTTTAAGGTTAAATTTCTATGTTATATTTATTTTATATTATAAGATTAAAATTTATATGTTATATTAAAATTATAATATGAATTTTATGTTATAGCATATGTTATATTAATTAGAAATTTAGCATATAATATAATATAATATAAAAATATATATATACCGGTCTGGTTCGGTTTAAATTGATATCGCACCGATTTAGTACCGGTTTTGATTCTTAATTACTGAAACCGCACCGGACCGCTTACAAACTGGCCTGAACCCATCAGTCCTGATCAACCGATTTTTCAGTTTTCTTTTTACACCATTACTTATTAGATGACAAAAGTTAAAAATTTGAAATTAAAAAGTATTTAGTGTTTGAATGATGCTTAGGAAGAAAATATCTTAGAACATCTAAGAATAGCTGAGAACACACGTGTTCCCAAACTAGCCCGACTTCCAATTTTCGTAATAAGATTTGTATTCCCTCTTTTATTTCTATATATTTTGTCATGTATAAATTTCTTGAAATTAGTTAAGCCTAGACTTCCACACAGAAAAAGACAAAAAGGACACGAAGATATAATGTTAAAGAATAATGTTAGATATAGTCCTATGATATGCAACTCCCTCTTACTCTATTTGAAAAAAAGTAGAGTCCACAATTAAGAAATGAATTTTCTATAGGTCTCAAATTTATCCACTTTTTTTAAAAGGAGTACGCGAGACTTGCACACTCTAAGACTGCAAATATCATTTCTCAATACTAAATATATTTATAAGATGAAAAATTATTTGAGGTGATAAATATGTGGGGGCATTATGTACCTATGTTGAAAGAACTGGAAATTTCTTACCAATTACGATGTGAAAGACCCATGATCTACCGATTCATTCATCTACGAAACAAAAAGTAAAATATTCTTTAACACTTTTTTTATAGGCCATTAGGCCAGCTTGTTTGCCCTGGTATTGGATGAGATCATGAAAATCATATAAAATTTGTAGTATTTAATTGAATTAGAATAAAAGAAAAGAAAAAAGAATCAATTAAGATAATCTGATTATTTTGTACAGAATTTATTTGTTATTCACATGCTTTATTTTATTCACTTACTTATTAAAAGTAATACAAACTATACATAAATAATTCTAACAACTTTTATATCATTAGGTACTTTTTTAGATTTGTTCTTGATCTATAAATTTTTTTAAAAACTTAAAAAAATATGACCAAACTAAGAACAATTTATTCCTTATTTTAAGAAATGTGTGGATAATTCGGAAATTAATATACATTTAGAGAGCTCAGTAACAACAAAACATGATGCTTCTTTCACTGATGAGCATCCCTCTAAAATTTCAAGAACCCAACCAAAATGGATGGATGCTACCTCTTTGGAATGTGATCCAGGATTATATCCACACATATGAAAATTTCCTACTAACCTACAAGATGAGATTCGACTTGCCCATCTTAAAGCTGGTCCATATCAACCTAAACTTCATAATATCTATTCTTAGAAATGGGTAATCAGTGTCATCGATTTCAATTTTCTTGATTTCAAAGATATTCAAATTAGTTGGAGTACTTGACATCGAAAAATGATGTAATTTGTCTTCCATGCTATGTTTTTGTTATTAAATCAACGGGTCGTCTAGAATTAGATGTATTTACCGATAAAGGTTGGGACAATTGAAAAAAAGTGAATGATAGAATGAGTTATCCTAGAGAGATCTAAATTCACAACATAAAAATACTGTGAAATGTTGTGAGGATTTAATGAATCATTCAAGGCATATTGACAAGTTAGTTAAAAAACAAGTATCACAAGAGATAAAGAATGATCGGTTGCGTCTCAAAACTTTGATAAGTAGTGTTTGATGGCTTACATTACAAGCTTGTGCCTTTAGAGGTCATGATGAAAGTTCTGACTCAAAAATTAATGTAAAATCATTGAATTAATAAACTTGCCTGAAAGTTATAATGATGAAGTTAATGAAGTTGTTATGCAAAATACTCTACAGAATGCCAAATATATATCACCCAAAATTCGAAAGGAAATTTTGCATATATTTGCAAATATAGTGCGAAATATGATTCGCAAAGAAATTGATGATGTCAAATCTTGTATTCTCATTGACGAAGCTTAAGATGAGTCTAAAAGAGAATAAATGACCATCATTTTTAGGTTTGTTGATAAAGATAGTTTTGTGCTTCTTGTTCAGTTATCAATACTAGTTCAAATGAGGGATCGAATTATTCTCAACGGAGTGATGCTGAAGCGGCTTAAATGGTATTAACATCATTTGAAATTATTTTGATATTACGTATGATGAAGAAAATCATGGACATTACTAATGCATTTTGCCAATCTTTGCAACAAAATTTTCAAGACATTGTAAAAACCATGAGCATAGTTTCAACTACAAAAGTGCTCATTCAAAATCTAAGAGATGATGGGTGGGAGTCTTTGCTTGCTTATGTTAGGTCATTTTGTAAACAACACCAAATAGATATTTTTTATATGAGTGGTCATTACACTAGAGCTCGATGTAAATCTCGTCGTCATCAATTGACAACAATGGAGCATCATTTTAGGATTGATAGATTTACTACTACAATAGACTTCAATTGCACGAATTGAAACATTGATTTAATGATGATACAATGGAACTCCTCGTTCTTGTAGAAATCATTTAAAATTTATGATATATGCAAATTGGATGAGAAGTTTATCCACAAGATCATTTTACTGAGCAAGAATTTTTTTTTTTTTTTTTTTTGGGGAATTCAATTGTATCATTATGAGCTTGATGTGCTGAAGCATCCAGATTTTCAGGAAGTGTCTACATTATTTGAGCTATGCAGAAGATTATAAATTTCATAAAACGAAAATATTTATTATTTAAGTGACATGTTAATTCATCTAATATAAACTCTCTACTGCTACCACTGAGAGAGCATTTTCTGCCGTGAAACTTATAAAACTAGATTGCGTACTCGAACGGAAGATGAGTTTCTTGCAGAACATTTGCTAGTTTATATTGAAAAATAAATTGTCAAGAATTTCACTTCAAATGTGATAATAGACTAGTTTTATTCTATAAAAGATATTTGTCGAGCTTAATTTGAAGGGAAAATCCTAAGTTCATATTTCAGTTTCTTTTATTTTTGTAAAGGTTTCTAACAAAATAAGAAGTTTTTGGTATTTAAAAAGGAAAATTATCCTATAAGATAATTTATAGACATGTACTTTTTGTATATAGTTTTATGACGTATGATTATTGTTTTTTATATAATCACATGCAAAAAACACATATTACTTATGCTGACACATACGACACACTTTGTTAGTCGAATGAAACTCCTCATTCTTAATGTTGCTTTAAACCCTAAAGGTGCATACAAATCATTTAAAATTGATTATATATGCAAATTGGTTGAAAAGTTTTATCCACAAGATCTAATTGAGTAAGAAAAATTCATTTTAAGAATTCGATCATTGCATTGTGAGATTGATGTGCTAAAGCGTCCATATTTTCAAAAAATGTCTACATTATCTGGACTATGCAGAGGATTAGTAATTTCAAAAATGTGAAAGAGTTATTATTTGATTAATAGGTTAATCCGTCTAGGATTAACTCTTTTTGTTTCTTTTACTACTATCGAGCGAGAATTTTCTGCTATGAAACTTATAAAACTAGATTGCGTACTCGAATTGAAGATGAGTTTCTTGCATATCATTTGCTAGTTTATATTGAAAAATAAATTGCCAAGAATTTCACTTCAAATATGATAATGGGTGAATTTTATTCTATAAAAAATCATCATCGAGCTTAATTTGAAGAGAAAATTCTAAATTCATATTTTAGTTTCTTTTCTTTATAATTATTATTTAAAGGGATTACTCACCGATGACGTCTTCTAAGATATTCTTAAACAGCCTTAATGCAATTTGATCCAACTCTTTAGACATGAGAGAAAAATGCTATAATCTTCATTATCACCCAGCTCCTATCTTATTGTGATAATAAGACATTATCAATAATTAAATTTATCGTTTTAAAAAATAAGGACCGGTCTAATGTTTGATATACAATCTCATATCAGCAAGATATGATGGAGGTGAAATGAACATAATATAGTGCATAGCATGACTCACTAAATTTTTCTAAAATGAATATTTCTAGTTAGTGTCACAATGTATGTACCAATCTCCAAATGGTGGAAGACCAATTCAAGTTTCAGTGCTAGCCACTGTAAACTCCCGAGTGTGATCAAGAGTGAGGTTAGTGTGAGGCTAGTGAAGAATTATTGCCATCTATTACACCGTTAATAGTATGGACCGACAGGTAGGATCTATCATAATACTTTTACTATTAGCATAGAGATAATGATGCGAATACAATTTTTTTACAACTCATTTTACAATTAACTAATGCAATCTCATTTCATTCAAAATCAATTTCAATTTTATATAACCATCCTCCAGTAAATAGAGTCGTAGCTCAGCTGATCCAGCCTTGGGTTTGCTCCCCAATGGTCACCAATTCGAGTCCCCTTAAGACTACTGGAGATTTACCTGGTCGTTAACTTCAGGGTCCCATTAGATTAGTCGAGGTGCACGCAAGCTAGCCTTGACACCCCCAGTTATAAAAAACATATATATATACATATATATAGAGTCGTAGAATGGTTGGAAGTTAATTATTTTTCATGGCACAGAGTCAAACGGGAATGGTTAACCCAGCCTGTCTGTGACCACCAGATAGTGTCATCAGCAGTAGATAATAGTGCCTATTTGATTTAGTGTACTGAGAAACAAAAGTCCTTGTCATATGTTTTCAGGGCTTCGAGGTTTAGATCGCTCAACATGGTAGTTTTACCAATAGAAATTTTGGCATGAAAACTGAAATGCAATATCACCATTTCATTCTTGCACAAAATTCTTGGCATTTATACCCGCATTCAATTGGCATAACAAGAGATGGCTACAATTTCAGGGATGTTATTTCATTCAAACAATAAAAACATAAGTTATTCTCCTTGGATAAAGTGCAATACGAAACATAACAAGTACCGGAATAGGAATCTTACCCACAGCACACAGGAAGTCTAAGGTCCAGGATGAACCCATCCAAAACTAACAAGATTTAGGAGCAATTTCACCTTTACCATCCAGACTTAATTTTTCACAGTCGTCACATGCTTCAGAAGCATGACAACAACATCCTGTGATATCCTTGCAGCTTCTGTCTTCAGGTGATGGATCTTTGCCCCAGTCTCATGCTCAAGCCGCTTAACATTTGCACCTGAATCGCCACTGCTCTGAGAGAGAGAGAGAGAGAGAGTGTGTTAGGGGAAAAAAGGGAACAGGATAACTAGAAATAGCTGACCCTATAATGCTCATGCTGTCGCCATTTAAAGTCATCATTTCCTTCCAAGGATCTCAAAGGCATACATGAAAATTAGATTGATAAACCATGATTGTACAAGAATTCAAATCGCCATGACCATGTTAACGATATGAATAGATTTCAACAGCACACTTACCTCTGCAACTTTCATCTGGAACTCACGCTCTATTTGTGCCCGATATTCAGTAATCTCCCTTTCAGCCTCTTCTTTGGCTTGTTTCAGCCTAGCCATTTTTGCTAATTGCATAAAAGAAATTCCCAATGTAATTAGGTATCAAACCTCAGAAAAGAAAATGAAAAGTACATATAGGGAGAAAGAAACCAGAAAAAAGAGAGCATCTATAGAAGCGTCATCTCATCTTGGGAGGTACAATATTTGAAGAACAATGGTTGATTTTAGAAAAGAGAAACATTTCTTACACGTGAAATGCAAATAACCTCATATGCCCTATTAAACCATGAACTTTTCCCTCTAAGATGAGAAAAAGAAACTGTCGGCACAGTCAACAGAACTTTATTTAATCAATGAAATAAGCATTACTTAAACATCAAACTCATGCCATACATCGATATGAACAGGACTCAGGTAACACAAAATGTGCATATGTCAAGATAATAAAGAGAAAGATTACCACTTTTGGCTGCATTGACAATGTGTTGAGCTTCTTGTTCTGCAGTCAGCAATTGTTGGATTCCACCTTGAACCCTATTGGATGCCATATTTTGCTGGAAATAACAACACTATGTTCTAAAAATAAGATTGACAGGTGGAAACTACCACGAAAAGACATAAAGAAAATCTTTTAAGAATGGCAAACACTACTTGTTTGGCGCAAAATAAAACAAATTGCTGCCGAAATGTATTTGGCCCAACTGGTCATTCAGTCAACTTGATGGACTCTTGTGATGTGAATTCACGGTACAGTCTCAAAAATATTGTGGAAAAGAAATTTGTTTATGGTTTCAATATTCTCAGAATATACATAGCAATCCCACAATGAAATAAAGGAAGTGCCAATTTGCAAATTCCATCTAACAGTTTATCAGGGCACATGCTAGAGAGGATACAAATAATAGGTCACAAATTTCAGCCAATGTTTTCAAAAAAGATAACAGAATAACTTTTCACGTTTAATAACATCATTTCTACTGTTACAGACATAACTGAACAAGAATACATGTAATTGCAACTTGATCTTATTCAAAAAAATTGACAGAATAACTTTTCACATTTAATAACATCATTTCTACTGTTACAGACATAACTGAACAAGAATAAATGTAATTGCAACTTGATCTTAAAAAAAATAAGGACATGTTTACAATTTATAATATATATTCTTAGAAATTTCATCACTTGAACTCTTATTACTCCTCTAGGTTGCATCATTGTCAAGAAAAATTTATATCTCAAGCTAGGACATTGGATAGCAAAGTACTCATGCGAGAAGATAAATTGAAGAAAATGATTCCATAAACAACCATAAAGTATGGGTGATCACTTATCACATAGGATAGTTTTGAGAGTGTTTGACCATCAAACCAACTGCTTTGGTTTTAGAAGATAAACAACCGAATCACACCGCTGGGGGCTGACTAACTGAACATCTTGATAATCAATTTCATCAAAGCATTCGGTTAGTTTTCTCCGTTTAGCCCAGGATTCTAAAAGATGATGGCAACTGAGCAGAGCTTGATTTTGAGAGATGACAATGAGTAAAGGGATTGAGAATGTTTGAGTGCACCATGCAATTTCCCTTTAAAAGACAACTATTTATGGAACAATCAATGGAGGTGCCCTTTAATGACATTTAGAAAGAAAATCTAGCAAATACGACTTCTACCCATGAAAACCAGCTTCACAGCCATCCCCCAAAAGTCAGTAGAAGATAAAAATCAGAATCTAAAATCTTTTGTTACTTGTTTTTCTCATAAACCAAACACGGAGCAAATATGCAGACATAACTAATCTAACACGGCTGATAATCGATTTCCGAATCCAAAATAGAATTGCAGCAAAGAAACAAGAAGATCTGGAGAAACAGAAGAAAATCTACCCGCAGTTTTACTCGGAGAAACACCCCTTAAAGTTGAAGACCTGATGTAGTAACCTGAATCTAAAAAGGCATAATTTCAGGAAAAGAAAGCCAGCAAGCGAGAGAGCCGAAGCCAGAAAGCGTCGCAGGTTACGTCAGAGAGAAATTCATGGGGATACGAACCTACTATAGGCCTACTTTATCTGAAGGTTCGGAAAAAAGCAAAACACACGCGAGGAACCTTCGTCGACCGTTAAATATGAAAGAAGACGAAATCATAGTTTGTTTGTATACGACAACATTTTATTTCAATTACAGGGAAGGAATTACATATTGTCCGCAACAGCTGTACAAAGTTATTTGCCTATAGGAATATTGAAACAACCAACAACCCATAAAGATAAAAATGAACCAATCGAAATCAGATCTTAGACAAAGGTTCCCAAAAATCGACATTCCAAAACCTTATTAATGGCTTGTAATCTGATCAGTACAGATTTTTCGCTGATCTATATTGAACCCATTTAGGTCAAAAAAAAAATGCTAGAGAGTCCGCATTGACGAACTCACAAAAAGATCTGAGTTCGTCAAGCTACTATTTCCATCATTCTAATGGAATTTAGATTTTCCAGGCCCTATAAATTGGATGACTGATTGCAAGATTCATTTTTTCTTTCAAAATATATGCCCATATTTGATAATCGTTCGGAAAAAGAGAGAAGACGAAGGAGAAGAGGGGGGGGGTGTTACATGACATGGCGCACCACGATTCAGTAGAGACTTACTTGACTATCGATAAAGACTTCAAAAACAAAGCAAAAACGAATTGCAAATCTGATCCCATAACCATTAAATCACACCCAATCCAGACAGTAAATAACAGTTACAAGTGACATCAAGCACAAAAATACAAATTGGACAAACTTCTAGCCGCGTACGTGAGAGCGGGAGAGAACAGAGCAGAGGATCGAACCTGTAGTTGAGTAGAGAAGCTTGAGACGGCTAGGCAATGAGCTCTCTCTGCAGGAAACAAGCGCAGAGAGCGGAGGGAAGAGGAGAGGACGAGACAATAGGCCCTCTATTCTCTGGTTTAAGTAGCATCCGTTGCAAGTCGAGTTACGTGAGCCGTCCGATTATTTTAATATACGTAATGGTATTAGTAGATTTCGCAACTGCCACGGACTCGTTTTGAAAAAAATAGAATCTATTAACTAAAAAAAAAAATTTATTATCTTGAGTGGGAGATATCGTCTCATTGATGATTGGAGGTAAAAAGAAAAAAAATATCATTTTAAAAATAATATTATTATAATTTTAATTCTTTTTTAAATAATTAGATGAGCTTACACGGGCAGTCCTATATACGTAGCCTATCTCATTAAAAAATTAATTTTTTTATACGGGTTCTACATTTCTTTATTTTTTTTAAAATGATTATATAACACTTGCAAACTTACGACTGTAATTATCATTTCTCTTTTAGCATTCATCAACCATTTTTCCTGAAACATACTTCCATCTCAGCGGCATATCTAGTTTAGCTCGAATTAAGTTTGCACTCCAAAATTTGAGGCTATAAATTGGGTAAAGTTAGTCAGCATTTCTTTTATTATTATTTTTTTTTTATTTATGATGTGATATTAAATAATTAAGATTTATTTATTATGTTTTACTTGTGAACCTATTATTTAATGGTATATCAAAGAATATTAAAAAAATGATGATAAATAGATTTTTCTATAAATTATAATTGCCCTCAAATTTGAAAAAATATTTTCATCATTTCTAGGGCAGTAAGACAACGAGGCTGATCGGTCTTCAATCCGATTTTGTGGTGAGTTTTTCACTCCTGGCTCGATTGGATGTAGGGGTGGTCACCCGGAGTCTGATCTGGGTACCTAAGTATACCTGAGCCTGAAATCGGATTTCAAATCCAGGCCGAGTTCTGGTCCGAATTTTGACCAGAGCTAGTACTATGGTGAAATCGGATTTTAGAAACTCATAAATTTGAGTACTAGGTTGTACCCGAAATTTTATTTTTTTATTTTTTATAAAAACCTATATTTTATTAAAGTTTTTTTAAGAAAGAAAATAATGTTCAAAATATAATACTATTGCTTTGACATTGTCCATAATAATAAAAATATATCAAAATAGAAAACTATAGGTCAAAAATAACTAAAGCTATAAACAACCAATTACCTTTTTAACTAAATGCATTTAAAAGAAAATTCAATATTCATCATGTAAAATGCAAGCAACACACAATACAATCCACTACATATTACATTGATTGGTATTTAACATTACATTACAAAATATAACATTACAAGATGTGAGATACAAAATAAGTAGCATGGGCATTATGCCCATTAGCTTCTCTCTTTGAGGATGAGATGTACTTCTCTCTTAAAGATGGACCTTAGCTCTTCATTAGCTCCAATGCCAATTCTCCGCTTCATGTAAAAAATCCTATTAACATTCGGAAAGGATATAAAACTAATGAAATTTGGAATAGATTTTGCCAGACAGTTTACTAATGAAATTGCATTGATAGGGATTTTAAAACTTCAAGACATTCTTAGAGATTGGCACAGTTACTAATTCATAATTCATGATACATTGAAAACTTTTAACCAAAACTTATTACTAATGAATTAATACATTGAGCTTTTGGTTGTATTGCTTCAAGACGTTCCATACTTTGGCTACGTTTGGATGCTGAAATGATTTTAGATGCTCTGAGTTGAATTGTGAATAATAGTATTTTGTGGATCTCATTGAGGTGTGTTTGAATGTAAATAAGTTGAAATATGTGTTTAAATATATGAAGTAGGCTGAGATGTGTTTAATTGTTTATGAAAAGTTAAAAACGTAGAGGGTCCCATCAATGATTGGTGTTAACGTCGTGTTTCGTACACTTTTAGGCCAGCTTCTAGCAACTCAAGTCTTCCGAACTGGGCCTCCGAAAATAGAGAACGATGCAACAGGTAGAGGATGGCCTTGGGGCTGGGGAGTCTCTGATGCCAAAGTTAGTATCGTCTTTTGGAAGTTTGTAAATAATAAAAGAGTCTAGGGATTAGAGAGTTTCTCGTACATGGAAGTTGCTATTTATACCGGGAGTCTGAGGGACAGATCGTGTCTGCCCCTTTGGAGTCCATGTCCTTTGTACTGTTCATTTTGTCAGAGTCCTTTAATGCGGCGTGCCTCTACGATGGTATCATTAATGTGGCGTGTACTTCGGGTAGTGGTGTCATTAATACGGCATGGTTCCATGAGTTGCTTTACCTTCGGTGGTCCATTGATATACCCATGTAAGAGGGTCATGGGTTCTCCGTCTTTCCCGTTCTGCACTATACAAGTTCCCATAAGTGAAGTGTGGCCAAGCGACGTGACTGTCCCATCAGCCATCATTATTTACTTTTCCTTATAGGTGACTTACTTTATGGGAAAGTTTGGGCCCCAAGACCGAGTATCGGGTTGAAGCCCAGTGGGCTTGTGAAGTAGGGGGAAATCCCCTTACAGTTACCCCGCCAATTCCCTTCAGACAGGTCTAAGGGGAACTATGTCTTTCCTTCCTTAGTTAATCAACTTTTGCAACTGTGACTACGCGGCCTTTTCTTTCCCAAGACAGGGGTTGCAGATTTCTTGGCGCTCACGTGTTGCACTTCTACTCCCCAACTATATCTAAGTGGCCTTTTCTTCTTTACACTATATCTGGCAACTATTCGCCTTTAGCTTGCGTGGCTGTATTTTGACGGTTCTGTTTTGCATTAAATGACGCCCCTTCAGTCCCTTCGTCATTACTCACGTCAGACAGTTATTTATTTCCCACGTCGCATCATTGGATACGCTCTGTTGGAATTGCGATGATCGTGGGATTCTAGGACTCTGTGGGGCGCGTGGATTCCTACTGCCTCGGGATATCAACCGTCAAGCTTGCCTATATAAGGTCATCTTCCTTCTCAGTTACGGGTTACTTTGTCTATTCTCTCTTTTGCTGGATATCTTGTGTTTCTCTTCGGCTTTCAAACACTTATTCTTGTGTTGTTCCCTCTGATTTCTTTTCTTTCCCTCTGGTTGGTAATGGCTCCCAAGAAATCCTCGCATCCTATCAGATTGCCTAGACCTTCCGACACTGCCCATGCCGCCGATGGTCAGGGCGACACTGCTTCAGAGGAGTTTGCTGGTTATTCATGGCATTCGGAAGTGACTTCCATTGAGGGAGACCTACGGGGTTCCTTAGTGGTGGAGCTTGAGGTGCCTCCTCCCATCGAAAGGGCAGTAGATTCTGAGGGTATGCCTCCAAATTTGTGGTGTACCCCGCCATGTTCTCTTGCGGCCTCAAGTTTCCCTTGTGCCATGTTGCATCATCTGGCGTCGCGCGTTGGAGGAGGCCGGGGCTAACTAATGATCTAAAGGCGCTTGAGTTCTTCCTCTCCCACAATCTTTTGAGGCGAGGCCGTCACACTTACGGCTTCAGACTAATTCAGGCATTGGTTCAGCTGGAGTCGCAGTATACTACCACAAGGGGGAGGAGTCATCTATTCTTCTTTTTGTCCAGCAAGGAATCAGAGTTCCCTGTTGGCCAGGCCAATCGGCGTAGATTCCCTGTTCACACCATATGGGGGCTGTGGGAGGAGCTTTCTTATGTCTGTGGTGTTTGCAATGATGTCTGGCACTTCGGTTACAACGGCGACTTGGAACGGACGAAGACTCACATCCTCCGGAATCCCCAATATGACCTGAGGGCTTTAGGTGTGCAGGAGCTTCCTCTACATGAAGTGTCTGTGGAGTGGGCTGCTCTCCTCGGGAGGGATTTAATCCCGAGTGCCCTTAGGGGTAGCTCTGCCAGGAACAATCCCGCCCTCTGGTGGTTGATTCTCCTCGGCTGCACTCCGTACGGCTCCTCTAACGAGTCTTGCTCTTATCTGCTGTTCGAGGTTATATCTTGAAACCTCATCTTCCAAAGCTCAACCTCGCTTTTAGCCTCCATTTTCGCACACTCCAGCACGCAACACCTCTTCTCATGCCCCAAGATTACCCTTCTATCATCATCTCGCCCTCCTATCTTCACCTCCTCCAACAGTTTCTCGTCACCTCTTGGGCAGGCGAGTTGCTCCTGGTGGCGTCTTGGTAGTTGTTGTCACCGTACAACTCAATTAGTTGCTTCATTACATCCCTGTTGATTTTCTTTGAAGTAACTTTGGGCACTATCAGATGTCGTAGTGATGGAGATCTCTGTCTGCCACTTCTACTGGAATATGATCTGATCAGGCTTTGGTTGCTTGCGCCTTTGCAACTTTCTGTCGTATCTAGTTGACTTACACTGTATGTCATTGTAACTTGCCTCTTTGCGTTGTAACTTGTTCTTTGTAAGTCCACGGCTTCATATTGTAACTTGTTCTTTGTAACTTCCAATCATTAATGAAACTACCTTATACTTTGTTGTGCCAGGCTGCTTGTCTTTGTGTATTTTTCTCTGATGTTTCATTCTTCTTCTTCTTTTCTTATGGCCGGTCAAGGTGGTTTTGTCGCAGGAAATTATGAAGTACACACAAGATCTACAAGGATCCCACAGACGGCGTTATTGTTAACGTTGTGTTTCGTACGCCTCTGGGCTAGGTTCCAGCAACTCAAGTCTTTCGAACTGGGCGTGCGAAAATAGAGAATAATGCAATTGGGAGGGGGTGGCCTTGGAGCCAGGGAGTCCCCGATGCCAAAGTTAGTATCGTCTTTTGGAAGCTTGTAAATAATGAAAGAGTCTAGGGATTGGAGAGAGTTTCTTGTACCATGAAGTTATAATTTATACTGGGAGTCTGGGGGGGACAGATCGTGTCTGCCCCCGTGGAGTCCATGCCCTTTGTACTATTCCTTTTGTCAGAGTCCTTTAATGCGGTGTGCCTCTGCCACAACATCATTAATATGGTGCATAGCTCGGATAGTGGTGCCATTAATGCAGCGTGGTTTCCCAATTCACTTTACCTTTGGTAGTCCGTCAATGTACCCATGTCAGAGGATCAAGGGTTGTCCGTCTTTCTCGTTCTACCCTGTAGAAGTCCCCATGAGTGGAGTGTGGCTGAGCAACGTCAGGCTTGTGCATCCCATCAGCCATCATTGTTTACTTTTCCCTATAAGTAACTTACTTTATGGGCAAGTTTGGGTCCCGGAGCTGGGTATCGGCTCGAAGGCGAATGAGCTTGTGAAGTGGGAGGAAATCTCCTTACAATTGGTTTAGATGGATTGAGTTGATTTCAACAACCAAACACAAATACTGATGGTTTCTCTCTTTCTCTGCCAAGTTAGAAAAGTCTGACTTTATGGTTGCATTTTCATTAACATGAAATTTAAAAATTTCAGAGGCCTATGAAAAGAAGCAAATATACTAGATATTCTAAAGATAAACCCAAAATGCAAGTCAAAGTAACTAGAACAAAATGAGAAACCATGAA
Source organism: Juglans cinerea (assembly GCA_961763995.1). NCBI lineage: Eukaryota > Viridiplantae > Streptophyta > Magnoliopsida > Fagales > Juglandaceae > Juglans > Juglans cinerea. The sequence goes on from CAUIVZ010000009.1 coordinate 27,288,656, forward strand.
ATTAATGCATTTTATACAACCTTTCTCAGAAGACCCTTGCTCCTCTCCAAGTCTCTTTTCTTCAGGCTGAAATCAAATCAGAGTACAAGTGATAATAAATGTAAAGCCTAATATCACATAAATATTCATAATAACAATCTGAAAAGTATGACCAACAACTTGATCTCAGGAATAACATCCAATAGCAAATATGATGACCAAGGAAATGGACGAGGAGGAGAAAAAGAATGAGAAAATGGAGAGAAGGAGATGAAGAAGAAAAGGAGGGTTGGAGGAGACAAACAGGGAGTTCGATGCGAGAGAGAGAGAGAGAGAGAGAGAGAGAGAGAGAATGGGGGCTATTTAGTGATACAAATTTTATTTTTTAAAAAAATAAAAATCAGGTACCAGATTCCATAACCGTACTTGGCCCGGCCAGAAATCGTATCCAAAACCCAATTATTCGGGTTCTAGACTAGGCCAAAAAAAATCCAACCAGATGAACAGTCTTAATCGGAGGGAACAAAAATTTAATGACTTTTAGAAAATGTTATATCATATATTATATATTTTGGAAAGAAAATTATGTAATAATGTAAATTGTAACCAAATAATATGTAACTTTTTTATAACCAACTTATCTATGGTTGGATGTTAACAATGTTAACATGTAAAATCTTAAAATAGGCTATTAACTAATATGTTATATCTTAATGTCTATTATTAAACATTGATATATACTATTAACATTATTAATTTATTACACTTAATTTAAATACTTAAATAGTTAAGTATATGCTTCGTTAGACAACTTAGACTAAGTCACTCAAGTACTTTGTTTTATCATTTTATACAATTTTATTTTGCCAAGAATTTGAAAAATAAAAACAAAATAAAAAGTGAGCTCAATCACTCTAAGGAAGGAAAGAGATCTCAGTATAAGGAGATCTCCACAAATCTAGACGGGCTCTCTATGACTTCTCTATGCATAGACTACATCACGCAGAATGACTCCAAAGGATATTCTCTCAATGGAGGCATCATCTTCTAGCTCCAGAAACCATAAATTTCTCTAGTGTATTAAGAGATACGCAAGGCCATGAGAGATTGTAAAATCGCATATAACAGTGGATTTCGCCCCCAATCTCCTTGTGGATGTAGGCTTTTATGCCAAACCGCGTAAATCTCTATATCTCTTAATTTATCTTTTATTTGCTTATTTATTATTTATTTCATGGATGAGTGCGAAGAGCACCGTATGGACGTCCGAATCATCATCGTGGACTAAGGATGACTCTTCCCTTCGTTTCAGCCTGTGGTGCGATTTTTAACATTGATAGTTGGCACCCTCTTTGGGATCTTGAATTATTATCTACACCAAAAAATGGGAAAAGAATGATTCCTTGAATTACAAGAGCATCTCTAGAAAACATATAAGATCTCCTCTCAAATTTCCACCCATTAATTTTATTTTGTTAATTCTGTTTCTGCAAAAGGAGAGGAGATATTGCAAGAGAAAATATGTGCAGGATAAATGGGACGCACACTGTGCACATGTGCACATCCCCATGGGATGTGCACAGTGCATGTAAGGAACCCATTGTGCATGTCATACACAATGGGGGTGATGGGTGCGCACCACCGTGCACCCAATGGCTCACATTGGCAGGCATAAGGGCCCACCACCTCATCTGTCTAGCAGAGCCGATGGAAGCTTTCGTGCTGGTTTTGCTCCTCTAAGAACCAAGCAAGCTAAAAGGGCCACGTCCAGGGGTTCGTGAGCTAACAAGCCCACACCAGCCACAACTTGACTCGCCGACATTTTCTACGACCGGCAAGAAAGTCCTCAACCACAGAAGTTGATCCCTCTAGCTACCCTGCCTCCAGTCCCTCATCGCCAAACATGAATTTGCACCTCCTCTGATGACCATGAGCTGCTGAAGCCCCAACAACCACCACTTGTCTTGTCGGCATTTTTTGCCTCCGACAAAGGAGATTCTAGACCACGGAAGTGTTGCTCGCCAGTTCCTCGTCGCTGAAGAACCTAGATGCTAGCAGGAGGTATTCATGGTTCTGCACCTCCCGTGACAATAGTGGGCTGGTGAAGTCGCCAGCAGCCACTACCTGGCCCACCGGTGTCTTTTGCCACCGGCACAGTGGTCCCTGACAACATAACCCCTACTGCAGAGCTTCTCACCACGTAAGCTTCTCACCACCAGTGCTTGCCACTAAAGTTCCAGGTCCTTGCCACACTAACCAATGCTAGTCCATAGAAGTTCCTCCCCGCCAGCACCAATTGCTCACCCACAAGTGTTTATCACCACAACCAATGCCTCACAACGATTGCTCACCTGCAAGTGTTCCTTGCAACACATCGTTAGTAAACCTGTTGACCTTCCTCTCCCACGAAGACAACATGACAGCTCCACGACTGGCAACAAGTGTCAAACAGTCCGCCACTTCTGTGACGGGTAATAGCCACAAGCATGTCGCCCAGCTCACCTACATGGAGAATAACAACAAGGCGATCAAGCATCTCCTCTAGTAAAGTCGAGTCCCTTGACTGCTTTGATCCTCACCCATAAAGTCGAGTCCCTTGACTCGCACGGCGAACAACAAGGAATGATAGTCCCTTGATTGCTTCGATCATTGCCCACATAGCCGAGTCCCTTGACTCGAGGTGAACAACAGATGTTGACAGTCCCTTGAATGCTTCTACCCTTGCCCTCAAAGTTGAGTCCCTTGACACGCAATGAACTATGGGTGATGGCAGTCCCTTGACTGCTTCGACCCTTGCCCTTAAAGTCAAGTCCCTAGACTCTTATGATGAACAACGGGCTATGAAAGTCTCTTGACTACTTCGACTCTCACCCTCAAAGTCGAGTCCCTTGACTTGCGGTGAACAAAGGGCGATGACAATCCCTTGACTACTTTGACCCTCGCCCACGAAGCCGAGTCCTTTGACTCGTTGCGAACAACGGGTGATGACAGTCCCTTGACTATTTCGACCCTCACCCATGAAGCCGAGTCCCTTGACTCATACGGAAAACAACAAGTGTTGACAATCCCTTGACTACTTCGACCCTCGCCCTCAAAGTCGAGTCCCTTAACTAACGACAAACTATGAGAAATGATAGTCCCTTGATTGCATCGACCCTCGCCCTCAAAGTCGAGTCCTTTAACTCATGGCGAGCTATGGGCGATGATAGTCCCTTGACAAGTTCGACCCTCGCCCATAAAGCTGAGTCGCTCAGCTTGCACAATGAGCAACAGGCGATGATAGTCTCTTGATGGCTTTGGCCCTCACCCCAAAGCTGAGTGCCCTTGCACTCGTGCCACAATTGCTGCCAGCAGGTTATCTCTGAGAACGAGACCCCAAGCTCCACAACTGCCTCACGCAGGTTACCTTCAACAACGAGTCAACGGGCTCGGCAATTGCCTAAGATAAACTCAGGGGGTCGACGAGCTCATTGACCATTTAGTGCAGATTACAGCAAACGAACTCTAACATCAATACCAATAGAAAATCACCTCAAGGGGCAAAAAATTCTCTAATGCCATCAAAAACAAAATATTAGTATCAACGGGAATATGAGCTCATTTCTCACGATAAACAGTCCCGTGCAAGCATCTGAACACTTAATTATCAGGAAAATGTTCACACAAACCAGCTTCCTGGAATTTATTTTTTCTGCAGATTATTGACTTGTAGATTCTCAATGCCTTCTTATGAAGCAAATCGACCTTAAGAATTGCGGGCATTTGTCTGGGATAAAGTTGACTGGGTCCAACCCATTAAAAACTTATCACTAATAATGAGGAAAGAGATAAGGCAAATTGACTCAGGCCTTGTTTGGATACCAAAATCATCTCAACTCAACTCATCTCATTTTATCTAATCATTACAATTATTCCAAATTCTCAAAAAAAAAAATACAATAAACAAATTTTTTAAGTCCTAAAACAAAAATAATATTAAAAAATAATATGTTAATAATATTTTATTCAACTTTCATCTCAACTTATGTTATCTCAACTCACTATCCAAACCTTCCCTCAGACTCTTAAAAGGAAAGGGCTTCATAATACAAGTATGACTCAATCACTCTAGGAATTAAAGAGAACTCTATATAAGGTGGAGATCTCCACAAATCTATACATGCTCTCTACGACTTCTCTATGCACAGACTCCATCGTAGACAATGACTCCAATTGATCTTCTCTCAAGGAAGGCATCAACTTCAGCCTCTTGAAACACTAAACTTCTCCAGTGTATTGAAAGATATGTGAGGCCATGAGAGATTGTTAAATCACTTATTATGGTGGATTTCGCCCCTAAACTCCCTGTGGACGTAGACTTTTATGCCGAACCACGTAAATTTTTGTATCTCTCCATTTATCTTTTATTGGCTTATTTATTATTTATTATTTATTATTTATTTCATGAATGAACATGAAGAGTACTGTATCGACGTTTGAATCATCATCATGGACTAGAGATAACTATTTCCTCTATTCTGACCTGTTGTGCAATTTTTGGCATAGAATTACAATTATTAAATTATCAATAAAATTCTTTGTTCTTGCCAACCATTACATAACTCGAGCCATCATCTATTGTAACTTGTATATTACTCTAACTTATTCCATCATACTATCAGGTAGTTGAGGCTACAAGAAAGTGCATTTTTTGGAACGAGAATCTTTCGTCTCCAAGTTGTCCCTATAAGACCATCACAAATGTATTATGGGACGAAAATATTAATTTCATCCCAAAAAATATTTTTAGAGATGAAATGGTTCTGACCCGTTCGAACAAAATCTTTTTTGGGGATGAAACAGTTTCGTCCCAAAATTTAGTTCGAAATGAATATATATTGTTCGTACTTATAGTTAACTGTTTGAATGGGTCAATAAATTTATTCGAATGACACGAATTTGACTGCTCCCATTCGAATAAAAAAGTAACGCTTTCTTGTTGTTTGAAAAAGTAACATCCATGAACATAATTGGAATGAAACTTTGTGTTCAAACGTTCAGACTGACCAAATAAGTTTGAACGGTTAAGTTACCGTTCAAATATTGATGGGTTTAGTTCAAAGTAATTTTATGCATTTGAATGCGCACACATGCACTATATTTGAACGTATTAGAAATCCATTCGAACTGGATTGATGATTTCATTTTCATTGAAATGGTTTTTTATGTTGATTGTTCAAATGTTAATAAATAATGATTATCGTTTGAACCTAATATTTTCTGTTCGAATGGTAAGAAATTGCACAGTAAATTATGAATTTAAAATAATAAAATCATATTTAAAAGTAATAATTAAAATATCACAATTGTTCAAATGTTTCATTAATATAATAATTTCAAAAGACATAAACAATAAGAGAATAATTTCTAAATTGGTGGTGGCATAAAGTTCTGTGACATCATTAATTGCACACGTTCGAACATTTGTTGTGTCTGAATTTCCATCTCCCCCCGCAAGTCTTCTTGGTGTTGTTCTCTTAATCATGCATCCATATCTGATGCGTGATGTAATTATCCTCCAACTCTCATTAGTTGGACTTCAAATGTTTGATCTCGAGCCTTGCTTCCTTAAGTCCCTAGATTTGTTATTCAATCGACTTTGAGAAGACGATGAGGTTGAGAAGAAAAGCATCACATAACGTTCAAAACCCCTCAAATATCCAAAACGGAATCCAAGAACCTGAGTAAAAATCTGGACATCGTTAATTGAGGATTCATCATACACAACATTTTACCAAAGTGCAACCATCTTCTCTAGGAGAAAAACAAAAAAAAAAGAAAAATCATTACAAGTACTATAAATAACATAAATATTATTAGGCAATAAAAATGGACTAAACTTACATAATTTGCTTCTACTTCAAGACTGTTCCAAACATCATCGCTATTTGTATGTGAGTCCAAAGACTCGCGGTACAGCCAATAGTCGTGAAGGTCAAGAGGCTCCACGACCCTTTTACTTAGCCACCCAAGGCGAGTCTTAAGACTTGTGGTGCAATCAATGGGCGTGGAGGTAAAAAGATCCCATGACCCCCTTACTTAGCCACCAAAGTCGAGTCCAAAGACTTGTGCTACAGCCAATGGGCATAGAAGTCAAGAGGCCCCACAACCCCTTTACTTAGCCACCAAAGTAGAGTTCTAAGATTCATAGAGTAGCCAATGGGCGTGGAGGTCAAGAGGCCCCACAACCCTTTACTTAGCCACCAAAGTCGAGTCCAAAGACTTGTGGTGCAGCCAATGGACATGGAGGTCAAGAGGCCCCATGACCCTTTTAGTTAGCCACCAAAGTCGAGTCCAAAGACTTGGAGTGCAGCCAATGGACGTGGAGGTCAAGAGGCCCCACAACCCCTTACTTAGCCACCAAAGTAGAGTCTAAAGACTCGCAGTGTAGCCAATGGGCATGGAGGTCAAGAGACCCCACGACCCCTTTACTTAACCACTAAATTCGAGTGCAAAGACTCGCGATGGAAACTACTTAGCCATGTTTGGAGGTTTGCGTTGGAGCCGGCAGGCAGTGAACATGTATATCAATAACACAAAACAAGGACAAACCAAGTGTCAATGTTACAAAAAGAAACCTCAAAGGAAGTAGCATATCAATAGTGCAAAACGAGGCTAAACCAAGAGCCAATGTTATAAAAGGCACAAATAGAGGTTTATCACTACAGTGGTCTAAAATATTGTTTGAAAAGAAGAAATAAAAAAAGAAGAAGAAAGAAACAGAAAATCATAAAGGTAAATCCGGCCTCCTTCATGAAGATGGAGCTGCCGGAGGCTTCGAAGGTGAAGGAGTGGACAAGAAGGCGTCGGGCATAGTATTGCGCTCCAAAGCGTCCATGAACTGGCATGAAACCTCATCAGGTCTGAAGGAGTCGAGGTCCAACCACCTTAAGTCAGTCCAAGGATTAGCTAGTAGGTGAGATTGTAAGCTGGCCTCGCCAGCCCCATATCCATGTCCAAAGGCCCGATCCCTAACAGTCTTGGTGATCGCTAGTTGTGGTAGCAAATGGGCCAGCTCGCCCCAAGAAGCAGCCAATTCTGATTCCATCTCCAACAACCACTGCTTCTGTTCCTTCACTTTCATATTTAAGTGTAGCATGATTTGGTTCATTTTGCCCTACTTGGCATCTATTTCTTCTCTGTCCTTCTTGTTAGGAGTAAACCTGCCTCGTAGGACCCCTCCATTTCTGACAGCTAAAGGCCAAATTGCCTACGAGTTTCCTCATGCGATGCCTTTAATTCTGAAAGGTCAAGGGCAAGTTGCCTTTGAGCTTCCTCAAAAGAAGATAACACCTGGGTAGACCCCAAGCATCATTGCTCTACGTCAGCCAACAACTATTGAGAGGAGTCCAACTCTCCACTCATGTGGGATAGCTGGGCACAAGCAGAATCTCGTTCAGACTTCGCTATTTGCAAGGCAAAGCTGTAACGCACGTTGAGGGATTTGGCACAAAGTAACTCACCACGGAGCTCAGATGCTTCATCGCGCAGGAGCTTGAGGTCACCCTCCAATGAGCTGATGTACCCATCAGACTGCTCTAGGTAAGACTCCACTTCAATTTTCTTAGCCAATAGCTGACTCAGTTCCTTCTTAGCAAAGAACCCAAACATTCACCTAGTACATACCTACGACTCCAGTTTGGCACGATCATCCACAATCCTAGCTGCTAAGTCATCCATGCCCTACAAAGCACAAGGAAACAGTAAGGTATGGGCCATACATGTAAAGGAAAGTACAACCAAGCCAACAATGTCATACCGAAGACAAAGAAAAATTCAAGCGTTGAGACATCTTCGCCACTGCTCCATCCTGAGGAGGGGAACAGCTGAGAAGGCCCCTCAACCCCTCCCACTGTGTCACGTTGCCCCTCCACATGGGCTCTCCCCAAAGAATGCGTCAAAGGCGTAGAAGAGATGGCTAGAACCTCTACCTCAGGCACGGATGCACCCTGGTCCACGGGGGTGTCAAATTCAAAACTGTCGACGGGGCCGCCATCTCTTCCATCGCCATATCCAGACGCTTTCATGGTCTGTAGGCGAAGCCTCACCCCCCGAGACGATTGTAGGGAGGGAACTTAGATTGGAGCCTTGGTCCCCACGACCATCAAGGTTTCCCCCTCGAGAACAAAGAGTCCATGGCATAAATTTGGGCATCGCCATTACTAGGAGTCACAACTTCAGACGCCATAACCCCAACAACGCCCATAGAGAATGCATCATATATGTTAGATGCAAACTCGCCGCCATTGGAAGTCGAAACTAATGAGAGGAGAGAAGGAAACTTGAAAGAGGGTGTACCCATTAAGTCCATATCAAAGTCAAAGGCTATGGCCAAGTCGACAAGGGCTTTGCCCATGAGCCCATCAAGGTCGTCAAGTCCAGGAGACACAGGCGGTAACACATGTACAGGAGAAGCAGAGGGCGTCTACCCCCCCCCCCCGCCCTTCCCCTGGTAGTCGGGTTGGCATCAGAATCAACGACCACTTCTGATCCCAAATTGCCAGCTACAACTTCAACTTTTTCAGCAAGGCGATTAGCAGGTGCGTCACCCTTAGTGCAATGAAGACGTTTTTTAGGAGTCTCAGAAGGTAGAGAAGCAGGCCTCTTATTTGAAAGAGGCGTCACAACCTTTAATTTACGCCCCTTAACATGGGAGCGGTCAAGCACAACAAAGAATCTGTCAATGTTGGCCAGAGTTAAGAGCTTCTCAGTCCATAGGGCATCCTCATTATCTTTGGCCCAATTAAGGACTATGTCGATGCAAAAATATTCTCGGTTAGTCAAATCTATAAGAATCTTTTTGTCATCAGGGACCCTGCCCCAATTAGCCCGGATAGGGAAGTCCTGAATGGTCATTTTAAAGGCGGGGAATTCACAGCCACCACTAGAAATAAGAAAAAATTTATTTTGCCACTATTTGACATTCGAATGGTCGCTTTCAAATGTTGCCAAATGTTGTGAGCGAACACGAAAACTATAGATATTACCTGGTAGCCCTTTCACAGAATAGAACGACAGGAATTTGCGAGTAGTCAAATTTGGGTACATCTCCCCCAAAGGTTCCAGAACCATACGGAACACCACACCAGAGCACAAAAGCACACGCCAAGCGTGTGAATGAAGTTGGGCAGTTGCTAATCGAAGAAAATGAAGGACATCACAAACAGGGCGGATGAATGGAAGGCGCAAACCGTGCATTAGGTCACAAACTAGGAGGACAACTCTCCCCGAGAAGCCTTCCTCGTTCATAGCGTGCTCCGAAGGAAGAGTGAGAACCACCATTTCAGGGATGGGATACGAAGTCCTCAGCTTTGTCAAGTCTTGGGCGATGAGTGTGGAGCGCCACGTGAACCCCTCAAAGAAAGGTAAAGTTTGACCATCAGAGGATTCGGGCGTAGAATGGCAGTAAACCCTCGATGGGACTTAGGCAGAAGCTCGGCTAGGAACATGAGAAGAACCATGCTAAGCCATTGTTGTATGAACTGGAAGAAACGAGATCAAAATGGTGAAGGATGGCGAGTGTTTCTTGAAACTTGAGAAGAGAGTTAAGGAAGGAAAAGAAACGAGAAGAGGAAATGACCCAAAAAGATAAAAGAAGTGGAGCGGGAAAAAGAAGCAATGATGAATAAAAGCATCGTCGGTTATCATTTTTTGAATAAAAGAAATAATGAATAAAAGCGTGGGAACAATTATGGATGACGTGGGCACATCTTTAATACGGAAAGTTGAATCTTCCAAAGCCCACACCTTAGTTAGTATAGACCCTCAGCGTGGTAAAAGGAGTAACGATCTTAGGGATCGTCCATCTGCCCCAAACTAGTAGTGTAGAGTGAAAGCACGAATTGATGAATTTTCCACGTGCAGACACGAAGGAAATTAGTGGGATAACTAGAAGGGATATTTAAGGTCTCGGAGGAATAAGCCCATCTGTTAGAGGGCCCAAGTCTGAGGCCTCAAGAATCAGGGCTGATATGCAAGCCCAGAGATTGAACCTATGGACACGTGGTGGATAATATAGAGAATAGATAATACCTCCGATGGATCAGGAAAGCTATCCTACAAATTTATTCGAGACTTATCCAAGATAAATTCTGGAACTAGCCGTTATCAACACCTTCATACTCTTATAAATAACACATAAATGTAACGTAGTTGTCATTCATTCATATACTTATATTGAGACAACTTCTCTCTAACTTAGGCATCGGAGTTCCACTGAGCACCCCATGCCGCCATCTCATCTATTGCAGGTCATCCATGCAGTTGGTGGTGTGCAATACGTCCTTAATTAACGTTGATCGAAACAAAAAGATACAATACCAAAATGCAATATTAACTGGAAACCAAATGGCATTGTTTTTTTTTTCTTTAAAGAATATATAACATGCAGTTCATGTGCTTCAGCATTCAACACATAATGGTAAAAAAAAAGAATTTAATTTAGAGATGACAAAAACTTTATAAAACTGAAGCATTTGTGACACAAAGAAGCTAACTATAAGCTGTGCCACCTTTTGTGATGCGTCAATAATGATGGAAAGCTCTAGTAGTCCCAAAGGATGGATCTTAGGCTTGTTCCCGATGAAACTAATTAAAAGCTGGGAATTGCACCTTCTGTAAGTCCTCCAAGAACGTCTTTCTTCAAGATTAGTGGAAAGGACAGCTTGCACATGGCTTCACCGGAGATCAGTTGGTACTCCAAAGCATCTTTGGTTCTATCAAATTATTCGATGAACAACATATTGAACATTTTGGCAATGGGTGATCCATGATTGCTCAGGAGAATGGAAGATCAGACTGCAGATGAGATACGTACGTCATCGACAAACAAGGAGTGACGGTCGTCGTTGGCATGCAGCTATATTAATCAGTTGACAAGTTTGGTTTGCGTGTCTCTAACTTGGTCTTTGAAAGTTTTCTTGCCAACATCAGACTTGCGGCCATCGCCTCGATGGGAGTTTGAGTTTGCAAAGAGGCATTGTTGGCAATTTGTTTGGCATGCAGGTTTCGCACCAATGATGATTATGTGAGTACTGTTGCTACTAGTACGCGGTATGACGATTGTTAAGATCAGATCACCGAGCAAATGTTGACTGGACAATTGCTGTTACAAGAAGTTTCCTTTTTAGCCTTGACGGTCCTTTGAACATGCATTGTCTCTTGCAAAAGCTTTCTTAACTTCCTTCCGATATATATTCGTAAGGTTAGTTGCTCGAGTCTTTATCATATGATTTTCTCACTAGATCTTTTATGATGATCTTCAGTCTTCTAAAACATGTGGTAGGAGCTGCTTGTACGATGGGCTTTTGACCATGCAGTAGTGGCAACTGGTGAGCCTTGATCCAGCTGAAAAAACAGCAGTGAATGCTTTCATTTGGTGCCCCGTTCAATGGACCTTTGATCTATAGTGGCCAATGAACCTTGACCCATCATCATGTACGATTTTGTTGCGACGAAATTGAGGTGATGAACACCTAAAACCTGGAATAATGGATGCCTTCTTGAAAGAGAAATGGGAATGATATTGGCTATACATGACCCAAAATGATGGAACCTTCGATGATAAAGTCAATTAATTGGAAAAGGCGAAGAAAGCTTTCTCTAATTTCCATGACCCAAAATGATGGAACCATCTGCCTCTCTCCCTCCCTCTCCATCTGATCCATCTCTCTCTAGAATAGTTATGTGTAGAAGGCATTTTTTGGCAAATATAAGTACTTCATGTCTCTAAGCTTTTTCTAGAGTTCAAAATCGTCGCAAATACTCCAATAATCACTACATTTGATCAATTTCGGTGATTATAAATTCGTTACATTTTCGACGAAATTAAGCTTTCACTTCTGATCAATTTCATCAATAGTAAAAAACTGTCACAAATAGTTATTATTTCCGGCAATTAAGTTAGTCGCAAATAGTTAAAAATTCGCCGCAAAATCTGAATAACCCGTAATAAAAAAATAATTCAGATAAGTTTATTTCCGGCGCTTTTGTCTCGCCGCAAATAATCATTTATTGGACGCGAATAAATAGTTTTTTCCGACGAATATATTTCACCGAAAAACTTATAAAATTTCGGGGTAAAAAGGGAATTTACTTGTTTTCGACGAGTTCAAAAATAGCTGGAACTGCTCATTTCCGATGACTAAAATTCGCCAGAAATAGTCATGTACAATTTTTTATGAATTTTGTAAAAGGCTATTTTCGACTCTTTTGATTCGCCACTAATAAGTATTTAATTGGCCGCGTATGACTTTTACGACGACAATGTTCACCGCAAAAAGTATGGATTGTTGCGATTTTCCTATTCGATGGAAATAAGATGCCGCTACAGTAACAATATTTTGTTGTGACGACCTAAATCGCCGCAATAGGTATAAAAGTCGCCACAAAAAAGTGAACAGTGAATTCTCTCTCAACATTTCCAAACTTCGCGTTGAGAAATGGAAATTGCCGCAAATAAGGACTATGTGCAGCGATTTTTTTTTGTGGCGATCTTAAAATTGCTGGAAATGACCTATTTTCTAGTAGTGTTTCCACTATCCTTATAAATCTTTATATATATGTAGGAGGTCCTCCATCTGGGTGATATTATCATTGACACATTGCATTTGCACATCGCTAAGATCATAAGATTGTTATGCTAACTTAGGAGGGGGGAGAGGCGTTCTAATTACTTTCTGCATAACATCTTAGTTTATTATTAGTATGTTTGCTTCTACCTTCTAAGGAAGTTGTAGAGGTTTGTTTCCTGATAGGATACATATAACAAAAAGAGATCTAGATGACATCGTTTAGAAAATTCGATATGGATAATTGTAGAAGTTTGGGGAGCATAATTAGTGAGTTAAAAGTAGAAAAAACTATATGGATTTACCATTTATATGATGTGATCTTGTGTCACCCATTGTCTGAACAAGTTATATTGACTATCGAGATTGAAAAACTTCGGCCCATTTAAGTAAGAGAAATACACTAGCTATAAAAGAATTACACAAAAATAATCTCAACAACTGATATAATTTGATGTAGGAAATTACTCAAGTACTCCTGTAATGCAGCGGAAATATCTACCAATTCACTCAATAAATTGGTTAGTATTCAAGCATGTAATTAATTTAATAATTAAACAATAACATAAAATAAATAAATTGCATAGTACTAAGATTGGTATCGAAGGGAAACTCTTTAAAGAACTCTTTAAAGGTAAAACTCTGCAGGGCAGTCAAATCCAAGAAAGTCAATCTTATTATTTGAAAATTAATTATAAGTACTCATCAATTATAAAACATTTGCAACTTGACTCTCTTACTTGCCCAGACAAACAGCCCGTTTGTCTTCTACTGCGGTAGCCGCCAGAACCTCTGGCGATCTTTAAATATTGCCTTTCCTCCTAAAACTCTAGGGGATGAAGTCCAATCACACAATCTTCCACGCTCGAAGCACGATCACACTCAAAGAGAGATCACAAATATAAAAATTCACTAAGGGATTTTCTCACCAAACAATGCACTAGAAAGTGCTCTAGAAAATATGTAGATCTGAATCTCTACATATCCTAACCAATAGGATCCCTTAAATAAACAATCTGAAAATCAATTCTAATTGCAGTAGGATTCTGCTGACGAAACAAATCTAATAGGAGTTTCAAGTGCTGCAGGAATCTATTGAAGAGAGAACTCTGTTGATAGACTGCTAACAGCCAGCGCTGAAGTTTCATCAGATAACTGCTTGATAGTTCGAAATTCTTTCTGCTCGATATCTTATTTTTGAATCTTCTATCCAAATCACTTGATATCTCCTATATTTTCGGACCTTCAATCTTGAGCAAAAGTCTTTTGAATCTTTATCTATTCAACCATTTATCTTAGAATTTAAATATTCATAGATAAAGATAAAGATAAACTTTTATCTATTAATCTACTTATCTTTGAATTTAAATATTCATAGATAAAAATAAAAATAAATTACATTCATCCAATAATTCAAATAGATCCTAGTCATCTAATCCTAGTCAACAAACTTTTACATCAACAATGTAGTTTATCAGATTGTAAAGTTACTTTTATTGTAAAATATATCTAACAGATCACATAAAATCACATCAATTTTTAAGATTTCATTTGTGACTCTAGTAGTACTCCTCAAACAAAAATTGCCACCCCTAAGAGAAACATGATCACATGATAAGAAACTCTCTTTTTATGAAAGTCTTAAAAGATGGTTTAAATTACGTCATATAATAATGTTACCTTCCACTCTACTGCCGGCAGATGAAATTATATTTGTGGCACCACCTACCTTGCCAAACATTTTTAATGAATTGAGTGAAATGATCAAAGGTTTTGGTTTGCTAAGAAATTAGGCCCTAAGCAAGCCGACCTAGTACTTAATCAGCATCATAGCCCAAATTTTAAAATTCACACCTAACTCCAATAATGGGTCAGTTGTGAGATTGATAACAGCACTTTTTTTCAGTAGAAATTTTGAAGCATTAATTCAATTAATTAATTAAGTGGTTTATGAGTAGGTGCATCATCAAAATGTTACAAAGAACTTTTTTTTTTAAAAAAAAAAAAAACAATCAAATCCCATCTAGTTCGTTAAAAAAAATCTAATAGTGATAAATGTGTCACATCTTATAATATAATAGGATGAAAATGAGATGTGATCGAGTGTAATGTAACATTATTTATAATAAAATAATATACAGTCTTGTAATCATCATCTTTTAACCATTCTATAATGTGACATTAGATTAAGAAAAATATTATAAATTGTGAGAATTTCTTTAAATTAGAATCCCACTTTAAAAGTTGTAAGAAAACTACAATAAGAAATGTTATTAATTATCAATTCTATTATCTTTAGTCATGCTAATTAATGTGTTGTAATTAATTCATCAAGATTAATCAATTGTAATTCTATTTATAAACCATAGTGATTATGATATTTGACATTTGGTTATCGTAGCATCAACTACATTAAATCACGAGAATTATATATACAAGTTATTATGTTAGTTAATTAGTGTGTTACTATATTCATAGGTCCTCTATAGTCATGATATAGGAGTTATAATATTTAATTTATGAAAGTTAGATAAGGAACAGTTTATTATATATTTCATATATATATGCTAAGTTATATAATACGCAAAGTTATTTCATATCTATATGAGTAATTATATATTCAACCGTAAAATGCGTAAACGTCGCATAATCACTTTGAAAAAAAGTGTGGTCCACTATTAAAAAATTAATTTTTTTATGTGGGTCTCATATTTTATTCATTTTTTTTAAAACGATTATGTGGTTGTTGCACAATTTACAGTTACAAATATATTTTCTCTATATATTTTGTATACATTTTATTTGATATATCTATCCATATAAACTTTTAAATGAAAAAATAAATAGACTTGGATTTTATCCATTTATTTTTCAACAATATCTATCTATATAAACTTATATGAATGCTTTTTGTTTAATATTCAGATATTAATTTTATAAACAAACTATTTATTAAATAATTGGGAGTCGGGCCGACTTTTTATGATCCGAATCATTCAAATAACACTGCTGGATTTTATTTACGGCACCAGCGGCAAAGTATAATACACAGTACATTTTACCGTATATTTTATAATACATATTCTAAAAAGAGAGTATTTTATAAAGTGGTGTTATTTTTATAAAATATTGTGTTATTTTTATAAAATATTTTATAAAGTGGATTTTTTTATTTTTTTTTAAATATTAAAAAATACATATATATATATATATATATATATAAATGATAATATAAATAACTGTAGCTGCAGCGGGAGGTGGGAGCAGTGTAGAGCCACCCTTATTATTTTTCAAGTATAATAATGGAGAATCTTTTAAGCTTTACAGACAAGTTTGGAGTTGGAGTTGGGACTTGGGAGCAGTAAAATCTGTTTTTCAGTACGCGGTAAAGGGAAGGAGAACAGGGAGAGGTGTCGGGGAGACTCGCAGCATGTGATTCCTTCACCGATAAACCGGAGGTGTTTCTTAATGAAGTGGGGTCACTCCAAGTGGAACCAGCTGGTCTTCCTCATATTCTCTCATCATTGTAATCTTCTTGGCAAGATCTGATTTTTTTTTCTCCCTTACGAAGAGGAATTCGCAGGGAGAGGGAGAGGGAGAGGGAGAGGGAGAGGTAGGGAGGTGTGCGAGTGAAAGATCCTTTCTGTTTGTTTGTTTTGTAGAGAGAGAGAGAGAGGATGAAGGGCTACCTGTTCAAGTGAAGAGCTTCGATCTGCCACTTTGTCTATAGGTACTTCCTGTTTCTTTTTTCTTGGACCCCCAAAGTAAAAAGAAGTCACATTTTACTTCATTTGGGGATGCTATGCGTTTTTAATTTATTTTCTTGATGGGTTGCCAGTTTTATTGGGACAAAATTGAAACATAAACTTTGGTCTTAGCAGCATTGTAACTAGAAGCTGGCCATTTGCAGATTTGCTATATAGACAGACATGATAAATTTGGGAAATTTTCTTTTTCTTTTCTGAGAAAATGTAGGGGGAAATTAAGAAAAAGGGTGAGTTGCTATCTTAGATTTACGGTTATTCTCACTGATAAATTAACCATTGAGCTCAACCCAAAGTAGGACAGAGAAATTTCTCTCCCTACCACTCCCATTTCTCCCCACCCCTTTTTCCTCCGGGATTTCTGTCAGAAACTTCAGTCCTAGAGCTGCTCCTTTTAAGAGGTGCTCTTTGTCCGGATTTTCATTATTCTCTTCTATCTTATGTGGTCGAAGATTAAATTCAGTATGTTTTGGAAATTTATTAAAGTAACTGTCAAAATGGTTATTCAATTAGCGTTTTAAATTTGAGACTTCTAAATTTCTAATCGTCTTCATGAAGGATAATATTGAGGAATGATAAGGAGATGGCAAGGAAGGGAAATTGGTTTTCTAGTGTAAAGAAAGCTCTTAGCCCAGAGTCCAAGGAGAAGACTGACCAGGTTTGGAGAAATTCGTTATATCTTTTGAGTACCTGGGTTTTTTCAATGATTGAATGGGTTTCTGATAGTTTTAGCGACTGTTTTCCAGAAATCTAGTAAAGCGAAAAAGAAATGGTTCGGGAAGCAAAAGCAATTGGGTTCAAATTCTGCCTCTTCAGGGATTGCCACAGTGCCACCTCTTCCTCAGCCGGAAGAGGTGAAATTAACAAATGGAGAGAATGAGCAGAGGCAGCATGCTTACTCTGTTGCAGTCGCCACTGCTGAGGCTGCTGAGGCTGCTGTTGCTGCTGCTCAAGCAGCTGCTGAAGTAGTTCGACTCACTACAGTTACTCAGTTTGGAGGAAAACTGAGGGAGGAAGTGGCAGTAATCAGGATTCAAGCAGCATTTCGAGGATTCATGGTACATGCTACGTTCTTTTTATTTATTTTCATTTTTATTCTTCACCTTGTTATTGATGCAACTTATTTTAATAGAAGCTAAGTTGATCGGCTTCTTTTAGAAGCTATATTTAATTTACAGATCGCTCAAGTTTAAAGTTATCAATGGCTGCTACAAGTTGTTACAGGAAATTTTGGGCTCAGTAATGTGGCTTTCTTAAGGATTTTGCATTTCATTGTATTCAGGCAAGAAGGGCATTGCGGGCTTTAAGGGGGCTGGTCAGGCTGAAATCAATGATGGAAGGGCCTGTTGTGAAACGCCAAGCTGCAAAAACCCTCAGATGCATGCAGACTTTAGCTCGTGTGCAATCTCAGATCCGTTCCAGGAGGATCAGGATGTCAGAGGAGAATCAGGCTCTCCAAAAACAACTCCAACATAAACGAGCAAAAGAGCTTGAGAGCTTACAGGTCTCTGTTGTTTCTTTTTTATTCTGTAGGATTTAATAAAACCATGCTAATCACATAGCAATGTTTCATCATCTAATTTTTTGCCACGGGATGATGGGATATTATTTTTATTGAAAAGACTTAGGGGCACTGTTGATGACTAGAATCTGGCAGCCAGGTTTAATTAGTTTGCCCTCATGCCTAGTTGTTTCATGAGTTAAACTGTGAGTGTCAGCTCAAATTTTTCCATAAAACACCATAAAAGGGCGTGGAATTATAGTTTTTAGTGCTAAGTTCCAATCCTACTTTCCTCGCTGCATCTTACTTGTTTGGATGTTATAACAGATTGGGGAGGAATGGGATGACAGCCTTCAATCAAAGGAACGAATTGAAGCAAATCTTCTTAGCAAGTATGAGGCTGCTATGAGGAGAGAGAGAGCACTAGCATATGCTTTCTCTCATCAGGTGATCTATTTCTCTTGCTAATTTATCCTATAATTTTTATGAGCCCACTTTGATTTTTCATGTCTGACCATTTTTGGTTCTCCTCATAATTTGAGGATAATCCTTTCCCACATATTATAATTTCGAAACTTTTTTTTAGTGTATTTTACCTCTCAAACTCTCTCATAAGTAAGAGATATGTTTCAATTTATTTAATATTTTGTTATTTTTATTACCTTTCAACCTACAAACTTCAAATCGTAATTTCATTTTTGTTGACATTTCAACCCGAATACGTGCCTTGGAAATACACCTAACATGTATTGTCTTTTCATTTGATATCTAGATAATTATTAACCGTTTTTACCACTAGATAGATTTGGCTCACCTTTGGAAAATCTTCTGGTCCCGCCACTGCTTTTGCATTTCATTTGTCTTACAAGTGAGGCAGTGACTCACATCTGCATTAAGTACTCTGAATGTTGAATGCACCAACCTCCGAGTCTAACCTTGGAATGAATCACTAAACAGAAAGCTTGGAAGAATGGTTCAAGATCTGTGAACCCAATGTTTATGGATCCAAGCAATCCCACCTGGGGTTGGAGCTGGTTGGAACGATGGATGGCTGCCCGCCCATGGGAGAGCCGTAGCATGAAAGAGAAAGAACTAAACAATGACCACTCATCAGTAAGGAGTGCTAGCCACAGCGTTGTTGGTGGAGATATCTGCAAATCTTTTGCCTGCTACCAGCTCAATTCTGATAATCATTCCCCAACTGCCAGCCAAAAGACAGGCCAACCTAGCTTCCAGTCCCCTTCAACCCCAAGGCCAGCTTCCTCGAAAGTAGCTAAAAAAGTGAAACCAGCAAGTCCAGGTGGAGGATATGCTCCAGATGATGATTCTAAAAGCATGGTTAGTTTCCAGTCCGGCCAGTTTCGAAGGCATAGTATTGCTGGGTCATCAGTGAGGGACGATGAGAGTCTGGCAAGCTCTCTAGCAGTTCCGAGTTATATGGTACCCACGAAGTCCGCAAGAGCAAAAACCAGATTGCAAAGTCCCTCGGGGGCAGAGAAGAACGGGACACCGGAAAAGGTGTCTTTCGGGCCTGCAAAGAAACGGCTTTCATTCCCACCCTCACCGGCCAGGCCAAGGCGGCATTCAGGTCCACCAAAGATTGATGTCAGTCTCAATGTGGAAAACAACATGAGCAATGAAGTGGGCAGTTAATAACATCTAGTCAAAATTGAGAGAGAAATTAAATGGATTTGGATTTGGAAAGCTTCTGGAGGAAAGGAGAGAAATAAAGGTCATTTGATTCGTGGATTCACTATTTTTTTTAAAACAAACAAAAAAAAAAAAGCCTTGAATATATCATTACTTAGTAGGTGCTCCTTTGGTGGACTGGCTAAGACTTACCTTCGCCTATCGTCGGAGTTGGCGGGATTATATTCTTCTCCTCAAATAGTAATGATTTTTACTCAATTCCTACTTATTTCTTCAGGTGTTCTCTCCATTTGCGTTGTCTACGTCCTGAACATGGTAGAACATGTTTGAACCTATTCTGTCTTTTATTATTTCCTCCACGAACAGTTGCCATTCTGTTAAATTTATTGATTCTACAGACTACAGAGTGATGTATAATGGATATTTGTGAAATCGAGATGACAACCTCATTGAGAATATTTTCCAATATTTTCCCAAAATAAAACTGGAATTTTCTGTCGAGAAATGATTTGTATAAGTGTCAAACAAGTAAGTCTCGTGCAAACTTTTGTATGAAAGTGGATTCCGCATTGTAGAATTTTTCATAAAAATAACCTATTACTTTTTAATGGGACCCACTTTTTAACAAAATGTCTATGCGGAGTTTATCTATTTGAGACTTTTTCTTAGCATTACTCTAGAAGATCTTATGAGCTATTTTTAATTGAAGGGTATTAAAACTATTTTTTTTTTCTTGTTAAAACAATTCAGAGAGGTTTGAAGAAGGTCCCGTTTGGATTGAGAGTTGAGATGAGATGAGATGAGATGGAAGTTGAATAAAATATTATTAGAATATTATTTTTTAATATTATTATTGTTTTAATATTTGAAAAAGTTAAATTGTTTATTATATTTTGTATAGAAATTTAAAAAAATTATAACGATGAGTTGAGATCACTTCTCTGTCCAATCGGAGCGTTAAAAGAGGTTTGAAAATTGTAATACGAGGAGTTGATGCCTCAATTCCATGTTGCAGACGGTAAAAAACCTGGAATTCAAATGATTCACTGCATATTTCAAATTCTCTAGCTTCCAAATTTCTGCATTTTATACATAAAAAAATCTACCCAACTTTCACATACCACATATTTTTTAATTTTTATTATTTTTTTTCTTTCATCAAATATTTAATATATAAATAATGAATAGAAAAATTAAATTATTTTAAAAAGACTAAACTCAAAAAAAATTTAAAAAAAATATTAAAAAATAAAAGAATATGGTATGTGGAGGTTGGGTAGCATTGCTCTTTATATACTCTGTGCCACCATTGAGAGAGGATGGCAAATCTTTCCCCCCGCGCCGGCGGCGGGCGTGCTGGATGCACATTATAAAAAAAAAAAATGTAGACAAATAATCGCAAGTAGTATATATTTAATATAACAGATAGAGAGGTGGAAATTAGGGCTGAGCACCGACACTTTCGGAGTCGGAGGACCCATCCTCCGACTCCGACTCCGACTGTGTTGGAGGTCGAATCCGACCTCCGACTCCGACTCCGAACTGTGCCGAATCTGCTCCGACTCCGACTCCGACTTGTCGGAGCAGAGTCGGAGCGGAGTCGGATTTTTGGACTTTTTTTTTTTGTCTTTTCTAACTTCATATTTGACCCAATTTTTTTTTTTAAAAAAAAAAATTGTGGGCTTTCAAATTTCAATTTTCTCAAAATTACAATCTAAACTTATTAAACTTTTGATTATAACAAAAAATACAACTAAAAAAAACAAGTAATATATATTAATACTATATATTATACTAATAGTGATATTAATACTATATATAGTTCTAGTGATTAGTATAACTATATTAGTATTAGTTCTAGTGATTTAGTTTAACTATATTAGTATAAGTTATAGTGATTTAGTATAGGTATAATACTATAAGTTATAACTATAGTCTATATTAGTATTAGTATTAGTTATAATGATTAGCATAACTATATATTAGTATTTGCTATAATGATTTTAATTTAGTATAACTATATAATAGTATTAGTATAAATATTATACTAACTATATCACTAATAGTATTAGTATACTAGTAGTCTAATACTAGTATATCACTGATTCACTATAGGTAATAGTATCATATACTAATATAGTATTAGTAATTAATACTATAGTGATTTATATAGTAATTTATATATAGACTTAAAGTGGATTACTAATAGTATTAGTATTAGGCCATAAATCTAATTATTATACTAATGTATAGTGTGTATTAGTATTACTAATATAGTATTACTAATATATTTATCAAAAGGAATATATTGAGAATTTATTAGGTCAAAAAATATAATTAATACAAGATATTGTTATATAAAATTTATATGAATAATACTTTAGTTATTATAATTTATACATTAGTATTATATGTTATTATAAATTTATAGATTAGTGTTTATCCATTAGTATTACATGTTGATGTTATTATGCATCTTAGTGTTTATAGTATATTATATATACATTAGTATTACATGCTATTATATTTATACATTAGTAATTTAGTGTTATATGGTAGTAAATTAGTAATATTGTAAATTTGTAATAGTATGATATTTACATATAGTCATATACTAAACTATTATTAGTCAATTTAGTCTATATATTATAGTATAAATATATTATTTAACTAGTATATTATTGAGTTTAACTAACTATATAAGATATAGTTTTATAAAATTTAAATGATTAATATATAGAAAAACACTTTTTTTTTATTTTATAAAAATATGTATAAAATCGGAGGCGGAATCGGAGGCGGAGTCGGAGGGCCAAGTCGGAGGCGGAGGCGGAGTCGGATTCGGAGGCGGAGGGTCGGAGTCGGAGTCGGTTCATCAATGACTCCGACTCCGACTTCGACTCCGACTTCCAAGAGGAAAAAAACTCCGACTCCGACTCCGACTAGTCGGAGTCGGAGCAGAGCCGAAGCGGAGTCGGATTCGGAGTCGGATTGTCGGATTTTTGCTCAGCCCTAGTGGAAATCCCAAACAACTGCCCAATCGAGTTCCACCAAGCTAAAAAAAAAAAGCCAAAGAGGAGGCCCATCAAGCTCCAAATAATCACGCTTCTACTCACTACCAATTTGTTACTCATCATCCATACATTTGATAAGAAAAAATAATTAAAAAATTATGTGTGATATGTGGTATATAATGTGAGGATGATGAGTATAATTTTTCTTTATATTTTCAATTACTCTCAAGGTTTTATTATATTTTTTTATGGAAGGTATAATAGGGTGTCCAAATTGATAAAAGTTGGCTATAAGGCTACGTTTGGATATTGAGATGAGTTGAGTTAAGTTGAGTTGTAAATAATAG
Organism: Juglans cinerea; assembly: GCA_961763995.1. Taxonomy (NCBI): domain Eukaryota; kingdom Viridiplantae; phylum Streptophyta; class Magnoliopsida; order Fagales; family Juglandaceae; genus Juglans; species Juglans cinerea. The sequence goes on from CAUIVZ010000009.1 coordinate 27,311,519, forward strand.
TATTTTGTGAGTTCCATTGAGATGAGTTTAACTTTTTAAGGTTGAGATGAGTTTAATTTTTTAGGTTGAAATGTATGAAGTAGGTTAAGATGAGTTTAACTTTCTTATAGAAAATTGAAAAATATTGAGTTTCATCAATAATTAGTTTGATATGAATTGAGTTCGGTTCAACAACCAAACACAACCTAAAAGTTAAAAGTTGGGTTGTTTTATAAACATATATATATCATAATCTTGAGTACCCAAACCATCTAATGTAATATCCAAACAAAATCTAATATATAATATCATTCTTATGGGTCGAACTCTTCATCCAACTTGTTAATGCATGTATACATTTCTATTTATTGAACCTTCCACGTTAGCATCCAAGTCACAAGTGAAATGTCAAAACCAAGACACCTCGGCTGAAGCTTCTGGAATAGGCTAGGAATTGTTGATGCGTGTCCTCTTGTAATTGTAGTGGCAGAGTCTCTTACAAACTTTGCTCTTTGCTCTGTAATTTATGTTATGCACAACACATGTTTGTAAAAATGTACATAAGAATATTCGCTTTGTAATCTCTATAAAGGCACACTGTACAAATCATTTCTATCAATAAGAATCAGAACATTTTCATCCTCTGCAAATTCTATTATTGTATCAAGAGCCTCTAAGTGACTCACGACCTTTTTCTTCTTCCTCCCTCCCTCCCTATTGTCTTCTTCCTTTCTTCTCCTCCCATGGCCAACCCTGCTTAAAGATGGTTCTTCTCCCATTCCCATTCCCATCCAACTTCCAAATAACTTCTCCCACATAGTCTCTGTCATGCTTACCTCCGACAACTATCTTCTTTAGCGAGCCCAAATTGTCCCATATCTTCACGGTCAAGACCTTTACCATTTCATCGATGGCTCCTTTCCGCCTCCACCCCCTATAATCCCTCCATCTCCATCTTCCACTTCAGGTCTTCCCTCAGCTCTCAAACCCAATCCATCCTATCTTCAATGGCGCCATACCAATCAACTTCTACATAATGCTCTTCTTTCCTCCCTTACTGAATCAATCCTTGCTCAAGTTGTCTCCTCTCGCACATCCCGTGAACTATGGCTTTCTTCAGAAATCATGTTCACTTCTCAATCCCAAGCGAAGATATTTCAGATTCGTCACCAGCTCACAAATCTCAAAAAAGGCTCACTCTCTGTAACAGATTACTATCGAAAGGTTTGTCTCCTCTCCGACACCATGACTACTGCTGGCGAAACACTTCGTGACTCTGAAGTGGTTCGTACATCCTAAATGGCCTTACCTCTGATTTTGATTCCTTTGTTATTTTTGTGTCTACTCGAGCTACACCCATTAGTTCTGCTGAACTATTCAATCTTCTTCTTACCTTTGAGAGCCGAGCATCACTCAAAACAGTGCAGCAAGGCCTACTCCCAACCCCAACCCCCACTGCCAACGTCACCACTCAATCTTACTCTAGGGGTGGCAGATCAAAATTTCAAGGAGGTCGTAACCCCTAACGTGGCAGCAGAAATCGTGGTGGTAGAACCTCTCCTAATTTCTCTTATAATTTTTATCCATCTCTTTCAAACTTCAACTGACCAACTTGTCAAGTCTGTAATAAGAATGGTCACATTGCTCTCCAATGTTACTACCGCTTCGACCAAGCCTATCAGTACAACCCCTCCAAACCCATTTCCACTAACTTCACCTCTTCTTAGCCTTCTTCTAATACTCAGTGGTATCCTGATTCTGCTGCTACCAACCACATAACCTTGGAGCTCCAAAATCTTAATCTCTCAACCGAACCTTAGCATAGACCCGAGCTGATAACAGTTGGGGATGGTAACACTCTTCCGATAACTCATATTGGTGATTCTCGAATTTCTTTTTCTTCCTCTAACTTTCTTCTTCACAATTTGTTGCGTGTTCCTCACATTACAAAGAACTTAGTTTATGTCTATCAATTCTACTGTGACAATGGTGTTTATTTTGAATTTCATGATTTCCAATTTTGTGTGAAGGACAAGCAAATAGGGACTTTTCTCATCCAGGGACCAACACATAATGGCCTTTGCCTTTTTCCACCTCCAGACACCATCACTCTCTCCCCTGCTGCTCATGTTGGTGAAAGAACTTCCCTAGCTCAATGGCATCATAGACTCGGTCATCCATCTCTTCGACTTGTCTCCCAGATTATTCGCACCAAATGTCTACCTTTTGTTCCTACTGAATCCTCTTTTTATTGCTCTATTTGTCCATTGGCCAAATGTAGACAGCTCCCCTTTAATATTAATACAACTCATTCTTCTACTCCATTGCATTTAATTTTTGTTGATGTTTGGGGTCCCTCTCCCTATATTTCTCATGATGGCTTTCGATATTACATCTCTTTCATTGATGATTATAGTTGACATACTTGGTTTTACCTGATTGCCTCTAAGAGTGATGCCACATCCACCTTCTTGCTTTTTCAAAAAAATGTTGAACGATTATTTGATGCCAAAATTAAAATTGTGCAAAGTGATTGGGATGGTGAATTTCGGCCACTTACCAATATTCTCAAAAATCAAGGAATAACACATCGGCTCTCATGTCCTCATACACACCAACAAAATGGTGTTGTAGAGAGAAAGCATCGCCATATTGTCGAGACAGGCCTTGCCCTTTTAGCAACGGTCTCCCTTCCTTATCTCATCAATTTTCTCCCATCTCCATCACTTCACAACAAATCACCTCACAATCTTCTTTTAAAACTGAACCTGATTATAAAATTCTCAAAGTTTTTGGGTTTGGATGTTGGCCCAATCTTAGGCCTTACAACAATCATAAAATCCTTCTTCGTTCTCTTTCCTATCTTTTTCTTGGATACAGCCCAATACACAAAGGGTCTAAGTGTCCTCATCTCCCTACCAAACGTCTGTACATATTACGTGACGTCTTCTTCAATGAGAAATCCTTTCCCTACTCATCATTCATTTCGGGCCTTAACAAAACAACATCAATTCTGGGCCTCAATCTTCCTCACCAAACCCACACATATCTCCCAATCTTTGTACCGCCTATCTCGGGCCCAACATCACCATCCAACCCAAACCCACCAAATCCCCCTTCTGACCTACCTTCCTTATCCCTCGACTCATTACCTTCTCAACATGATTCATCCCCTTCATCTGAATCTAACCCGAACCCTTCAAACCCTAACTCCCCCAATCCGTCAACTTCCTCATCACAACCACCACCACCACCTCCTCCCCCGCGATCTCCAATCATCACCCGTTCCAAAGTGAACAGCTCATGGCCTAAACAGCTCACCCATGGTCTCATCCCGTACCTAACTCCTTGGCATTGCCTCTCCCTGTCCATTGACACACCTAAAGAACCATCGTCTTATAACATTGTCTCTCAATTTCTTGAGTGGCGTAAGGCCATGAGTAGAGAATTTCAAGCAGTTCTTCAAAGCAAAACTTGGTCCCTTATTCCCCCTCCCCCTTCCTTTAACATTGTTGGTTGCAGGTGGGTGTTTCGCACCAAGCACAACTCCGACGACTCCATTGAAAGACGCAAGGCAAGGCTAGTCGCCAAAGGTTTCTACCAGCAAGAAGGAGTTGACTACGCTGAGACTTTCAGCCCGGTTGTCAAACCAACCACGATCCGCCTTGTTCTTTCGCTTGCTGTGTCAAAGGGATGGCCTCTTAGGTAAATCGACATTCAAAACGCCTTCCTCCATGGCGATCTCACCGAGACTATCTACATGACTCAGCCCATTGGATTTGTCCACCCTGAGCATCCCGATTACATGTGTCGCTTGTACAAGGCCATCTACGGCCTTAAACAAGCACCTTGTGCTTGGTTTGCCCATATTTCCTCCTCTCTTTGTGAGTATGGTTTTGTTCCTTCTCAAGCTGACCCATCTCTTTTTATTTACGCTTTGAACTCCATGATCATTTATGTCTTAATTTACGTTGATGATATCATCTTAACCTGTTCTCATCCTTCTCAAATAGAAAATCTTATTTCCTTTCTGAACTTTGCTTTTCCTGTCAAAGATTTAGGACACTTGTCTTTTTTTCTTAGCATTGAGATTTGTCATCTGAACAATGGTATTTTACTATCACAAAGGAAATATATATGTGATTTACTTTCTCGGGTTAATATGCTTGCTGCCAATGGAGTCACCACTCCAATGGCAGCCTCAAGTCGACTTTCACTTTCTGATACACCTACTTTTCCTGATTCCACCATGTATCGAAGCATTGTCGGGAGTTTACAATACCTTTCTCTTACTCGGCCCGACATTGCCTTTAGTGTTTATAAAATATGTCAATTCATGCATCAATCGATGCTTCCTCATTGGCTTGCTGTTAAAAGGCTACTCAGATACTTAAAGCAAACACTTAATTTTGGCTTATTCATTCATTAGTCATCTAGCCTTCAACTCCAAGCATTTTCTAATGCAGTCTGGGCTACTGCCCAGATGATCGCCGCTCTATGAGTGGCTTCTGTATTTTCTTGGGTAAAAATTCATGGTCTTCTCGCAAGCAACGCACCGTTGCTCACTCAAGTACCGAGACTGAATACAAAACCCTTGCTAATACCACAATTGAATTACTATAGATTCAAAATCTCTTTAAAGAAATTCATATTTTCATCTCTAAACCTCATATTCTTTGGTGCGATAATCTTGGTGCAACCTATCTCTCCATTAATCATGTTCTTCACTCTCGCACCAAACATATAGAAATTGATTTGCATTTTGTTCGTGATAGAGTAGCTGCCAAAACTCTTCAAGTTGCCTTCTTACCATCCAAATATCAGCTAGATGATATACTCACAAAGCCCCTGGCAGCACCATGGTTCCAACTTCTCAAAACAAGCCTCACTATTGTGGATACCCCGTTAGGCTCGATTGGGGGGGGGGGGGGGGGGTCGTTGGCATCCAAGTCATAAGTGAAATGTCGGGGGAGGGTCGTTGGCATCCAAGTCATAAGTGAAATGGTCAAAACCATGACACCATGGCTGAAGCTTCTGGAATAGGCTAGGAATTTTTTATGCATGTCCTCTGGACACTTGTAATTGTAGTGGCAAAGTCTCTAACAAACTCTACCCTTTGCTCTGTAATTTCTGTTATGCACAACACATGTTTGTAAAAATGTCCATAAGAATATTTGCTTTGTAATCTCTATAAAGGCACACTGTACAAATCATTTCTATCAATAAGAATCAGAACATTTTCATCCTCTGCAAATTCCATCACTATTTATGTTTAATATTTGTTGGGTATAAAATATGTAAGAGTTGTATGTCCATCCAAGGACTCATGTTATATTAAAAGTCCACGTGCATGATGATAGAAATAAAGAACGAAAGAGATGGGGAATATGTCAATAAAGAGATACAAAATAATGAAATGAATTAAATGAGAGAAAGGATAGACTTGCACAAAATAAAACATAAAGTAAGAGATTCGATTTGAAGGGGAAGCAAGAATATGGAAAGAAGCGAGGCAACGACCATGGCATGGGGATTCTAACTTCTACACGAGGAGAGCTAGGGAGTCATCTTCTAGCTTTCTTCACCTCCATTTTGGACCACTATAACTAAGAGTTTAGAAAGGAATGAAAGCTTGGATTCAAACAATTTATAGTAGATTATTCACTGAATATCTGTAGACGTAAGTCTTTGTGCCGAAATATGTGAATCATTATATCCCTTATTTTCTACCATGTATTTATATTTGTAAGCCATGAATGTTCAACTACAACCACCATAAGAGTCATCCGATCGTACTATTATAAGGTGAAAAATGTTCTAGCAATATTCATAATAAAAGGTATAACATATGTATCCTACATTATACATGTCTACATTATCAAATCGAATTCTTTTTCAAACTTGTTGAAATTTTCAGAAAGGATTTGAATCTTTTAAAAATGAATAATATTATATGCTATACTCTCATCACACTTTCACTTCACTATGTAAGATGTGACATATTTATCACCATTAGATGATAAAGAATCATCCAATAAAGGATCATCCAATGGTAATAAATGTGTCACATGTTACATAGTGAGATAAAAGTGGGATGATAGTATTGTGTATAGAATTTTCTTTTAAAAATTGTCTAAATTTCATGACATTTTCATCTCTTACGGTTCTATTAAAAAGCTCGGGTTCTTGTCCAATCGATTTTTTGAATAAAAAAGGTAAGAAAAGATCATCAGATGTGATTTTCCTACCCAACAAAAAGGGTGTAGACTTAAGTCCTTCTTTGGTTACATATATGAGATGAGATGAGATGAGATGAAAGTTGAAAGTTGAATAAAATATTATTAGAATATAATTTTTTAATATAATTTTTGTTTTGAGATTTGAAAAAGTTGAATTGTTTATCGTATTTTGTGTGGAAGTTTGGAAAAGTTGTAATAATTAGATGAGATGAAATGGTTTGGTTTGTGTAACCAAATGTGTCCTAAACTTCATCCAACCGACTTAGTACAAATAAAAACTAACCTAAAGTAAGGCGTTGTTTGCATTGAGAGAGTCTCTCAACTTATTTCATTTCATCTAATCATTACAACTTTTCCAAACTTTCAAACAAAATACAATAAACAATTCAACTATTTCAAATTCTAAAACAAAAAATATATTAAAAAAATATTCAAATAATATTTTATTCAACTTTCAACATTCATCTCATTTCAACTCACTATCCAAACTTCTCTTATAAAGTAAACTTTTTTTTTAGGAGGCTTTCTAGATCCAAATTTTTTCTTAAAAATATTTGTTTGGATGAAATAGACGTATTTCCAGTTATAAAACCAACAGTTCTTGTCGAACAACTCAGGTTCAAAGAAGTTGTGATTTGATAAAGCACAAAACAGAAGGCGGCGCATAACAGTTCAAAACCACATGGCCTGAAAGCCTTTGATTGTGAATGTCTACTTCAGCTTCGTCCTCTCGACGAACATCCCAGGAAATGGTGAGCCTTCCATAAACTCATCTCTTAATGTTTTTTCCTTTTGTTTTATTTTTTTAATTCTTTGCTGATTTCTTATGTTCTTCATGTGAAGGAGATGCTCTACAGAGATTTTCTAGGATTTTATTTTCTTGATTGAGATGATTCATAGTCTAGGGGCTTTTGCTTATTTCCGGTACAAATTGGGGTTTAGCTCAATCCCTTCGTTTGGATTATGGATAAATGTGAGAAAATACGAACGTGTTTGAACATTTCGGTTTTAGTTCTTTAAATGTTTTGGACACTAGCTAACAAAGGCGACTTCTAGCATGTACCTGGTAGAATGAAAATTTTTTTTTTCCTATTTTTATTAGTTACTTAAATCTCTCTCCCTTCCTCTACGCTTTTCAGTTTTATCAATAATCAAAAGAAGTGAAATTGCATTATCCATTATGTTTTTCGTGTTTCTAACTTACTCCCATTTTCCTTTTTGATTCAATCAAACTTGTCTTCATTTTTTTTCCTTAAATGTTTTTAATTTGGTTGAGAAATCTTGATAGATTTTTCTTCTTGACCTGTATTTTTTGTTTGGAAATTGACGTGATCATTAGGTGTAATTATTGAAAATTTGAGAAAAAGCATTAGACTCTCTTTTAACGGCTTCCTTTTTATGTAACTTTTAAGTTTGTGATGTTAATGTGCTTATTGATATCCAAGGGATTGGCTCTTTCAAGGGATCATAAAGTTCAAGATGTTTATCTTTCATTGAGAGTTAACATTTTTGTGACATAGTCGAATAATATTACATGGAAGTATATGGGCAAGAAAACGAGAAGAGAGTAACCTTTTTGTAATATCCTGGTTTGTGTGATTTTGGATAGTAAGGTGATAAATGGGACCCCACATTCTTTGGGTGGGAGAAGTTGAAATCTTTTATAATAATTTCAAGGGAGTCCAATTGTAACTTTGACTAGTCAATTTGGAGTACAGGTCTAGATGTGACTTAGACGTTGGATCATTACAAATTGCATAAAAGCCAATCCCAACCTGAATTTTGGTACTTGGGTCGTGCCATTGATGATGGATATGGCTTGACAAGGATGTCGGGTATTGACACGAGATTGTAATATTCAAAATTGTGGATAGGAAGGTGGCAAATGGATCCCTGAGTGGCTCCAATTGTAATTTTGATTAGTCTTCTTGAAATATGTGCTCAGATATAGTTTTGACTTTCATTGAATTGTTAAGTTGTGCCCATTAACAATTTTCAAATTGTAACTTTGACAATATCATATGTAAGAAGGTGGTGAAAGGGATCCTTAAGTGGCTTCGTTTGTAACCTTGACAGGTCCTTTTGGGAGTATGTGCTCAAATTTAGTCTTTTTGGGCTTTTCTTAAATTTTTAGGTTATGCCCATTAACCATTTCCAAATTTATTTTTCATACAAAAACAACAGCAGTTCCTGCCAAAATAGCTCATTTTCACTATTCTTGATCCACTCTCAATAATTTTGACCAGGTTAATTTCTTACGCTTCTTTTAATTACAATACTTCCCAATATTCCTATTCAAACTTTGAGCTCTTGCTTTACCCCTAGCCACTTTCATTTTTTTGATAAGCAAATTAAGTTCTTTGAGCTTGTATGATGGTTCGAATTCCCTCCATAGGTCATGGACAATAAGTCCTTACCTCCATCACTCCTCTACCAGTTTCCATTATCTTGGAGACCACTTTTTTTTCCTTATTTTGAAGAAAGACTAGTGTCGACACATTTTCTGTATAAATGCCTTGATTAACAACCCAAGTAGCTGTAAGAATTGTTAAATAAGAACCCAAGTGCTCTACCTTTGCACAACTTCCTAATCTTCCCACTTTTTTTTTTTTTCAGAGGCTTTCTAGATTCAAATTGTTTCTTAATTTTTTTTTTTGATGAAATACACGAACTTCCTATCATAAAACCAGCAGCCCTTGTCGAATGACTCCGGTTAAAAGAAGTCATGTTTTGAGAAAGCGTAGAGTAGAAGGCGGCGCATAATAATACAAAACCACACGGCCTGAAAGCCTTTGATTGTGAATGTCCACTTCAACTTCGTCCTCTCGACGAACCTCCTAGGAATTGGTGACCTTCGATAAACTCATCCACTCAAGTCTTTTCCTTTTCTTTTGTTTTTTTTTTTTAATTCTTTGTTGATTTCTTATGTTCTTCGAGCGAACGAGATGCTCTACCGAGATTTTCTAGTGTTTTATTTTCTTGATTGAGATTATTTCTAGTCTAGGGACTTTTGCTTATTTCCCGTAAAAATTTGGGTTTAGCTTAGTCCCTCTATTTCAATTCTGGATAACTGTGAGAAAATACGAACAACTTTGAACTTTTTGGGTTTGGTCTTTTAAATGGTTTGGACACCAGCTAGCAAAGACAGCTTTTAGCATGTACCTGGTTGAGTGAAAGCTTTGTTTTTTCCTCTTTTTATTAGTTACTTAAATCTCACTCTGTTCCTCTTCACACCTCAGCTTTATCAGTAATCAAACGGAGTGCAATTGCATTATCCATTATGTTTTCCGTGTTTCTAACTTACGCTCATTTTCCGTTTTCATTCAATCAAAAATTGACTTGTATTTTTTGTTGGGATATTAGATCATTAGGTGTAATTATTGAAAATTTGAGAAAAGGCATTAGACTCTCTTTTAATGGCTTCCTTCTTATGTAACTCTTAAGTTTGTGATATTAATGCTCTTATTGATATCCAAGGGATTGGCTCTTTCAAGGGATCATAAAGTTCAAGATGTTTATATTTCATTGAGTGTTAACATTTTTATGACATAGTTTAATAATGTTACGTGGAAGTATATGGGCTAGAAAACAGAAAGAGAGGAATAATTATGTAATGCCCCATATTGTGTGATTTTGGATAGTAAGTTTGTAAGTGGGACCTCACATAGTTTGGGAGGGAGAATTTGAAACCTTTTATAATAATTTCAAGGGGGTCCAATTGTAACTTTGACTAGTCTTTTCGGAGTATATGTACATATGTGATTTAGACCTTCGTTGGATCATTACAAATTACATCAAAGTCAATCCCAACTTGAAGTTTGGAACTTGGGTCGTGCCACTGATGATGGATATGGCTTGACAACAATGTCAGAGATTAGATTGTAATATCCCAAATTGTGGATAGGAAGGTGGCGAATGGATCCCTTAGTGGTTCCAATTGTAATCTTGATTAGTCCTCTTGAAATATGTTCTCGAATGAGTTTGGACATTCCTTGACTTGCTAAGTTGTGCCCACTAAACCATTTTCAAATTGTAACCTTGACTGCATTAGATGCAAGAAGGTGGCGAAAGGGATCATCAAATGGCTTCATTTGTAACCTTGACAGGTCTTTTTAGGAGTATGTGCTTAAATGTAGTCTGTTCGGACTATTTTGAATTGTTAGGTTGTCCCCATTAACCATTTCCAAATTTACTTTTCATACAAAAACAATAGTGGTTCCTACCAAAACTACTCATTTTCACTGTTCTTGATCCACTCTCAATAATTTTAACCAGTTCAATTTCTTATGCTTCTTTGGATTACTCTCTTCCCCCCAAATTCCTATTCAAACTTTGAGCTCTTGCTTTACCCCCTGCTACTTTCATTTTTTTGATAAGCAAAATTAAGCTCTTTGTGCAAGTAAGGTGGTTCGAATTCCCTCCCTAGGCCTTGGACAATAAGTCCTTACCTACATTACTCATCTACCTCTTTGCATTGTCTTGGAGACCACTTCTTTGTCCTTACATTAAAGAAAGGTTAATGTCGACACATTTCCTATATAAATGCCTTTATTAACAACCAAAGTAGTTGTAAGAATTGTTAAATAAGAACCCAAGTACTCTACCTTTGCACAAGGTCCTAATCTTCCTACTTTTGTTTTTTTGTTTTTTTCTTTCCAGAGGCTTTCTAGATCCAAATTGTTTCTTAAAAATATTTGTTTGGATAAAATACATGTATTTCCTGTTATAAAACCAATAGCCCTTGTTGAACAACTCCGATTCAAAGAAGTCGTGTTCTGAGAAAGCGCAGAATAGAAGGCAGTGCATAACAGTGCAAACCACACAGCCTGAAAGCTTTTCATTTTGAACGTCCACTTCAATTTCATCCTCTCGACGGACATACCAGGAAACGATGAGCCTTCCATAAACTCATCCCCTCATGTTTTTTCATTTTCTTTTGTTTTATTTTTTAAAAATTCTTTATTGATTTCTTATGTTCTTTCTGCGAATGAGATGCTCTACAGAGACTTGCTAGGGTTTTATTTTCTTGATTGAGATTATTCCTAGTCTAGGGGATTTTGCTTATTTCCCGTACAAATTGGAGTTTAGCTTAGTTCCTCTGTTTGGATTACGAATAACTGTGAGAAAATACGAACAAGTTTGAACATTTTGGTTTTGGTTCTTTAAATGGTTTGGACACTAGCTAACAAAAGCGGCTTCTAGCATGTACTTGGTAGAGTGAAAGCTTTGTTTTTTCCTCTTTTTATTAGTTACTTAAATCTCCCTCCCTTCCTCTTCGCTTCTCAATTTTATCAGTAATCAAACAGAGTGCAATTGCATTATCCATTATGTTTTCCGTGTTTCTAACTTACGCTCATTTTCCGTTTTCATTTAATCAAAAATTGACTTGTATTTTTTGTTGGGATATTAACTTGATCATTAGGTGTAATTATTGAAAATTTGAGAGAAGGCATTAGACTCTCTTTTAATGGCTTCCTTCTTATGTAACTCTTAAGTTTGTGATATTAATGTTCTTATTGATATCCAAGGGATTGGCTCCTCCAAAGAATCATAAAGTTCAAGATGTCTATCTTTCATTGAGTGTTAACATTTTTATGACATAGTTGAATAATGTTACGTGGAAGTATATGGGCAAGGAAATAAAAAGAAAGGAATAGTTCTGTAATGCCCTATATTGTGTGATTTTGGATGGTAAGGTTGTAAATGGGACCTCACATAGTTTGGGAGGGAGAATTTGAAACCTTTTATAATAATTTCAAGAGGGTCCAATTGTAACTTTGACTAGTCTTTTCGGAGTACAGGTCCAGATGTGATTTAGACTTTCGTTGGATCATTACAAATTGCATCAAAGGCAATCCCAATCTGAAGTTTGGAACTTGGGTTGGGCCACTGATGATGGATATGGCTTAAGGACATCGGAGATTGATAGGAGATTGTAATATCTCAAATTGTGGATAAGAAGGTGGCGAATGGATCCCAGAGTAGCTCCAATTGTAATTTGGATTAGTCCTCTTGAAATATGTGCTTAGATGTAGTTTGGGCTTTTCTAGAATTGTTAAGTTGTACCCATTAATCATTTCTAAATTGTAACTATGACAATATTAGATGTAAGAAGGTAGTGAAAGGGTCCCTCAAGTGACTTCGTTTGTAACCTTGACAGGTCTTTTTGGGAGTATGTGCTCAAATGTAGTCTATTTGGGCTTTTCTTGAATTGTTAGGTTGTTCCTGTTAACCATTTCCAAATTTAATTTTCATACAAAAATAACAGTGGTTCCTACCAAAACTGCTTGTTTTTACTATTTTTGATCCACTCTCAATAATTTTAACTAGGTTAATTTCTTACGCTTCTTTTAATTACTCTTTTCCCCCAAATTCGTATTTAAACTTTGAGCTCTTGCTTTACCCCTTGTCACTTTCATATTTTTGTTAAGCACAATTAAGCTCTTTGTGCAGGTATGGTGGTTCGAATTCCTTCTCTAGGCCTTAGACAATAAGTCTTCACCTCCATCACTCCTCTATAGCTTTCCATTATCTTGGAGACCACTTTTTTGTCCTTATTTTGAAGAAAGCCTAATGTCAACACAGTTTATGTATAAATGCATTTGTTAACAACTCAGGTAGATGTAAGAAGTGTTAAATAAGAAGTACTCTACCTTTGCACAAAGTTCTAATCTTCCCACTTTTTTCAGAGGCTTTCTAGATCCAAATTTTTATTAAAAAATATTTTTTTGGATGAAATACACGTATTTCCTATTATAAAACTTGCAACCCTTGTCAAATGAATCCGGTTCAAAGAAGTCGTGTTCTGAGAAAGTGTAGAACAGAAGGCGGTGCATAACACTGCAAAACCACACAGCCTGAAAGCCTTTGATTGTGAATGTCCACTTCAAGTTCGTCCTCTCGATGAACATCCCAGGAAATGGTGAGCCTTCCATAAACTCATCCCCTCATTTTTTCCTTTTCTTTTGCTTTTTTTTTTTTTAATTCTTTGCTGATTTCTTATGTTCTTCGCACGAAGGAGATGCTCAACAGAGATTTTTTAGGGTTTTATTTTCTTGATTGAGATAATTCCTAGTCTAGGGGATTTTGCTTATTTCCCATATAGATTGGTGTTTTGTGTAGTCCCTTTGTTTGGATTCCGGATAACTGTGAGAAAATACGAACGGGTTTGAACATTTCAGTTTTGGTTCTTTAAATGGTTTGGATACTAGCTAACAAAGGTGGCGGCTTCTATCATGTACCTGGTAGAGTGAAAGCTTTGTTTTTTCCTCTTTTTATTAGTTACTTATATCTCCCTCCCTTCCTCTTCACTTCTCAGTTTTATCAGTAATCAAACGGAGTGGAATTACATTATCCATTATGTTTTCCATGTTTCTAACTTACTTCCATTTTCCATTTTGATTCAATCAAACTTGTCTTCTTTTTTTCCTACAACTTTTTAATTTGGTTGGGAAATTGACCTGATCATTAGGTGTAATTATTGAAAATTTGAGAAAAGGCATAAGATTCTCTTTTAATGGCTTCCTTTTTATGTAACTCTTAAGTTTGTGATATTAATGTGCTTATTGATATCCAAGGGATGGGCTCTTTCAAGGGATCATAAAGTTCAAGATGTTTATCTTTCATTGAGAGTTAACATTTTTATGACATAGTCGAACTTACATTATTCGACTATGTTATGTAAGTTCGACTATGTCATAAAAATGTTAACTCTCAATGACAAGTAACAAGTTTTGAGTTTTTGTAAATATCATTATATAGTCAATTTATTGACTATACTTGTTACTTGTTAGGATTCAAGCAAGATGTATAGTATTAGGCACATAATTTCATTTTATATTTTAAGTACTTACATATTCTCATTGTAAAGTGAAAGATAATACTAATAAAAATAAATAAATAAGAAGTTATTTGAGTTTGAATGAGTCGTGACACCAAAGTGATGGCCACTTGTGTCACATACCCCATCGTCAAGTGCAAGTGTGTGCAAACATGTAAATTGTGTACAATTTATAAACGCAGCAGAAAATATAATAAAACAATCTAATACTAGTGACTAAATAAAAATAAAATAATTTAAACATAGTGACTAAATAAAAATAAAATAATTAAATCCAACAATAAACTAATTTAAAATAAATAGCAATTTAAATAATGAACAATAATTAATAACAAATAACACATTGAATTAACAATTAAAATCTTAAAATAATACAACGTAAATCATCTAAAATTTAAAACAAGAAAGCCCATAATCTTAATAAATGTAATAATTACTTAGTCAAAATACACGTAAATACTGGGTATCACATCCTCCCCCCTTAAAATAAAATTTTGTCTTCGAAATTTATAAGTTTAAACATTAACGCTAAAGCAGGTTACAAGATACAACTCAGAACATATTTGAGAGAAACATACCATCACTGACACCCAACAACATGGGTACTGCTCTCTTGTGTCTACTCCTATAGACGATTCCATCATACTCGCATTAATCTCCCAGTGACACATCACACTCAGTACTCCTAGGGTGGCCATGTTATCCAAAATCTCATTTTCCACAAGAACCTTAATACAACATCCAACAAATTCCAATAATTATTATCTTCACACAATAAATTGTGCTAACATCAATCAACTCTTATGCCTTATCTTCCAAACTTTCATTGTATTCTACATGTTGGTAACCAATTAGTCACTCCCAAAGTTAACCATCAGTAAGCATAATTTGCACAACCAAACGATTAATCTCTAATTACAGGTATCATCTCAAATTTTCAAATCACCACTAATTCCTTAAGAACAACACAAGGTTTAAATCCTTAATCATATCACAAAATAATACCATCGAGTACAAGGTAGCTCAACACCTACTAACTAGAAAACTCTTACTACATTTTGGTAAAAAATTCTTGATCTCCCAAAACCATGAATTATTACACACTTTCCTCAAAATCACTAAGAATTACTTTATGAATCTGCACCAACTATTATCCTTAAATTCGATATGGCTCAAATCCTAAAACCTGCCGCTAAAACCTCGAACTAATAACAATCATTATCCAAACTAGATTAATACCTTCAATCGTCAAAGAAATACTCCCCTTGAAGATCCCTATATCAATAACTCAACTCTGATCAACCCCATTTTAATGTTCACAGACTAACCAGTCTCCAAAATAAATCAAGCTAGCACACCAAGCTTACGGAATTAAAAACTCAAATCTTATTACAAATCAGTCATTCAAATCTGCAATTCTAAAACCTTAAATTATATAAGAATAATTTTCCGAAATCTGTAAGATCGATGAACGTATATCCAATAATAAAACAATCAACTCCAGAAGCTTTCAAAATCTAAAACATTAAATGATAACAAATAATTTCCTACAATCTGCAAAACCATAAACCTTTGGTGAAATTCACGTAAATCTATCCTTAAAAGTTTGTTGAACTTACAACATCCTATTTTAAAGCCTCATGTCATATCTTCACGAAATCTAAAACCTCAATTATCCTACTCCCCAAAGAGATCACCCAGACCATGCCGTTCCTTTCAAGCCTCAAGATTATAAAAGCAACCCAAGTTGATAAGAGTTCAAACATACTTCACTAAATATTCATACCTATCAATGACATCCTCGGTCGTATCATCTTCCTGCCATAGCGTAACCCTTAACCCCACTCTTACTCAAAACAAATTAAATATAATTATAGTAAAATAAATTAAAATACGACAAAATAACATGAAATAAAATAGAATAAAACCAACAAAATATAATAACATAAAATAAATTAAAACAAATATATTAAAATAAACACACAATAAAATAAATAAAACAAATAAAGTAGCATACAATAAAATAAATAAAACAATTAAAATAATATACTTCAAACAAAATAAATTTTAAATCATAACTTTAAAACTTTCTGGTACTGCACCTTCAGGACATGTGGTTTTACCCAGAGTTGACCTGCTCTGATACCACCTATGACTTTCCGACCCCCTCGTATGGAAACGCAGGAATCGTGACGTCAGAATGATGACAACACGGGTTACGCATCCCAATGCTAAGTGCCAAGTGTGTGTACATACAGAAAGTGTACAACAAAAACACAGCGGATAATTTAAATACGTCAACTAAGTACCAGAATTGTTTAATACAAATTCACTTAAAACAAAACGTTTTAAGGAGTAATACAATTATCCTATAAAAACATAATAATTCCAAAATACATAATTCAGCAAGCGGGAAACAAATCTCAAACATGAGCGAGTGATCCCAAATCACTCCTCCGGCAGAGCCAAATCCTCAGGCTCAATATCAGCATCATCTGCATCAAAATTTGTGATACCATAAAACGGTACCGCAGGTAAGTAATAATCCAAAGAACCCACGAGATAAAAATGCATTAATGCAACCAAAAGTTATGCATGCATATGATGAAATATGCATTAGATCAAAAACAACATTGTCCCTGAAAAATAATTTTTACCAACGCATGTCAAAAATCCTATTTGACCCAAAACACGCCATGAATAAAATATATCATTTTTCCAGAAAATGACCCAACATAATCATTTATCAGACACTGTAGGAGGAAATTACTGGCGGGACTCTACCATCATCCCTACCGCATGCACCATAGGCGGGACAATACCACCATCCTTACCGCGTGCACCGTAGGCAGGAATCACAGGCGGGACTATACCACCATCCCTGCTTACTACCATCCCTATAGCTCATTTTCACACAAGAGGTATCCAGCAGAGCATTGTAGGCGGGACTCTACCACCATCCCTACCGCATGCACCGTAGATGGGAATCACAGGCAGGACTCTACCACCATCCCTACTTACCACCATCCATACCGCGTGCACCGTAGGCAGGAATCACAGGCAGGACTATACCACCATCCCTACAGTCTCTTTTCCTTTCTCTCAAATCGATCAATCCAATCATTTCAAACATACTCAAAATTATTTCTCACATGAAAACCCAGTATTCCAAGTATACACATGAACATGTATGCAATTATGCAAAAACCCAATTTTCAGTTACAAACATGAACATGCATGCAAATATGCAATCTACATGATACAACACAATATCCAACAACCAACAAATCACAACATAGTCCAATAACAGAAACAATTCCATCCTCCAATCTAACCGACCCCCTTACTCCTCGGACTCAGTCCGGCACAACCAACTAGTTCACAATAAATATGAGTTAGTGCAAAAATACATTTAAATCTCAAAAGTTCTTTGGAAAAATACTTACAATGCTATAATATAATTTCTGAAGGATCACGGAGGTGCTAGAAGTGGAGGCACAACAACGAAACAGTGTATTTTGGACAATGGCCGTGGGTCTCAAAATGTTAGATTTTGAACGGAGACAAACGAAGACTTGAGATTACTAGGGAAGGGTTTAGAGGTGTTGGTGAAAGTAATGGTGGCGATAGTTGGCCGTGGGTGGCGGCGTGGACAGCGATTGGAGGCCAAAAAGCTCAAATTGGAAATGAAAATGGATAGGCTTCACTGGTGGCAGATCGAGGCTGAGGTTGGTGGTTTAGGTAGATGGGGGCTGATGGTGGTGTGGTGAAAAGATGGTGGTCAATGGTGGCGCGACGGCGGCGCGCGGGCTCAAGGATGTTGAGGATTGGAGCTGCGCGCGTGTGAGCTGACGGCGACAATGGAGGAGTTGAGAATGGAGGGGTGAGGTCGTCTGCTGGTGGGGAGAAGAATGGGAGGGGCAGTGATAGTAATGGGCGACGCATGGCGGCGCTAGGGCGGACGAAACAAACGGATGGGAGAGAGGGAGGGTGTCGCGCGCGCGAGAAGAGAGAGAGATGCAGTGGAAAGGAGAAAAAGAAATGAAAGAAAAAGAAAAGAAGAGAAGAAGAAAAAGAGAAAGGAAAAAAAATGAGGAAAATAGATGAGGTTCAATCCTTACAACTTGGATCACAAAATTGATTCAACGAAAATAATTTCAAAACAACAAGTTAAATAAAATAATTTAAACATAGTGATTAAATAAAAATAAAATAATTAAATCCAACAATAAATTAATTTAAAATAATGAGCAATTTAAATAATGAGCAATAATTAATAACAAGAAAATACATTGAATTAAAAATTAAAAATCTTAAAATAATACAACGTAAATCATCTAAAACTTAAAACAAGAAAGCACATAATCTTAATAAATGCAATAATTACTTAGTTAAAATACAGGTAAATACGGGGTATCACAATGCTCATACACATCCTCTGCATCAAAATCCACGGTCCCATGAAATGGAACTGTACGTGGGAATACTACAATGAGATTTCGCAATCTCAGCAAATAAATTCACAGACAAACAACTAAGAATTTCAAACATGGAAGCATACAAACAAAACATGTGCTGTAGTCATAAGTGACTTTCCCAAAATACCCATTTAGAGAAATTACAAGAATAAATCATGAAATAAAGCCACTCACTCCAAAAATTCCATTTATACCCAATTTACAACCATTTATTTCAGTGTGTACCATGGACTCCCCTTGGGACCATCCGTACACTTTGGCTCCCTTCGTCACACCACTGCTCGTGTGACTACATAATGAGCGATGCCTAGCTTCGCGTCCGGCGTAGAGGTGTCAAATCGTGTTAACGGGTCGTGTTCGTGTCGTGTCAAGGTATGTACATTACACTTAACGGGTCAACACGAACACGACCCGTTAAGGATTTCGTATCAAAATTCCAAACCCGAACACGACACAATAAGATAACGGGTTGACACGACACGACCCGTTATGACCCGTTAATGAATAAGAAATAAATTGACACGACATGACACGACACGACCCGTTCTGTTTCAACCCGTTTATGTTAATGGGTTGGACATACACGATATGACACGACACGACCCGTTTGACTTAATTGATTTTATATAAATATTTAAATATAAATAATATCTATAAAAAATAAAAAACTAACTACAAGTCTAAAATTACAATCCAAACAAATATAATCCACACAATTTGTAATAATATTCATTATTAAAATTACATCCCAAATATAATAAACAAAATATACAATGTAAATATATTAATGTTACAATCTCAAATATAATAAAAAATTAAAAACACAGATCTAAACAAATTTAGAACTTGAAGAAGGAAGTGGAGCGTCCTCCCTGCCCTTTAGGTCTAAGGGTATAAAGGTAAATTTAATTTTCTTAACGGGTCATAATGGGTTATAACGGGTTGACCCGTTAGTGACCCGTTAAGCAATCGTGTCTTAACGGGTCAACCCGTTTTGACCCGAATCCGTTAAGGCTAAACCCTAACCCGCTTTTATCGTGTCGTGTTCGTATTGGGTTAACGGGTCGTGTCACATATTGCCACCCCTAGGACTCCGGCGTGTACCTAATCAGACATCCTCTAACCCCCGCCCGACGACAGCTCAGGGGACGTCACTCAGTTTTACACGCTTCCGAATGACCAGAAGAGTTCCACATAGATAATTCCACATCTTGGCTTGGCATCGTGATATGCACGCACCCACACCAAAATTAATTTCTGATGACACCAAAAATCCAGTTTTCATATTACGCATCATAGCATAGAACATAGCACAGTTGAATAATTCATGGCAGATATTAATAACAATTAATATGCAGATGCATGACAGGCAGTTATTGGATGGCATGCCATAGCACAAAATAGTCAACCACACAACAATACAAGAATCACAATTCAATAATTTCACAAATCTCAACCACACGCGTTTCCCAACTCTCCCCCCACCCTTTGGTCCACATTTCTGACAACAACTACATCATTAATATCCCAACACTTCACATGGCCCCAGGCCACTTCTTAATCACAACCAGACTGCAACAAAATTAGTAATAACTCCACATTAGAAAAGTCAAGGGTCAATTTGGAGACTTACTTACTACGCGGAAGGCATATTTCTAGATGATGGAGCGAGCTGCCTATGGTATCTCGTGTGAGCGTGCGTGTTGCTGTGAGGCGAAAAACAATTAGGTAAAACTGACGATGCCTAAAAAATAATATGAAAACAGTGGCACACAGCTTACTATAGTAGCGCCGGGAGTGGCGGCGCACGGTGGACAACAACAGATCCGAGCAATAAGTGGGACTCTACAGTTAGAAAAATAATGGGTGGTAGATCTGATGAAAATGAAGGGTGGATGAAGGGAATCTCGTGGTGGAGGGTAGAGGTGCACGGTGGAGTAGTGGCTAAAGTGAGTTTTAGCTCCCGGGTTGGGTGGAACCAAGGGTGGAGGAAGGTGGAAATCGAAAGGGGAGGGCCAAGATGTGGTTGAATGGCCACCAAAACATGGCTGGGAGCAGTGGACAGCAGCAGCGCATTACGGTGCTAGGGCAAAATCTCTCCTAAAATCTATGGGGTTACAAATCAGAGGATGGGGAAGACGAAAGGAGGAGGCTTGAGGGAGGAAGAGAGGCATGGAGGTGATTTTTGAGTGAGGGAAGCACGACCTATTTATAGGTCGTGGGTTGGGTCTCAATGAACGCAGTTGAGGTTGCGATTGGGGGTGCAAGACAGTGGGGGAACCACGAGTTTGGCACTCGGTGGGTGGTGGCAGCGGCGGCAAGCAACTGCCATGGCCGAGGCTTCACGAAGCGCTAGACGAGGAGGCGCGCGGATTGGGCAAGGTTCATGGTGGAGGCAGACAGGGAGGATGGTTGCTAAGCGGGAATCACGTGGTGAAGGCGGGGTGGCGACGGGGGGAGCTGGTGCAGGTCACGAGTCGTGGGAAGAGGAGGGAAGAAGAATAAGAGAAGAAGAAAAACAAAGAAGAAGGGGAAGAGGGCGTGTGGCGCTAAGGGAGATTTTTTCTTCGTAGACCAAAATGACACCGTATAAGAGGGGAAGGAAAAAAAATTCACCTTCTAAACCACTCAAAACGATGCCATTTAAGACAAAGAAGGGTTGGTCTTGTTTCTAAATTTTAAGCTCTCATGCACACGGGTTGGGCCCTCCAAAAGTACCCATATAATACCAAAATAAAAAGCGACTTATACAACCACTGGGCTCAGATTTTTCCTCAAAGAAAAGAAAAAAAAAACCTACATGCACAAAATGACTTGGGGCTCCACGTCAATTTATTACGCTTCTTTTAATTACTCTCTTCTCCCAAAATCTTATTCAAACTTTGAGCTCTTACTTTATCTCTTGCGACTTTCATTTTTTTTTTATTAACAAAATTAAGCTCTTTGTATAGGTATGGTGGTTCGAATTCTCTCCCTAAGCCTTAGACAAATAAGTCCTTACCTCCCTTACTTCTCTATCTCTTTCACTTCTTTTGTCTTTATTTTTAAAGAAAGCCTAATGTCGATACATTTTGTGGAACCCAGGCAAAAGTACAACTTTAGGGCCTAAAGCCCAGCCCATGTACTCAAGAAATTTGGCCTCATTTGTTTTTATAGATGAGATGAATTGAGATAAAAGTTGAAAGTTAAATAAAATATTATTAGAATATATTTTTTTAATATTATTTTTATTTTAAGACTTGAAAAAGTTAAATTATTTATTTTATTTTATGTGAAAATTTAAAGAAATTGTAATGATGATATGAAATTGATTATGAAAACAAATGATTGTGTGGGAATTTTTAATATTATTTTTAAAAAAATGCTATTTTCACACCTAATTTTGACAATTCCTATATTTTAATTTTTTTTATTTAATAATTAAAAAAGTAATTATTAATGTATTGATATTTTTTTATATATTTTTAAAAATATTTAAAAAATAATAAATAAATATAAATAAAAAAAATAAAAAGATGAATACGGCAGCCTAACAATCAATGCCGAGCCGCTTCCTACCACTGCTCTTATTTTTTTTCCCTCTCTTCTCTTCCTCTCTCTCGCTCTGCACACCCAAAACGGTGCCCCACATCTCCCCCTCAAACTCGCGCCGCCGTCTCCTCTCCGCGCCGCCGTCCATTTCCGGTAGGGGTATTTTTCTCTCCTCTCTCTCCCCCTTCTCTCCCCGTCGACCTCTCACCCTCCTCTCTCCCCGTCGGCATTTGCCCTTTGGTTTTCTTTTGCTCCACCGCGCCGTGCACGACCACCGCAACCCCCCATCACCGGTAAGCGACACTGCCTCTCAATCTCTCTCTCTCGCTCGCGCTCTCCCTCCTCTCTCTAACCTTCTTTGTTTTTTTTTCTCTCTGTGATTTTGTCCGCCGCCACGCCATTCCAGCCTTGGCCGCGCCGCCTCTCGCCGGTAAGTTCGTATGTCTCTCCTCTGTTTTTCTTTCTCTCCCTCTTACGATTTCTCTCTCTCTTGCGCTGAAGACCCAAGCACGGCTGTCGTACGGTGACCTACACCACTAAGCCGATTGGCCACCGTTTCAACCCTTCGGTTCCTCCACCAAATCCCACGCCAGCCCCTCAAATCCGTCGTCGCACAGCTTCCTCGCCCTCACTGCGTCGCCGTCGATTTTCTTTCCCAGATCCGTCACCTTCATCCTCCTCCGCTCCAGACGCTGCCTCGGTAAGCTTCTCTGCCTACTGCCTTGCCATTTTATTTTCTGGCTCACGTACAAAATCCAATTTTACCAGATGCCCCTCTGTGCAGCAATCCGTACCACACAGATTCTCTCTCAATCCGAGAGGAACCACCACGATCGGCGATTTAGGACTCAACGCCTTGTATCATCCGGAATTTCCCATCCGCGCTGTAAGTAAATTTCCATACTGACCCTTGAAATACTAACGTGGAAAGATCATTAAATTTTATTTGTTGCAGTCGGATTGTAAATGGTTAAGTGGCCGAGTGCTTGTGGAGCATTGGGATAATAAAAGTAGTTGGTAATGAATTGTTGGCCAAGGGTCGGGTCGGGTGAAGCATTGGGAATCGCGTGTAGTTGTGAAATTGTGAAACTATGAAATTGTGTGCTACGCCGTTTGTTTGTCGTACTTTGATGTGCCATGTCATCCAATATCTACCTGTTGCATATTTGCATTTTATTTATTGCTTGTCATTAAATTGTATTAATTGTGCTTTGTTCTGTGTTTGTGTTTGTGTTGGAAACTTGGAAAACTGCAGTTTTGGTGTCATTAAAAACATGTTTGTGAGTGTGTATCACGACCCCAAGCCAAGATGAGGCATTATTTCGGTAGAGTTCATTTGTTCACTCGAGAGTGTATAAATTTGAGTGACGTCCCTTGCGCTGTCATCGAGTGACAACGGGCTCAGACAAGACGGTAACACTCGTGCTGACTCTGTGGCCTCTCTGCTGGAGGAGGCTAGAGGGTGCTTGGTGATGTACGCACTGAGCGTGGAGCTGGGCATCTCTCGTTACGAAGTCACTTGCATAGTCGTTACCCGTGGTGTGACAAAGGGAGCCAGAGTGTGTAGATGGTCCCTAGGGGAGACCATCGTGCATACCGTAATTAAATGGATGTTTTCAAAATGGAAATGTGGATATTTAAGTGTGTGGCTTCTTTTCTGTAATTATTGAAAAGGATATTGGTTTTGTAAAATTTCGGTATTGCTAAAAATCTTAAATTTTT
The DNA here is from genome assembly GCA_961763995.1 of Juglans cinerea. Lineage (NCBI taxonomy): Eukaryota > Viridiplantae > Streptophyta > Magnoliopsida > Fagales > Juglandaceae > Juglans > Juglans cinerea. The sequence goes on from CAUIVZ010000009.1 coordinate 27,335,308, forward strand.
CCCCTTTGCTTTGGTTTATCCATATTTTTCCGTGTTTGTATTTTTGGGTGTTAATATGTGGCTTTACTTGTTGAGATTATGAAATCTCACTGTGGTGTCCCCACCTGCGGTTCCGCTCTGTGGAACTATGGACTTTGATGCAAAGGAAGGATACGAATATGGAAGATCGGCTCCACCTGAGGAGTGAAGACTTGGGTACTTTTCCCCTTATGTATCTTTGATTAGTGTTTTCCTACTATTTAGTCGGATGACTGGAATTAACTTTATGTCGGTGTTTGAGAGTCTTGGTGACTTATGGTTTATTTTTCTGGGTGATGTACTTTTTAATTTTTGGTGCTATAGTATTTCAGATTGCCCTTTTATTTTTCCATTGCTTTTATAATTACACACTTATACATTGCATGCTTACACACGTTTTCACAATGCGCTTGGGGTGTGTGATCTTAGCGACCAGCACCCTGGCGTCGCGACTCCCGCCAAATCACACGTGGGGGTCGAGAGCGCCACACATTTCTTGTATAAATGTCTCTATTAACAACCCAGGTAGCTGTAAGAATTTTTAAATAAAAACCTCTGTACTCTACCTTTGCACAAGGTCCTAATCTTCCCACTTTTTTATTTTTATTTTTATTTTCAGAGGGTTTCTAGATCCAAATTTTTTCTTAAAAATATTTGTTTTGATGAAATACACGTATTTCTTGTTATAAAACCAGCAGCCCTTATCGTGTGATTCCGGTTCAAAGAAGTCGTGTTCTGAGAAAGCGTAGAACAGAAGGCTGCGCATAACAGTGCAAAACCACACGGCCTGAAAGTCTTTGATTGTGAATGTCCACTTCAGCTTCGTCCTCTCGACGAACGTCCCAGGAAATGGTGGGCCTTCCATAAACTCATCCCCTCTTGTTTTTTCCTCTTGTTTTGTTTTTATTTTTTTTTAATTCTTTGTTGATTTCTTATGTTCTTTGCTCGAAGGAGATGCTCTACAGAGATTTTTTAGGGTTTTATTTTCTTGATTGAGATGATTCCTAGTCTAGGGGCTTTTGCTTATTTCCCGTACAGATTGGTGTTTTGTGTAGTCCCTTTGTTTGGATTTCGGATAACTGTGAGAAAATACGAACGGGTTTGAACATTTCAGTTTTGGTTCTTTAAATGGTTTGGATACTAGCTAACAAAGGTGGCGGCTTCTAGCATGTACCTGGTAGAGTGAAAGCTTTGTTTTTTCCTCTTTTTATTAGTTACTTAAATCTCCCTCCCTTCCTCTTCGCTTCTCAGTTTTATCTGTAATCAAACGGAGTGGAATTGCATTATCCATTATGTTTTCCGTGTTTCTAACTTACTTCCATTTTCCGTTTTGATTCAATCAAACTTGTCTTCTTTTTTTCCTACGACTTTTTAATTTGGTTGGGAAATTGACCTGATCATTAGGTGTAATTATTGAAAATTTGAGAAAAGGCATCAGATTCTCTTTTAATGGCTTCCTTTTTATGTAACTCTTAAGTTTGTGATATTAATGTGCTTATTGATATCCAAGGGATGGGCTCTTTCAAGGGATCATAAAGTTCAAGATGTTTATCTTTCATTGAGAGTTAACATTTTTATGACATAGTCGAACTTACATTATTCGACTATGTCATAAAAATGTTAACTCTCAATGACAACTAACAAGTTTTGAGTTTTTGTAAATATCATTATATAGTCAATTTATATATATATATATATATGTATATTGACTATACTTGTTACTTGTTAGGATTCAAGCAAGATGTATAGTATTAGGCACATAATTTCATTTTATATTTTAAGTACTTACATATTCTCATTGTAAAGTGAAAGATAATACTAATAAAAATAAATAAATAAGAAGTTATTTGAGTTTGAATGAGTCGAGCCGAGTTCTATACAAGTTGTGTCATTTAATAATCAATAACAATTTTGTTTTGTATTCACAAATGACTCATTTATTAAACAAGTTGAGCCGAGCTCGAGTTTGACCAAGCTGATCTTGAGTGGCTTGTCGAAGTCTTGTTTATATACAACCCTAAATATTGTCCATCGCTCATTTTGACCATCCCCCACGATTTAGATTCGTGATTAATTTTAACTAGCAGTACAACATGAAGCTTAAATGTTAAATCTGCATCAGGCTGCACCATTGTTAGCAGGACTTGCTATTGCAGCTGCTGCTTATGGTGGTAGGTATAGCATTCAAGCTTGGCAGGCATTCAAGGCAAGACCATCAGTACCTAGAATGCGCAAATTTTATGATGGTGGTTTCCAAACTACTATGACTAGAAGGGAAGCTGCTCTAATACTTGGAATCAGGTATATGTGACCTATTTTATGCCAGTTTATGATTTTTCTCATTCTAGTTGCTTGATGTCTTTTGTTGAATTGAGTATTTTTACTGAATACTTGTGTTTGTTGATTTGAATCACAGATGATGTACACTTTGCTCTTTAGATTTTCATTTATCCTTTTTACTGCATTTCAATAATATACTGAACAACAAAAGGTCCCTCCTTGGTGTGAGAAACTCCTTGATCTGGATCAAGCTGGAATGTGTGCTTGTTTAGGATGGTAACTCAGGATAAGCATGGTTTGGGCTTAGTGGTGGTGGTTTTCATTCCTGTCTCTAGTAGATGTGCTTACAAGCCAATTTGTAAATGTTTGGATTGAAATTTCTCGTCTGTCGTTGACTCTTGAGCTTGTCTCTTCCCAATCTGATTACTCCTTCAAATCAAAGTGGGAGAAGTGGAGAAACGGGTGTCATAGACGGTAGCCTTTCTTAAGCACCATTATTACCTCAGGTCCTCAATTCTCAATCCATTTGTGGACTCATCGGAATTGTTTTTGCCAGAGACGAAGTGCATGCTCAAAAAAGTATTGAGAAAAGTGATTAGAATATTAACTGATAACCAGAACGAGATTATCAGACCTTCCTCTGAACTCACATGGGATTTCCTCTTACTGATTTGTGGTAGTTTGATTCTGAAATGGAGGTTTTCAGGTTGATCAAGTCTTTGCTCTAGTAAGTAGTATTATAATAGAAAATAATACGAGGAGAAGAAGCAGCAGCATATTCCTGACCCTGGCTTTTACCTCTAATCACCCAACACCACTTTGGCCTTGCCAGCTATCATACTGGTAATTATTTGGCAAGTTCAGTCCTCAGACCACTTTGATGGATGTTGATTCAGTTTTGAATATTAATGTGATGATTTGATAAGCTGGTGGGTTTTGTGACGTAGACCTGACTTCAAATTACGTTTTGAAGGTGCCATGTTTATTTTAGCCCTCCTCCATATTGAAAAATTGCAACCATTTTTTTTAATAAATTTCTAGATTATAGAATATCTATTTATGCAAAGTTGTGGCTCTTTCCTTTTCCCATAGGTGTTTCATATGCTTGTTATTATTATTCCTCATTATCTGATTGTATTGCAGGGAAAGAACTCCAGTGGATAAGGTTAAGGAAGCACATAGGAGGGTGATGGTCGCCAATCACCCTGATGCCGGGGGTAGTCATTACCTCGCATCTAAAATTAATGAAGCAAAAGATCTGATGCTTGGAAAGACCAAGGGTGGCAGCTCTGCATTCTGATGGGGCTAATACTTTCCATACATGCAAGGCATTTCTGCAAAAGTTCTGCAAAAGTTTTATAAGTGAGTTTAAGAGTATACATGCTCCCATTACTTTCACCTCATTTTTTTCAGTCAGTTGATTCTTTATAACCTCTAGTTGGACAGATTTTGAAAAAGAAAATGATACCATTTGTCACGAGACTTATGAATCTGGTGACCATGACAGAACTCGATTGAAATTCTGCATGGATGTCCTTGAGAGTAGGATGAAAGATTATAATTGGGGTGATAATTATTTAGTCCTCATCTGGTTGTGGATCATGGTGTTGGGACTGCTGTTTGCTTCGGCTAATTTTCTCTCCTATTTTTATACTTTCGGTGTAAACACTAATAGCTCATTATTTGTGAGAATTGGTGGTTGTGATCACTTTGATCAAATGTATGCCAATTTCGTAGCAATGAAACCTTTTTGGTCTGGGATTGACATAGTATATAATTCAGGGATCCTTTCCTATCGAGTTGGGCTAGGCTGCTAGACTTTCAAATTGAGAAGTGCTAGATCAGCAAATGGATCTAAGATTTTAATGGAAGTGAACTTATAAATTTACGTAGTTTGCATTAAAAATGCATGGACGCCTTCAAAGCAAGATATAGGGCTATACTGTGATGCAATCTGAGCTGGCCATCAAGAAAGCCCATTCTTTCCTGCCACACAAGGAGCATTAGCAAGAAAAATTGGATAAACAAAGCTCTGAAGATCCATCCTGCTCTTGGGCACGATGTTACCTCGGTCCAAACTAAACCAGATTGTCTTCAAAGGAGCAGTGTTAAAAGGCAATCCAAAAAACGATGATCAGATTGTTGGATTCTGTATTTATTTAAAGTTTGCTGCTCATTCCAAGGTTTTATTGAAAGTTAGCTGCTTATTCCAAGGTTTAAGACCCGAATAATTTGTCATCAGTTACTATTTCCTACCTCACACTCAACACCATACGAAAAAAAAAGTTGTCAAATATAGAGTGTGAAAATGAATAGTGACTGATGTATAGCATATCCGGAATCCGGACATATACAAAGAAATGTAGACAGTCAAGTCAAATTCAATGCACAAAATAATTTGATCTATGTATAAAATAATTATTACTGCCTGACATGGGGGGGGGGGGGGGGGGGGGCGGTTGTAAGTTTGTAACTGACGAAAAGTGCTGTTATTAATGTAAATGAAAAAAAAAAAAACCAGTAGAGCAGAAAATCACAGGATCCCAAATAAAATTGCTGCTTCCTTGCTTTTCAACTTCTCTCGTTGGAATTTCTTATCATTAAAAATTATGAAAAAAACAGTAATGAAACTCTTATCTTTCATGCTCCGAGAGAATAGGAGCAACTTGTATTTTATCCGAATTTCATGTGAAATCTAACATATTGGTCATAATTTATCATCAGCAATAATCATTTTGTGGAAGAATCTGCTGCAGTTCTCTCACCTTCCAATGGAGTTCGATCCATTTCAACTTTTAAGTCAAGTGGACCTTGGGGGACACCAAAAAGTGTGGAAAATATCTGTCTCTGGCATTCATCACAGAAGAAGAAATAAGAGAAATGGCCTTCGTTTGGGAGCTTATGCACAATGGCCTCTGGTAGACCTCGGACTATATAATCAGTCACTGGTGGTGGGACTACCTGATCATCCATTCCCTGTTCAGCATTCAGGAAAAAAAAAAAATAATTAAAATCAACATAAATATAAAATTAAGCTGCTTAAATATTGTACCATGCTATCAAACTTAAATTTTACAGCATGTCTTGCCCTGGCCAATATCACAGTGCATCCGACGGCGGAAAACCACAGATCAGTGAAAACTGAAAACCACTTGGGGAGGTAGAAGGTCTGATACTATTCTTTAGAGAAATTCTCAGAAAATGACTTTAGTCTCCTCTACTCATGAATTCTAGAAGCATAACAGAATTTTGTTTTGTTTTTCTTCTTTAAGCTGCAAATATTGGGGCAGGGAATCAAGCAACAATAAAGAAGCAAGAGATAGACCTGCCAAATGTGTATTGGGCCTAGGAATCCTGCCAATTCACATTCTTCCTGGCTGTACAATGACCTTAGCCAAGAAAGAAAGCCTCTTCTCTGACACTTCCTCTGCACCTGAAGATCTGCTGGGCTAAAGCCCCAATCTGATACCTGAAGCACGGCTTCCTGGATGAATGGTTTTGGATTGACCTGGCGGATAGACTCTTCCACATCCCTATGCCAAAACTCTTCAAATATTGGTTCTTCAACCAGCATTTGATCCTGGTCATGTCAAGATTGTCATATAAATCATCATAAGTTATGAAAAGCTTCTTTACGAACTGTAGCTTATGAAGGCTTCCACCTATGATTATGGAACATTGTTTTTTAATAGGTAAGATTGTGGAACATTATATATAATATTTGAGTAACTACTGAAAATTTTCAGCTGAAATATAGATAAAATCATACATTCACCCAAACATCTCAGTTTTGTAAGCAACTGATTATAAAAAGTTCCATTGAGCATTCCAAAATAAGGAACAAAATGAAACATATGTAGTTTTGAGATTTTTATCAAAGATGACAGTATGACTCACTCTTTTTCCCAGCGACAGATACAACCTGTTCTCAATTCGATCATGCTTTCCAGATAGGAAGCTTCGCCAATAGAAATAGGAGAGTAACTTTGGGAATCTACGAGCTAAGAAGTAAAATAACTTTCTGCTTGGCACCCAGGTTTCCCAAATTTTTTTAATCTCTTCTTTATTCATGCCCCGCTCATATGGATTAATCATTGGGGCCAACATGGCTGCTCCTGCATATTTAAAAACGATCCACCAAAAATCAAACACCAATTATATGTAGAAACATATAAATTGGTGGAAGCATTGACACAATACACTTTAATGCATAAACCCAATCAAACAATCAATTAATATGCATTGATTAATTGGATATCAATATATGATTTAGAAATCCTAAAACAACAATATGCTGATCATGTGAATTACCCAAATTTATTCAAATATAGGAATAAACCAAATAAAATAAATTTGTATACCTGCAATCCTGTTAGGAATGTATCTGAGCGCAGCCCAAGCATGCATCGCTCCACTTGAGTAGCCCAGCATCCAGAACTTGTCACAGATACCAATCGCATTAGCCATGTGCAATATATCAAATGCTGATGAGTCAAGAGTCCGACCGAGATGAGGATCACTCTCCCCAAAACCAGGAAGATCATAAGTGACCAATCGAATACCATACTCTTCAAGCAATGACATTTTAACACCCGGTATACCTTTCATACAGAGAGTTTTTTGAAGATCAGTAATAAGTCTCTGTTAGTTTTCACCAAGACCACAAGCTAAAGTCCCCTAGATACCACTTGAAAGGGTCGAAGATTTATTGGTTTGTACCTGCAAGTCGTGAGGAAAGAAAAGGATGTGGAGCAATAAGGGAAAATCTTGCTCTATCAGCTGGAACACCTTGTTCATGATAAGCCATATGTCTACCATCTGGAAGTAGTATACGGCTTGCAGTGGGAGGATGTATCCGCACTTTCTTTACTGGCGGAACCCTGTCATGATTGGTATTTACGTTCATAGCTGCGCATCATTTTTAACAATGTCAATAAAACTATCTCTATCTCACACCAGAAAGGGAAAAAAACGAAACCTTCATGAATGGCGATTGCTACGACACTACTGGAGGTTTCTGTCCAAAAAACTGAAGGTAGGTTTCAATCTCAACAAGTTTCAATAGAAAAATGTAGTGACAACAATCACACTTGCACTGAGTTCCCTGGATTTATTGCAAACAACCCTAAAAGACGGTGCCAACCTAACCAACATGAAAGCAATGGTGTCCACCACTTACAAAACAAGTATTAAACCATGTTGATGTTGTGAAATACTATGCAAAGTACACACACACCAACGATGACAAATAAAGTAAAAGCAACACAATCAAGAACACACGACACAATATTTACGTGGTTCGGCAAATTGCCTAAGTCCACGGGAGTTGCAGAGGATTTTTATTTCTTGAGGAATCACAATACAACAGTGTAGAGCGGCTACTGTTCACTCAGCTTCAGTACAAGACAAAACAAAACACTATTTATATGTTGTACGGCGGAAACCCTAATTCATCAGAATTAAGGATGTTCGCTCGAGCGGCGTGTCGAGCCCGCGTCGAGCGAACTTACTTCCCGCAGTTGCTTGAGCCGTGAGTCGAGCGGCACCTCAAGCGAAGCTCTCTGTCTTCCCTCCGCTCGAGCGGTGAGTCGAGCGGTCATCGAGCGAACCTCTCTGACTTGCAATTGCTCGAGCGGTCTGTCGAGCTTCCTTCGAGCGAGGCTCTCTGTCTTGTCTTCGCTCGAGCGGCTATACTCTTCGCTCGAGCGGCGTGAACCAGACTCCATAACTCAACAATTCTCCCACTTGGAGACTGGTACACCCACATTGTAGCCCTATGCTTCAAACATGATATCCTCCACCTCTGCAACTCACAGCTCCTGTCTTCATGTTAGAAGACGCACTGAAGTCAAGTCCGACTTCAGTCTTCCACATACATCGCCCTTAGGGCGACTCACAACTCCCACTGCACTAGGAGTATCCGGTCTTGAACCGATCTTGGCAACCTTAGCCAACTTTCCCAGACTTTCATGAGGAACGACAAAGCTGACTCCCTTTGGCTTCCTCACATGTTTCGCGCGATCAAGTCTGCCTTTTTTCACTCTTGTATTTCCTTGCACATCACTGGATCTTGATGTCAAATACAAAGAGTTAGATCTCTTACCATGCGCTAAGACCAGCGCACCCTTAGTGATCTTCCAAGCACCTCTAGAGAATGCTACTGCAAAACCGCTGTCATCAAGCTGTCCCACAGAGATCAGGTTTTTCTTCAAATTTGGAACATGTCTGACTTGCTGTAAAGTCCACACACTCCTGTTTGGAAGTGTGATATGCACATCACCCACTCCCACTACATCCAGTGCCTTTCCATCAGCCGTATACATCTTCCCAAAATCACCAGCAACATAATTCTGAATGATTTCTCGATGTGAAGTGCTATGGAACGAAGACCCTGAATCTAACACCCAATCATCAATCGGACTATGCACTGCAAGAAGTAAGGCATCATGAATTTCTTCTGCCACTACATTCACTGCATCATCATCAGAACTTTCTTGATTCCTGCAGTTTCTCTTGATGTGGCCCGACTTGCCACAACTCCAGCATGTGATCTGCTGCCCAGATCTCATCTTGCTATTTTCCCTGCTCTTGGAGATTGATCTTCCATGTCCTCTACCCCTATTGTCAACAATCAGGGCAGATCCTGAACCCGAAGACTCACCCATGTCTCTCCTACGAACCTCTTCAGCAAGCACCATGTCACGTATGTCATCGTAGTTCAGTTTTGCCTTACCGGCTGAACTACTCACAGCCATCCTCATGGCCTCCCAACTGTTTGGCAACGATGCCAACAGAATCAACGCTCTAATCTCATCATCAAACTCAATCTCTACAGATGATAGTTGATTTGTGATCGTATTGAATTCATTCAAGTGTTGGGCTACAGACATACCCTCAGACATCTTCAGATTGAACAGTTTCTTCATCAAGTGCACCTTATTGTTCGCAGACGGCTTTTCATACATGCCTGACAAAGTCGCCATGAGATCTACCGTGGTTCTCTCCTTACTGACATTGTGTGCCACTGTTCTTGACAAAGTCAGCCGAACAAGACCTAGAACCTGTCGATCTAACAAGGTCCACTCAGCATCAGCCATGCTCTCCGGCTTCTTTCCCAACAGTGGAAGGTGAAGCCTCTTCCCATAGAGATAATCCTCAATCTGCATCTTCCAATACCCAAAATCAGTGCCGTCAAACTTCTCGATCCCGGGTGCGTTCACTCTATCTCCAGTCATCATTCTCTTTCAGATCCAACCTTGGCTCTGATACCAGTTGTTGTGAAATACTATGCAAAGTACATACACACCAACGATGACAAATAAAGTAAAAGCAACACAATCAAGAACACACGACACAATATTTACGTGGTTCGGCAAATTGCCTACGTCCACGGGAGTTGCAGAGGATTTTTATTTCTTGAGGAATCACAATACAACAGTGTAGAGCGGCTACTGTTCACTCAGCTTCAGTACAAGACAAAACAAAACACTATTTATATGTTGTACGGCGGAAACCCTAATTCATCAGAATTAAGGATGTTCGCTCGAGCGGCGTGTCGAGCCCGCGTCGAGCGAACTTACTTCCCGCAGTTGCTTGAGCCGTGAGTCGAGCGGCACCTCAAGCGAAGCTCTCTGTCTTCCCTCCGCTCGAGCGGTGAGTCGAGCGGTCATCGAGCGAACCTCTCTGACTTGCAATTGCTCGAGCGGTCTGTCGAGCTTCCTTCGAGCGAGGCTCTTTGTCTTGTCTTCGCTCGAGCGGCTATACTCTTCGCTCGAGCGGCGTGAACCAGACTCCATAACTCAACAGTTGAAAAAGGAATCTGGTCAATCGTATGACTGGAAAATTATCTAAAGTTACAGAAGCCATAACTTTTTTTTCCCCCTTCTTTTTTCAAATTTGGTGATTTTTGTTACAGGAACCACAAAATCACAAATCGTAAACCATCCATAGGGTGATCGAGGGATGGAACTTAAACCGACAAATAAGGCAAGTGATTTTCATATTAACTAACACCTTCTTCTAGTCAAGCTTTCGAAGTAGATTTTGATAGACCATTTTCATGCAAATTGCGTAGTTTCTTTTACATACTTAAACCGAAGGGGAAAAAGATAATTTATTGCCATAATGCATTGAAATTCACCTGCAAGTGCAAGAATGAAAACGAAGAACATAACGGACCACGCATGAGCCGGATCGCGATCCTCAGGTAAAAACTCATTCAGGTACTTCAATCTACCCGAAACCTTAGAGTACGGCCTCCGAAACTTTCGAACGAGATACGAATCCTCGGTCAGAAGGCTCTGCTGCGCAATGTCCCTGCAGCCTCGACCAAACTCAAGGAGTATTTCGCTCCAAGCCATCATAAACCCCTTGGCCTGATCCTTGAGGCTCTCCGATTCACGGGCCCGCGAGTCACCCGATACGTATTCGGAGCTCGTCGTTGCAAACGAGAGCGTCGAGATTCCGATTGGTTCCCCGGCGTATCGTATCCCCGAGTCCTCCACAAGACTCGCCAGGTCGTCCCGCCAAGCATACGATCGTCCCACTTCCGACATTTCCACTCAAAAAGCTCCGAGTACAGAACTGGGAAACCCACTAAAGTGTCTCAAACTCCAATTCAGTTGAGCTAGTCAGAGAATGAGGGAAGGAGATGAGTTTGCAACTTTGCAAGCGTGAAACTGAAGCCTGCAGTTTTGTTGAATCCAAAAAGAAAAGAACCTAACCGACCACCATGTTTGCAAAGCGAAAGAAACTATTTGTTGCGAAGAAAAAAGCAACAAAATCACATGTTCTGATATGCTATATAGAGTCTTTTCAACTTTCCAACAATGAAATCGTTAGGCTTCTGAGATTGGTCCTCGTTGATTACCAACTTTATGCTGTCGGATTGACCCGACTGCTTTAGTTTTAACTGATCTTCAGCCTGTCCATGATCTTCTGAAGACGATGAATACGAACCGCAGGATGAGGCCACTGTCTGTTCTGTGAAGAAATTGGGGGAGACTGACGTTGAGGGATCGAGCCACGTGGTGAACATCAACGCCGTGCGCGTAACGGCTGTCGGCTGGCAAAAGGTTCGGTCGGTGTCTCGTTAGTGAGCACATGTGACTTTGGGGGAATGTTCTCTCTGCTTAATCCTCTTTTTTTTTTTTTTTTGGATAAAGTAATTTAATCCTCTTTTCTTTTCATCTCAGGATTTTCCTTTGTTATTTTTTAAATAAATAATAAAAGAAATTGTATAATCAGTTTTTAAATTATTTTAGTAAATATAAAATTAAAATTTGAAAAATGCTAAAGTCAGGCATACATGGGGCCTCTCCGTGCACGGCATCCGGAGTGTATTACTGAAACGAAACGTTTCATAATCAATCCCTCTCAATCGAGTTCCTCACCAATACAAGTTACAACCTCATGAACGGTGCATTTCAAAAAAAAAAAAAAAAAACTAGCCCTCTTCACTTGATCTAGCTCCCTTCCATCCATGCGAAAAATCTCCATTTTCCTACACCGATTACAGAATCCTAAGCCCTCTGATGAATCTCGCGTCCCTCTCAAAATCGCTTCCCTCTCAAGATACATACACAGTTGCTAGTACAAGCTGTACAACCCATCTTCATCAACGTCGAAAACACTGATTGTTGCAAAAGTAAGAGTAGGAAAAACAGAGCTTCAAAAGGTCGCCGTTTGTAACCACTATTGCCTCCACCCATTTTCAACTCCCTTTTAACTGTTACGGGCTCTGCAACTTCCTCTACCTATTTTCACTTCACTTCGATAAGTTTGTGATTATTTTTTTATATTTTTTGGTTTGTAGGATATTTACTTTTGTAGAAGAATATAACTGAAACATGCGATTGTTTGAAAGTAGCTACACCGATCTCCGGAAAAAGAAATCGCAAAATGGGAGAAGAGATCGTAAAAGAGAAAAAGTAAGCTTTTTTTTCTTCTTCCATTCTCTCTCTTTTCTTTCTTCAAATTTTTTTTAATAAAATAAGGTCTGACATGGCTAAATGCCAGTGTCGTGCACGTACAGGCATGATTTTTGCCTGTACGTAGCAGTTCTCGTCTAAATAAAAACTACAAAAGCACACACCTGTTTAAAACCCATCTGAAATGAAACTCATCCTTCTCCTGCGAAATCGAAACCCATGTGAAATCCATTCCCGAAATTTGTGATTTTTTGATCTGCTTGTAAGACGTCGTTGCTGCGAAACCCATCTACTTTAGCATTGAAAGTCAATAATACATCGCCGCCACCACAGTTGCCGTCGCCCCCACAATCTGCCCACTCAATGGTTTGAATATTGCACTTTCTAATTTCTTCTTGGTCAGCTTGTAATCTGGGTTAGCAAGTGTTTGTAAAAATGCTTGTTATTTTCTCTTGTGATAATTTTCTCATGACCTACTTGTAATCTGGTGCTTTTTTAGACGCATTCTGATCTGCATGCTATCTTCTATTCTCTTTCCATTCTTCTATTGCCAACTGTTCGTTCTATTTCATTTCAAACTCCTATAAAAGATTCCACGCCCATAATCATTTCCTAATAGCTTACCATTTTTTTAAGAATACGTAAATTTGGATAGTTAGGTATTTTTAGATATTTTATAAATAATAAAAAAAAATAATGATAAAATATTAAATATAAATAGTGAAATATAGGTAAAAAATAATATTAAAATAATAAATATATAGTATTGAGATATTCTGAGAATACCTCAGTATTCTCAGTACCCAAACTAATATTTTTAACTGATTATTGTAATGTCAATTACGGCAATATCTTGTAATATTGGAGTAGTTGAATTTTGTGAGGAGGAACAACATAATTTATATGGGTTCGAGGTTTTTCCTGTTTCATTGAAAACTCTAAGCTCACCAACACATGAATGAAATAATAATTAATTATTATTGTTTCTTTGATTTTAAGAAACAACAAAGTAATGAACCATTCGAAGTTAGATGGCACAGGCACAACAAACTTATTATTAGAAAATGACCTGACCAGATTAGGTACTTCTCCAACTGAAGATATAAACAAGTTAATGCATATCGAAGTAGTAGTATGTGAGTATTATGTATGATCTTTCTTTCTCTGCTCTGTTGTGATGAAATACCTGTGTAGGGATTGTTTTTGGAATAATTCTGCTCTTCTCTTTTAAATTCACTCAGAACTAGTGATATTGTTGTCACAATGCTTATAAAACCATTCTCTTTTAAAATCACTCATAGAATTCCATTGGTGAATTGAACCAATGCTCATTTACAATTATGAATTTATGAACCAAGCTGGCTGACTGTAAATGTATTTACATGCATATAATGGAACTGTTTACTTGTGCTAGTTCAAAATAAAACTAATACACTTCCCCTCTCTCTCCCATAAATAAAACTAATTTGTTTCTTATTTTGTAACAAATGATCAAATTTGGAATTCTAATAGTGATGGAGTTGAGATAATAATGAGTCACACATGTATAGAAGGTGAAGATGTAGAAGACGTGAATGTAGAAGATGTTGTGAATTTGGAAGATGGAGTTCATCTAGATGATGATGTGAATGTAGTGAATGTGGAAGATGGAGTCCGTGCGGATGATGGAGTGAATGTGGAAGATGGAGTTAGTGTGGATGATGGAGTGGATTTGATTTCTTCTTCGAGTAGTGGTCCTTTAGAGCCATTCATCGGTATGATATTTGATGATGTAGAAGACACCCAAGCATTTTGCAAGGTGTATGCAAGAAGAAAATGTTTTGTCATTCGGACCAATCATACTCGATTGTCGAAAGAGGAGCAAAAACTAATTGATGTAGACTACGTTTGCTCAAGGGAAGGATTTCGACGGGAAAGGAGCAAACAAAAAGAATGAATAATTCCAGAACCTGCTGAGATAAAGACTGGTTGTAAAGCATTGATGGGGATATTAAAAAAAAAAAGAGGGTGACAAGTGGATAGTATGTAAGTTTGTGATTCAACATAATCACATGCTACTTACACCGAGAAGTACTAGTTTGCTTCGTGGACATAGAGGAGTGGCATGCGTCCAAAAAAACTTATAATGACTTTGAATGAGTCCTGTGTACCGACAAGGAAGATAATGTCGGTGTTGAGTAAAGAAGAAGGGGTGACTTTAACATTGGTTGTATTGCCAAGGATGTGAAAAATTATTTGGAGAACAAAAGGAGAAAATTATTTGAAGAGAGAGATGCACAAAGGTTATATGCCTATTTTTTTAATCGACAATGCAAAGAGCCTGGATTTGTGTACTCCATGCAAATTTATGAGAATGAGTGTATGAGAAGTTGTTTTGGGTAGATGCAAGATCAAGGGTGTCATACCAATATTTTGGGAATGATGTCACATTCGATGCCACATATTTTACAAATATTTATAAGATACCATTTGTGCAATTTTTTGGAGTTAACCATCATCACCAAATCATAATATTTGATTGTGCCTTGTTGGTTAATGAAACAACTAAGTCATATACATGGTTATCGAGAACATGGCAAGAGGCAATACTTGGACGCGCTCCTTCAACCATAATTACCGATAATGACATGGCTATGACGAAGGCCATTGTAGAGGTACTCCCAAATACAACTCATAGGTTGTGCTTATGGCACATTCTGCAAAAAGTTTTCGAACACTTGGCTCATGTATATAACATATTTATGGACTTTCCAAAAGATTTCCATCATTGTATTCATGAGATAATTATAACTGATGAGTTTGAGCAGGAATGAAGTGTTATATTAGTGAAGTATGAGTTAGAAGATAATACTTAGCTGCAAAATCTTTATAACCAACGGGAGAAGTGGGTTCCGGCTTACTTATGTTTAACATTTCGTGTCTATATGTCAACAACTTAAAAAAGTGAAATCATGAATAAGTTTTTCAAGGGATATGTTCGTTCTAGCACTATGGTTAGTAATTTTGTGCATTAATATGAGAAATCATTAGATGCACGTTATTTTAAAGAAAAGAAAAGGTCGTGCGAACAAAATTTACCTGGGCCATATTGAAAAGATGTCACAAAATTGAAGAAGAGGTTGTCATAGTCTATATAAGAAAGTCTTTCATGATCTTTCAAGATGAGCTTTTCAGTAGTCGATGCTACAAATCAACCAAATTTTTCCATGAGGGCGAAAGCAAGACTTATAGAGTTGCACCTCATGGCAAAAATACCCCTCTCTATTATGTGACCTTGGAGAGTAGAGGAGATAAGGCGACTTGTACATGCCATATGTTTGAACTTATGAGAATTCTTTGTAGGCATATCCTGTGTGTACTTGGCAAGAAATCAAAATTAGATAGTTTGTCACAACACTATATTCTAGAAAAATGGACTATCAATGCTAATAGTCGATCTATTATTGACATACCCATTCTCGAAGAGCATGTAACACTACAGGATGATCTAGCAATGAGAAAAAATAAGTTAATGATGCAATTTTACGTCATTGCGGAACTTGGGATGAAATCAACAGAAAAACTCAACCCCTCTCCCTTGTCTTAGACAAGGTCCATAAAGAGTTACTTTTGATAGAAGATCATGGCAATATTGAAGATTCAAATTGCCTAGTTGGAGGGGAGTCAACCAATAATTCCCATAACAAAAGAAGTCAGGTTGTCTCCAATTTTTTACTAACGGTACATAATCCTCCATTAGTGCCCACGAAAGGGCGACCAAAGTCTTTGAGAGCAAAGAACCCAAAAGAGATGCAACCAGCCAAGAAAATGCGTTGTAGCATTTGCAAAAATGAGGGACATACTGGGAACAACTGTCCTTCAGTGATGTATTGTAGCTTTTGAATATTTTTTATTTATTAGTTTTTAATCAAAGATCTAAACTTATTTTGTTGTATTTGTTGTTATTTATGTAGGGATATTGGGTATACTATTAAGGTTGATTGCACTAACTTGGATTCTTAATCGAAATTTGCTTATGTATCTGATTAATTTTTTTTTTTAATATTATGTAGATAAGTCCTTAAATGTAATATGATGTTTTAAAAATTTAAGTTGTATATAATTATTAGTTTTGTGATTAATGTGACAGGAGGGTTGTGAAGCTTTTGAAGCTTTTGATTCTTGGAATGACAAAGATCTAACTCTAAGCTTATGATGGATTACATCCAACTGAAGCTGTTACTATTCAGAAAGTAAGCAAGGCCTATGAATGGCTACTGATTTTGTGTACTCCAGGATATGTGTTGTTTCTAAGACAATCTCTTATTTTGATCTCTATTATGCAATTCAAATTGGAAACCAACTGTAGATCTTAGATATTTTGGATGATTTTATTACTTTGGTTTGAGATTGGATGGCTAGTTTTGTTAGTAATAACTGTGATGTGACGTGATGTGCCAAATGGTTGTAAAATTCATGTTATATATATCAAGTTTTTGTACTATGGCATAGTGTATCAGTTTTTTTATATTATAGAAGGACTACATTTACTAGTTACTTCTCCATTTGGCTTGATATAATGTAATTTCTTTGCTCCAGATTTTGGAAGATCATGAAAGTCAACTGGCAAAATAAGGTCCCGTTTGGATAGTGATAGTGGGGAAGCCAATTCTTTCTAAAGCAATGGTCGCATGCTAACTCAAAAATATGAATAGAATTTTTAACAAATAATGTGGAAGCCAAACACGACTAATTACACATGTTCATTACAAATCAATTGTCCAAAACTAAAGCTAAAACAGCTTACTTGAGTCGAAGCACTGCTCGACATACACTAATATTTTTGCGATACATAAGAATTATAGCAAAAGTCGCAAGAAAAAATAACCACGATATCAACAACCCTTTCAAGGTTCTCTTATACTTCTTCTCCATTACTTTATATTTGGCTTGTTTGATAAATTGATATTCATGAAGTAACCTCTCATTCCTCCGTTAAGTTATATTTGTCTTGTTCGATCAACTAATGTTCATGAAGTAACCTTTCATTCATTCGTTGAGCTAACTCCAACGTCATCTTGCAGCATTAGTTTTGTTTACTTTCAAGATCAATCTATTCAAAAAAATCATATTGTTTATTGATCTTACAGTTTGGGCAGTTATAAAATCTTTTGCCAAAACTATTATCATTTCCAGAGATTTGGAGCTTCGATGGAATGCCACATTAGCAAAATGGCCTGTCCAAACTTGCTTTGTCTTTCTCTCTTGAAATCCACGAACTTGTCATTTGTTGAAGAATCAGGAAGAAAGTAAGCACATATGGGACAAAAGCTCAAATATGATGTCAGAGAACCATATGTTAGATGCCAAAATGAACAACTTAAGTGAAAATGAGTTATCTCAAAGACATATGAGAAAATAACAGTAGTCTAGTGGTCCAATCTACAATGATATTCATCACACAATAGAAAGTAAAATGTTTACCAGAGCATTCCAGAATTAAACAACAATTATTAAACAAGTTGTACTGTGAAGATAATATGGAAGAAGAAAATATCACATAATTCCAAAGAATAATCCAAATTGGGATGGGTGACTGGAGGAGATCTGTATCAGGAAAATGAACATTATTATCCTAATCATAGAAAAAAATATATATATAAAAGGCCACAGAAGAAAATAATGCAAATGTTCCTTGGATAGAAGTTACTGTGACCTCAAACATAAACCCTCCAACTCCTAAACAGTTTACTTTTTTTTTTTTTTAGTCCAAGTAAGAGGCATTACAGCTCAACAGAAAACAAACACAGCATTCAACTTTCAATACTTAAGGAATAACATGGGAGTATGATGCTAATGGGAGTATGATGCTAACTGCCCATCAAGAAAAGTAAGGCATTACCTGAAGGCAACGTACGTATCTCGATCTTTGTATATCTTAAATCATTTACCAAAGGCAGTACTTCCAAGGCTTTCGCTAACTGTCGAGCCGATGCTAC
Organism: Juglans cinerea; assembly: GCA_961763995.1. Classification (NCBI taxonomy): domain Eukaryota; kingdom Viridiplantae; phylum Streptophyta; class Magnoliopsida; order Fagales; family Juglandaceae; genus Juglans; species Juglans cinerea. Next base: position 27,353,513 of record CAUIVZ010000009.1, read on the forward strand.
AAATCTAAAGAAAAATTCCACCCAAAAGGAATTAATGAGATCAGAACTTGAAACATATGAACAAGATATAAGAAGGAATCCATCAAATGTTTTCTTTTTGTTATTAGTTCCTTAATTTCTTTTTGAAAATAAATAAATAAATCAAAAAGACAAATTTCACTAGCATCACTCAAAGGCTCAAAGATAGTACACGAACCAGGAACCATATTAATTATGGGCTTACATGTTACAATTAGTTTCATTGGATGATGTATTTTGAGCAGCAGCTCCAAGTTAGACTGACCTGTGCAGCACAAATAACAGCTGTCAAATATGTTCAATATCTGGAGGCAACAGAACGTAATCTTCACACATACAAGAATGTAATCCTCACACATACATTATGACCCCAATCAATTACTTTTACAGTACCAATTGGATGGGGAAGATTTGACAGTTAAAAGCTTCCATATTACCAGAGCATTCCAGAATTAAACAACTTATAGAGGGTCAATCCGAAACCTTGGAACTATATAGTATAAAATTAAAAAAGAAAATAAGAACATATCTTAAACAACTAAAGAAAGGAGTTTTCACCTTCGGATAAATCAAAAACAGAGGTTTTTGGTGCAGTACCCAAATCGAAATCGATCCATTAGAATACTCAAATCGAAATCAGTCCGTCGATGGAGCTTTGGGTTTGGGATGGGTGCTTGGGAGTCGATCTCCGTCCGTCGCGGCTTGGCAGGGTCGAGCTTTGGGTTTGGTCAGGGGAGGAATTCTGGGGAACAGCCGGAAGCCCGCACCACATTGAAGAATATTTTTTTTTTTCAACCCAGCACGTTAAGTGTGCTGGGGCTTCTTCACACAGTAGAGTGTGAAGAAGAATTTTTCTTGGTCAGGATCATTTGGTGGAAGATGAAGAGGGCACGGGAAAAAGATTGGGAAGTTTAGTATTTTTTGATCAGGTGTAAGCAGGCACACGACATATAAATTAAAAGATTTATGTGGAGGGTTGTTATTGGAGGATTGTTATTTGAGATTGGATAGCCCGACCGCCAGGAAGGCATTCTCTAAAACAACCCGACCGGCAAGACGGCGTTCTCTTTTATAAACAAGGTTACGGTTTTTAGCTTAAAAATTAAAAAATAAATATATTTCTATCAATCTCGTATTAAAAATTTATTGAGGAAATTGCTAACATTGCGCACTAATGTGGATCAGTATGCCATATCATCAATAGTATGCCACATGAAGTCCTATTACATTTTGGAAAATATTCTGACCACAAAATGATTACATAAAAACAATTTTACAAACTGATATAACTTGATGTGGCTTAAATTTTTAACTGCAGATTTACTTATGTGCTTAATTATAAGTTAATTTTATTCTCAAGTACCATTAATGAACGGCGTGATTTCAATTTGTAAAAACATGATATATTACCAAAGTTTTAAGATTTTTGGATTTTCAATTATTTTTATGTTTTATCTTATTATTTCTCAATAAAATAGACTTATTAATATTTTAATTAGTTTGTTAATATTTTTCTATTTTTTAAGTTTTCCCTCAAATTTTACTTTCTTTTTCATTTATTATAAGCTTTTTAGGAATTGTTTTTATATCTATTTAGACTTTTATTGTTTCAATTATTTTTTTTTTAACTTTCATTTTTATAAGTATTTAGCCTTTTCAATATTTTTTTTTTCACATTCGGTCTATTTGTTTGTTTGCTTATTTAATTTTTGTTTATTTTGCTCAAGCATTGATTATTTTATATAAGTATTCAGCTTGCTGGACCATGGCTCGGTGTGATAAGATGCTTTCTCCCCTACCTATCCAAAAGAGAGAAAAAAAATCCTTTCCCCCTCAATTAATTTAGGCACTTATAAGAAAAATACTCATCTGCTTTACTATGGTGGTTCGATAATGCTACGATTGCATCTTCCGACCATGAGATTGAAACCTTATTCGCGCGCGCGCGCACACACAGAGTGTTCACAAGACTGTTTCAATATTCCGAGATTTTGACCTTTTAAAGTAAGAGATGTATTACATGTTTGAGGTTGTGCTGAGAAATATAGCTTATAACTTATAATTTAAGTGATAAGTTTTACTATTAAAAAGTTATTTACTGTTTGATAATCATATGTTTAAAGTACTTTCAATTATGTTACATTTGTTTGGAAACAAATTAAAAAATTGCTTAGAAATGATGATTATTTAAAATTTTAAAGATGATGACCATATCCCTGAAAGTTTGAAAGTTGTAATTATCTGAAAGTTGTATAGATATTTTTGTCTATTGACAATCTTTTTAAAATTTGAATTACGTTCCGCATTATCTGGAAAAGTACTTTAATATGTAACACCCAAATAATCTAATTTTTCTATTAAATGGCTTTTAAGCCTATTTAAACACTCTTTTACGAGGTGCCGAAAACCTAGAAACCGTTCGAATGTTTTTCTTCAAATGATCAATTGCTAATATAGCTTTCGAACGATGTAGATACTGTTCGAACGTTCACTACTAAATGTTTGATTATATTTATTTTTTACACTATACATATTAAGTAATAGTATACTATAATATAATATAGGCATATATATTATACTATAATTTAGTAATATAAAGTATCATATATATTATAGTATAGTAAAGTATAGAGGAATTTGTAAGATCATACATATTAGTAATCTATAAACTCATATATATAGTAATATATACTATCATATATATAGTATCATATATATTATAGTATAGTAAAGTATAGAAGAATTTGTAAGATCATATATATTAGTAATCTATAATCTCATATATATAGTAATATATACTATCATATATATAGTATCATATATATTATAGTATAGTAAAGTATAGAGGAATTTGTAAGATCATATATATTAGTAATATATAATCTCATATATATAGTAATATATACTATCATATATGTTAGTATACACTAGTTATTATATATTAGTATCATATATATTAGTAATATATACTATAATATACATAATTACTAAATTTGAAGCAAATATTGTTCGAATAGTAAATAATACTGTCCAAACGGTCTTTTAAAATAGTTCAAACATTTAAATACATCGTTTGAACGGTTCTGTACATATAAGTTATTGGGGGCGGAGGCATTTCAACATTGTTGTCCTCAATCATTTGAAAACGAAGATATAACGTTTGAACGCCCATCAATCGCCTTCGTCGCCGCCATAAGAAGCACCCATGTCGAAGCCACCTCCTCCTAAGTGAATGTATGCTCCATGATAGGGTTATTTTACTGTTTATTTTATCGTTTTATCGTTTTATTTATTTTTTCTAGAAAACTTGTATTTTTCCATCAATAAGAACCGTATGACATCACAAATCTACCGTAGGATGTTTAGAAATGAAGAATAGCATGTGTTTTGTTGAAGAAACCCATGGAATCGATGGATTCAATAGATTTTCATGGCCGTTGAGTTGACTCAGCCATCACTGAGCTCGATCTGGTTTCCGTTCGCGGTTGAATGTATTAACCAAAACCCTCATTTCCGTTCAAGTTTGTTCAAACACTATGGTGTCCGTTCGAACAATGTATTATCCATTTGAGCACGTTCTAACGGTATGAACCAATTAATTTATATTAACTTATTAATTTATTTTTATCACATTTTGTCGTTCTATCAATTAATTTATTAAATTGCTATTAGTATATAATTTTGTGAATATTTAAAAATATTATATTTTATCACTGATTATATATTTTACTTTTTAGATTTCAGGTTGATAATAATGTCTTATAGGGACCGTAAGCATGGCAGATCAGGCGAACCTACCATCCAAATAGTTCGAGAGAAGACTGTTTTACTAGAGTGGCAGGTAAAGCTGTCTGATTTCGCGACTCTTATATGTGAGGGTCATTCCCTCCAATCAGTATTCAGCGATCGTGGTTGGGCATCGGTCCTAGATTAGAGAGAAGAAGCATGGGAGCTCGTATCCTATATTGACATTGTAGCTGAGTTCTATAAAGAACTCGGTGGTGTCAGCCTAGATTACGGAGGGGCATACAGGATCTTTGTCCGAGGAGCTCCAGTTATATTTTCAGCAGACAGACTCGTTGAATATCTCGGTATTCCTAGACTTTGCGATGCCTATCTGAACGTGCTACCTAGAGAGTTTGATCCTTTGGGTGATGCAGAGATGCCTCAGGACGAGGGAGCAGTTTATACAGATGAGCTCGATACGCTCGCTAATCATGAGGTGAGAGACTTGATTGTTGGTCTAAAGGTTCCTATGTATGATGGGACGAAGAGCATCCGACAGGCAAATTTATCTTCTTTCTTCAAGATAATGAATCTGATAATCGTCAACGTTGACTCTCAGTAGCACACGACCGAGATTGGCATGGACCGAGCAAAATTTATAATACGGGTCGCTCGTGGCATTCCTATCAACCTCGTGGAATATATATTCGAGAGGATTCGATCAGAGGCCCGGTATGTTACGACAGATATATTGCCATTCAGGATCCTGATCACCCGATTTCTACTATGTTTCGGGGTCGTGCCAGATGTTGTTGAGCGTGCACGAGAGCTGATGGGGCTGATCAACAGCATCATCCTGTCACGAAGCATGGGACACTCAAGACTTCGTCTTCGTGGACTTGTTCCTGACTGTGCTAATATTCAGAGAGATGCACAGTCGGGAAATCTTGGAGTATTGGTCGGTGAGGCATCTACACAAGCCAAGGCATCACGCACATCTACTCATGAGGAGATGGTTGACATACTGGGTGCAGAGATCGGCAGACACACATCAGCAGTGATCGATTGCGTACAGAGCTTAGCATCTATGGGTTACGTACAAAGATTAATGATAACATCTCTGAGTTACATACAGAGATTCGCGCCATTACTACGACTCATGTCATACTCAGTAATCGATTGACATAAGCAGAGAGACAATTAGCTGCAGTAAAGGATGTGTGCAGAGAGCTGGGATGATAGTAGTACTTTCTATCTTTTTATTTATATTTTTTTGTTTTTGGTATGGACAATATAATCTGGTGTTTTGTAAGTTTGATTTAATTATGAATTAAATCTTTTTTATCTTTTTTGGATTAATTACTGATTTATATTATATGATGTATGGATGATAAGTAGAACAACTCAATTAGTTTAATAAGAATAAAATAAAATTAAAATTAAAAAAATAAAAAATAATTTTAAAATATGTAAAGTAGCATTCCTCTAACCATCGTTCGAACACTTTATTTTACGTTGGAACATGGATTTACTTACAATTCGAACGGTATAGTAATATGTTCGAATGGTAAGTCAATCCCCTGCCAAAATTTATTGGCTTAACCCGTCAATTTAATGTTCGATCATAATTAATATATGTTCGAACATTGTTTAAACTTAAAGTTCAAACGTTTTTGTATGTCGTTTGAGCGTTAAGTCAATGTCCAGCTAAATTTTTTCACTAAACGCACCAAATTAACGCTCGGCCGTATATAATTTCCGTTTGAATGTTCATTTTAGTCTGTTCGAACGTTTTTTCTGGATGTTCGAACGGTTATCTTATTAGGGACAAAAATTTTCGTTCCAAAATAATCCGTTCGAACGCATTCAAACGGAAAAGACATTCTATTGTTTTTTTGAAATGAAATTTTAATTTCGTCTCTACATCTCATTTTTTGGGATGATTTTCAATTCGTTCTAAAGAAAAATCGTCCCAATAGCTCTTTTTTGTTGTAGTGCCCCTTAAATCATTATATTTAATTCAATTGGAATATATATATATATATATATATATATATTGTCAGCAGTATTTGGTCTTTTATTAATATGATCTAAAAAAACTGTTTATTTGTGGGCAGCTATTTCCTGCGAAAATGATTATTTTCTACTAAAATGAGTCCATTTTCGTCACAAATAGTCATTACCGTTACAAATAATCCGTCACAAATGCTTGTTTTTCTTGTAGCATGATCTTTTTTTCGCTTAAACATTTGGAATTGGTCAATTCTATAACAGTATTAATCAAACTAGCTAAGCCACAGCATCATCAGAATCTCCTCCCACAATTATTTAGGGAACTATACAGTACGTACTACACTAATGATCTAAGAATGCTGTAAGAGTAAAATGGAATTATATGATATGGATTTTCATAAGAAAAAGGGTATTCATTTATAATCAACCAATTAATTGTTTATCACGTAATGACCCTAGCTCTCGATCAGATCATGGAATATAACTACTCATGAATTGCCTCTTATTTATAAGAAGACTACATGAGAATATTGTTCCTTCATATAATGTATAAGACCACAAAGCATGGAAGCACAGCCCTTGGATTCAAAACCAGAAGCTCTTCCGACCCATAATTTGACTGATCTCCAGTTGATCCCATTACTGCAGAATCCAACCTACCTTCTTTCCCATGCAAGTGGTGACGAGCAACATCAGTACGCCCTGCAATCACTCGGCATAAAACGATGGCCTTCCTTGCACATGATACCCTTTTGGTAATGCATTCTTTGATTACTTTCTCATGTGCCTTCCAACTGCTCCCATGGACTGATATTGGTGGTCCATCCTCAACCCCAAATCTGGAAGTGATCATTTGTCTGCAAATCCCACAGCATTTCTTGTCACATAATCTTGAATACCCTGATCTAGTTCCCAGAGAACAAGTTATAAGGGCACTTTGAAACCGTAGCAGTTCATTCCCATCAGCAATCAGTCTCTCCATTGTCTTTGTACTATGGCAAGAGCTTGCAGCATTGAGTTTCACTTTCTTCCTGTACTCTTCAAACTTGCTTATAAAACTTGCACTGTGATTCACCTTTAACACCTTCTGAATCGTGAGGCCTATATCTTTCGGCCATCCTGATCGGAATATGGTTTTCACAATGCCAAGCGAGGGATCTCCTTCAACAACTTCAGAGAATCCTGCTTCTGAAAGTTTGTGATCAGTTCTTGATGGACTGATGAGTCGACGTTGCAGATTGAGAGTTGCAGATGGAGAAGATTTTTCATGGGGATCCAGTTTTTTCTTGGATTTTGAAGACACTTTCTTCAAGGATGGAGGTTTTGGTTTTACTTTCTGTGGGGAGATAGTACTGCTTGACTTGGTTTTGAAACACTTGATGGTTGTGCTGGGATGGCATGCCAGGGCTGCCAGAGAAGCTGCTAATAAGCATTTTTCTTCCATGATTCATCTGTGAAAGCTCATTTTCTTGAAAAACTCCCATTAAAAATTTAAGCTTCCGAGGTTTTGGTCCCAAATTAACGTAATCTTTAATGCAGTACGCATCCGATCATGGAAACAGAGCTTAAATTATGGGCAAAAGCAAAAGCCGCAAAACGCTAAAAACATGCATTTCATTGGCCGTACAGATTGTAGGGTGTTTTAAAATCTTGTGAATTGATCCAAGTTCAAAATATTATTTTCTACGATTGGACGGAAGTTCTGTGCTGAATTTTCAACGTACCCTAACCTACCCAAATAATACATGTAGACGTGCTGTTCATGCATGGCACTTTTTTTTTTTTTTGGTTACTTTTACTATTAAATAAAAAAAATTAATTTAAAAAATAATGACTCTGATTTTCGGAATTTCATATGGTAAATAATCTCAATAACTTATTTGTTTTGTTTCCTTCAGAACGTAGATGTTACCATGATTATGATCACTATTAATTATGTGTTTGGCAGTGGCAGAACACTTATTATTATTTTTTGGCTGAAGCAAAAGTTTTAATTATTATTTTGTGGACGACGGTTCTTTAGAGTTTTTGAGACATGTTATACATCAGTCACTATTCACCTCACACTTGACGTAGTTTTTTTTTTTTTTTTTAATGTCAGGGTCATCTCTCTCTCTCTCTCTCTCTCTCTCTCTCTCTCTCTCTCTCTCTCTCTCTCTCTCTCTCTGAGTTTTGGGTTGGTTTTATTTTCATTTTGATTTTCACCAAGGCCAACGCTATTTCAGTGGATGACTTTGTGCATGGGGATATGAAGAACGAGCATGGGGAGATGAGAATTCATAGAGAAGAGGGGGAGGAGAGGAGTCTTCAGGTGAGAGAGACGATTTGGGGGGTAGAATTGGTTTTATTTTTTATTTGTTAGTGAACTGGAATGCCGCGCAGGGTGTATTATGTAAAACATTTAAATCGGCTTACGAGAATATTTTCTCAGATACATGAATTATGTCCCGATCCTTGTTAAAACTTTTTACAATAGATTTTAAGTGAATAACATCTTTGTTAAATAATAGTACTGCTTTGTGAAAAACAAAATATCCCGCTTATACATGTACATATGTGAGTTAACAATAAATATTGTAATTCTCATTTTGTCTTTTCTTAACACTCTCTCCCTCATAAATGAGAATCACATCTCAATGGGTCTGCTAGCATGGGCTGAGGAGTTCTTTTGCTCTAGGCAAGACAAGTCTCGTATTTTACAATGAGGAGGGAGGATGTGCACTCTTTTATGCGAAATCACTACAAGAAATAACGCCTTTTTCAGCGATTTATTTATCGTCGCAAAAAAAATCGCTGCAATTAATCATTATTTGCGGCAATTTTCTTATCGCTGCTGAAATCCAAAGCAATATAGTTTAAAATCTGATGTTGGAATTACTGTTTATTTATTTGCGGCGACTATATGATCTTTTGCGGCGCGTTTGTGTCGCCACAAATAGTATTAGTACCTGTAGCAGTATTTAATTGCGGCGATATGGGAAAATCGCCATAATAGGTAGTTTTGCAGCAAATAAAAAGCGTTGCAATAGCCTTTTAGAAAATTTAGATCTTTCCCAACGATTTTAATATCGTCGCAACAAAAAATAGACATTAAATTAAATGTTATTAGCGGCGAATCCAAATCGCCGGAGAAATGAAATTAAATTTAAACCACCCGCGTTACGTTTTTCCCCTCATTTCTTTCCCTCCCCGCTCTGCCTCCCCAATCCCTCTTCTCCCTCAACCCATGCCGCCACGCACAGCCCGATGCCAGCGACCGCACCACGCCACCGCCACCTCACCTCGACGGCCACCCCTCCTTCTCCCCCAGCCCCCATGGCGGAAATATCATTTCCCCCGAATCTAGCCTCGACCTCACTCTCTCTCTCGCATTTCTCTATGTCGCCGCTGCTAGGGGCACCGTTCGCCACCACTCACACCTCAACGCCATCGCCAGTCCTCCGTCGGAGCCCCCTTCTCCTCCAAGCCTAGCCCAGCAGCTCGAGGTCCTCCCTCTCTCCTTTGCTCTGTTCGCAACCCACGGCCCCCACGCGGTTTGCTACTGATCTGCCACTCCCTTGTGAGTTTCGATTCTTCTTTTCTTCTGTTTTTTCTTCCCATAGATTTTTGTATGTAATGTCTCTGGAAAAGTTGTGGGTTCTCTCGTTCAGGGATGTGTTGTTTTCTCCTTGTACCCATCATTTTTGTTGTTTTTTTTTCAGCTTTTATTGAGGTCTTTGTTCAATTTGAAGATTGAAACATTTGAGGGATACCTATCTTGGGATCCCGTGAATAAGTTACTACTGAAATTGATTCTTTTTCCTTGAGAATATTTTCTATGCAACCAATTCAAACTATTTTTTGTTTATTTGAGATTCAATATCACTTTTAAAATGCTTTGATTTTTTGTTTAAGAGATTTACATGCTTTTATTTTTTGTGTAAGACACTTTGTAAACACATACAGTTGTGAATCTCTATGTTGGTTAATGTCCGGTAATGTTAGTGTTCAGGTCTCAATTTGATTTTAAGGCTTAAACTAAGTAGTTCCAAAGCTCAGACTTGATTCCAAATGTAAGCATGTGAAGTTGGTCGCGGATTAGGCTAGCATACTAGCAAGTTGTTTGCTGCTGAACTGAATGGCATACCCTGCATCTGGGACAAGCTCCTATGAACTGCTTTTAATGCTTGCATGTTTTTAATCTATTGTACTTAGTTAGTTTGTTAGTTAGTTAGTTAATTGGTTGCTTGTACATTAGACTTTAACTTAAATTACTAGCTTGTGTTTGGCTGCTCACAGGCTGAAAGTTCTTGCTTTTGTCGAAAAATGGAAACATCCTTACTTTTACTGTTTTTAAAATGTTCTTAAGAAGGCACTGACTTTAATGGTATCCCTTTCTCACTTTATCCCATTTTATTTTATTTTATTTTTTTGCTCTTTTCCCTTTACTTTTCTTGTTGCTATTCTGGTCTGTGCTGGGACAATGGTTCTAACAATCACCATGTTCTACATTGTGGTCTCATCTGTGCTGGTTTGTTGGAAGAAAATTATTGGAGAAAATTTATTATTAAAAAAATTTATTGGAGAAAAATGTTTGGAAGTAACAGCCACTCTAGTAAAGGTTCAACCTAGATTTTCTTACTCTTTTTCTCTTACAGAATCATACTTATAATAATATAAACTTCCCTGTGATGTGTTGAATTTTTATCATTCAAATTCATTGGAAAAGTTCCTGTATTTGTACCAATAAGTGTTTGACCCTCACTCTCCACATGTCAGTCAAGAGGTGGGATGACGTGTGAATATTGGCATTCTATCTTATATGTGATTTACATTCTATTTATGCTTGAAAAAAATATTGGGTATTATATCTATGTAGAGCCATCCTTACTAATAGCCTATCTTTATGAATCCTTGTTAGATTACAATGGTATTGTTGGATTATGCTTCTAAACTGATCCAATACAATTAGTTAAGTTTTATATGTTGTTACATGTTTTAGTACCATTGCCTAACTCTAAAATTAGTTAAGTTTTATATGTTGTTACATGTTTTAGTACCGACAGTACAAAAACCACCCAGCTAGCACTAAATTAGGGTATCTTATAATGTATTGGTGGTGGAGTAGAGAGACTCTTGTATTCAGTTGGATACCTAAAATATTATATGAGCATTCTATGAGACAGTTAAATGATGTGTTTCATATTAGATTTGTTTCTTCCTTTGGTTTGTTGCTTAGGTTCTCTAACAAATAACAATCTATCCACTGTTTTCACATTAAATGTTTAAAAAAGTTACCACTAGTGTATATATGTGTTTTTATAACATTAAAAAAATAACAAATTTTCTTTTTTATATATTAAAAAAAAAAAAAAGATGCACAAGGGGTAACTTGAGGGCTGAGTAGCAGCACCTTTTTGATAAGGAATGCTATAACCTTTTATTGAATTTTTTTGGATATGTTGGATTAGACTTGTGGTTTACTTTGGTTAAGCATTGTTGATCCCAGAAATTGCAATGTCTCAGTGATTGAATTTTGAAGGTTGTACGTTCCCTCTCGCAAACAAGATTGGAAGCCATGTGATTTATAAGTTTACACTCAACTGGAGGTCCCTTCTGTTGCTCATAAGTGTTATTTAAATATTTTAGTGGACTGGTACCTCTGTTTTGTCTGAAGTACCGATGAATAACATGGAATCTGAGAGTTCTACTTCTAACAAAATTCTGGGTAGTCTCAATCAGCTACTTCCAGCAGTTGCACCTATGCTTTCCAGCAGTTGCACCTATGCTTCTGATTTCAATTGGATATGTTGACCCTGGAAAGTGGGAGCAACTATTGAAGGTGGTGCCCATTTTGAGTTCGATTTGGCAGCAACTATTACCATGTACCCCATTGTTAGCATTACCACTTCTTTTGTTGCCGAGGAACACTCTGCAGAAAAAATGAGTATTGAATTAGCACAAAAGGTCGAGGCCAACAGGCTTAACAACTTGGATTTAGAAGCTTCTACCACATCAAATCATGTTAATGAAACAACTTCAGAATCAACCCTACAAATGGTACTGCCTACCACCTAGCTCACTCTTTTTGATTTGCATGCGCTCACATGTCCAATATATATGCATCATATATATATATATATATATAAATATATATATATATATTTATATATTTGGCAATTACAGTAATTATCAAAGACTTTATTGATACTCAATGGTCATATCAATCTTCTCTTATATATATTATTCCGACTTAATTAACTTTTTTTTTCTGCCCAGTTTTTTATATATATATATATATATATATATATATATATATATATATATTCCATTAACTTAATCATTTGTCCCGGAAGGATTCATCAGAAATATGCTTTTAGTTTCTAAAAATAACTCTTTTTATGGGCCAAGTTAGAAAAAAATGAATTTCATTCTCAAGTAATTATAACTGTACGTTCAGAATGTGAAAGTGCTATAAGTTGTCATTGTTCTTACATATATATATATGCATGCTTTTGGCCTAATTTGTATCAGGTCATCCTGATCACGCAACAGCAGCAAGCCTGATCTCTTGGCTTAATTGCTCTGATCCTTTTCCTGAGGTTGATGCAACAAGTGAATCTCTTGGCTCCGAGTGTGAAAGAATTACAATTTGGTCGGTTTATTGAGAAGGACCATAAAAAGGAAATTACAACTGCTATCCGGGTAGCACAGGTAATTTATTAATTTTAGTTCTAATTACAAGGATAAGATAATTGAAGTGTTTACAGATCAGCTAGCTAGGCTTTATTTTTTACAATTAAATACCACTTTGTAATTATATGCAGATGGGTGTTGTTGTGGGTTTGGGCCTCCTTGTTATCGTTGGAGGTGGCTTATACTTTGGAGCTGGAGTGTTTACCAAGGACAAAAATGTTTTGCACCTTATGTACTTGGGCATACCGGTATATATATATATATATATATATATATATATATTTTCCTACCTACCTACTAATATATATATATATATATATTCAGAACACAACTAAATTAAAGAATTACATCTAAATATATAATTTCTTCATTTGAGCAGATAAGTACTGATCGAATTCTCCCTTTTCTTTTGGCTTAATTCTGAAGTTTATAGCAGGTACACAACCAATAAACACCTTAGCTTTTGTTCTTGATGGTGTAAACTTTGGAGCATCTGACTTTGCATATACTGCATATTCAATGGCAAGTTCACTAAACCCTCTTTTCCCATATACATATATATATATATATATATATATATATGTATATATATTCAATCTCTGTTAATTTAATTATCTTTCAGAACTTTTCTTTAAATAATTAAAAATATTCTTGTTCAGATTATTATGGCTATAGCAAGTATTACCTCAGAATACCTTCTGGCTAAAGCCAGAGGTTATATTGGAATCTGGTATGCCTTAATCATCTACATGGGTTTGCGCACAGTTGCTGGTGTTTGGAGGTGATTTTCCTTTTGTAATCCATATTCCCTAGCTAGCTAGCTAATGAAATCTATATATAATCGAGATATATATTTCAAGTTTCAATCTCCATTTTTTATAATAGGGTAAGCATTTGGAATATTTTGAATGATATATTCTTTCTTTCTTTCTTTTTATTTAATTTTGATTAATTGCAAATGGCAGGGTGGGGATTGCAACTGGACCTTGGCGCTTCCTCAGAGGCATAATGCTTTCATAAGAGTTGTTAATTCATGTATTTGCTTTACAAGAGGCTCCTTATAAATATTTCATACTATTTATCTAGCTTTAGGGTTTAGCTCATATGTTAATTATATCTTATAGTTATATATACATATATTATATATAAGGCTCTCTAATATTAAGTATAGTTTGGGTATAGAAAATGGCCATTAATTTCGTGCAATTTTTTTTTTATTTTGTTAAATATCTTTTCCGGCGATTAAAATTCGCCGGAAATGATTTTTTGGTACACAAAACTTATTTCCGGCAATCACATATCGCAGGAAATACTTATTGCCGGCATTCTAGGGTATTTGCGGCGAACAATATTGGCCGCAAACAAACAATACCAACGATGTTATGATCGCTGCAACTGAGTTCACAAAACCAATAACTCAATTGCGGCGATTTTAAAATCGCTGGGATTGATCTATACCGGCGCATTGTAATCGTTGCAATTGTTATTTCAAAACCATTTAGTCAATTGCGGCCATTTCAAAAAATTGCTGGGAAATTATATTTCCGGCGATTTTTCCTCTTTTAGCGACAATATTAAATCGCTGGAATTAATTTTTCCCAACGATTAACAACTGAATCGTATCTTGCAATTGCGGCGATAAAATGTACTATTTGTGGCGAATAAAAATCGCCGGTAAAGAAAATATTTGCCGGCGCTTTTTGACTTCCGTTGGAGTAGATTAAAAGTGGGGCTTTAATACCGGCGAACCTCCAGCGATTTATAAATCGCTGGAATAGGTCAGAGGCGGCGATTTTGTTGGTTTTGTCAACGAAAGTGAATCGCTGGGAAATGTGATTCCCCTTGTAGTGAATCGCTACTGCAAAGGTGAGGATTGGGAGAATAGCAAAAGAGATCATTGACAAGTGGGGCAAACTTCAACTGACCGAGGTAGAACAATATGAGTTACAGGTTGACATCACAAAAGAAAACATGGTTACTAGGCGCAGAAAACTATCTGATTGGTCTCGTTGTGACAGAGAAGAATATAGACAAAGAAGCCTTTAAGACAACAATGCAGAATGTATGGAAGCCTAAAGGGAGAATATAGTTCAAAGAAGTAGGTGACAATCTGTTCATCATCGAGTTTCAACATGAACAAGACAACCAAAAAGTTAAAAAAGGAAGACCATGGACTTTTGATCATAATCTTCTCTGCCTTAACAATTTCGATGGTTTTTCAACTCCAAAAGACATTTCTTTCAATAAGGAATCAATGTGGATTCAACTCCACAATATTCCTCTTGGGTGAATGACAAGGGACATTGGTGAACAAATAGGGAATAAGATTAGTGAGCTGGAGGAGGTGATGTTGATGAGGATGGGATTGGATGGGGCCCTTATCTTAGAGTTAGAATGTTGTCGACATTACCAAGCCACTTATGAGAGGCATACTTCTAAATCTGCAAGGTAACAAGTATTGGATTTCTTTTAAGTATGAAAGATTGCCAAATTTCTGTTTTAGATGTGGTATTATCAAACATGGTGCAAATGGTTGTGTAAAAGATTATGAAGAAAGAAATATGCGTTGCAATATCCAAAGTCAATATGGGGCATGGCTTTGTGCACCTAATCATAAGGCTATGACAAAGAATCATCAGAGTGGCAATGGTGGAAGGGATCAACCAGCTTCACAATTCTTAGAACCGCAAGTTGAAGATGATGTGGTGGAAGGTAACCAAGCCTATTATGGAAAGACATCAAGTCCATTGGGAGAGGAGGTTGAATCATAGGAAGATATTAGAAGGAAAGATGATTTTTAGGAAGGTTTCCTTCCAGGAAAAATGGAGGCAATCAAGGGTACTCAAAACTTGACAATGGATACAAGGATCCCTATATAGGCACATTCTCAGGAATTTGCAGGCTGAATCATAGGAAGATATTAGAAGGAAAGATGATTTTTAGGAAGGTTTCCTTCCAAGAAAAATGGAGGCAATCAAAGGTACTCAAAACTTGACTATGGATACAAGGATCCCTATATAGGCACAATCTCAGGAATTTGCTAACCCAATTTTGGGAAGGGAGGAGTGCACAAGAGAAACCTATATGGTAACTAATGCCATTGAGGATACAAGGTGCAGGAAGGATCCACATAATCATGCTATTAATGAGCAAAATCTTGATGCCCGTGAAACCACAAAAGAGGATCTATCCATAAAAAAGTCTTTCACTGAGAAAAAGATGGATTATATTAAGCCCCAGGTGACAACTGATGACATGATTAATAAACAAAATGAAGCTTTGAACCATTTGCATAGTAATGGAAAGGGTGGAGCCTACTACAAACAAGAAACAAAGTGGAAAAAAAGGGCTAGAAATAAACAGTTCACTATCAATGATGATCCTAACATATGGAGTGGTGCCCAGAAAAGAAGGTTGTCATCCACAATAGAAACTATGCTAGATGAGTAGGGGTGGCCATTGAGGAGAGGTTTTTTTTCAAAGAAAAGCAAAACTAATGTATGTATGGAAGAGCAGCAAAATGATCTAATGGCAGAGGCTGGTCACCAGCCTTGCCAATACTAATGAGTCTCCTCAATTGGAACTACTGAGGGCTTGGGAACCCTCAGACAGTTAGAATCCTCAGTCTGTTGGCTAAAGAAGTGTGTCCAACCTAGTCTTCCTTATGGAAACCAAATGTAATAAGGATAAAATGGAAGATATTAATGTTAAATTGAAGTTTGATAGTTGTATGACAGTAGAGAGTCGAGGGAGTAGTGGAGGGTTAGCCTTTTGTGGAAGAATAACATTGATGTTCAAATTTGTAGCTTCACCACATGGCACATTAGTGCAATTATAAACGAGAAACACAATGCTATCTAGTGGATGTTCTCTGATTTTTATGGTCATCCAGAAAGTTCAAAGAGGGAGAGCAATTTGAAGTT
Source organism: Juglans cinerea (assembly GCA_961763995.1). NCBI lineage: Eukaryota > Viridiplantae > Streptophyta > Magnoliopsida > Fagales > Juglandaceae > Juglans > Juglans cinerea. The sequence continues at coordinate 27,369,868 of CAUIVZ010000009.1, forward strand.
ACTAAAATTTATTAAAGATGATAATTCTTTGCCATGGATCTGTATAGGAGACTTCAATGAAATTACTTGCCAAAGTGAAAAGGTGGGAGTGGCCTCAAAACCATACAAGCAAATGGAAGCTTTTAGAGAAGTTATTGAATTATGCTCCCTTAATGACTTACCTAGCTACAAAGGGACAGAAGTTCACCTGGTCTAATAACAAGCTAGGAAGGGGTTTCACCAAAGAAAAACTTGATCGAGTTATGGCTAATCTAGAGTGGCAGCAAATTTTCTCACATTGCAACGGTTATGCATTTCCTACCATCAAATCATATCACTCTCCACTCCACCTAAAACTAGTTAGCAATAACATGAGAAGTAGAAGTAAGCAATATATCTTCAGATATGAAGTTTCTTGGGATCTGAGGAAAGATTGCTCGAATTCTATTAAAGAAGCATGGAGGAAGATGTCAGTAGGTGATTCAATTGCAAAATGGTCATTCAAAAGTGGAATTATGATAGTAACAGGAAGACCCCAACACATATTAAAAGGAAGATGGAGATAGTCTGAGATTTACTGGAAGATGGTAGTGGAGATCACATAAACAATGTTCAGCAGCTCCAAGAAGAAGTGGAACTTCATTTAGCAGAAGAGGAACTAAAGTGGAAGCAACGTGCAAAACAGCATTGGTTGCAACATGGGGGTAGAAACACGAAATCCTACCACATATATGCAACCCAAAGGAAAAAAAAACCATCTCTATCAGTCAGATTATTGATCAACAAGGAAACTTGCTTACTGAACAAGATCTGATAGGTGATCTATTCACTGGTTTTTTCTCTGATTTATTTACTTCCTCTAATCCATCTACTATTGATAGTTGTCTTTCTAGCATGAACACAAAATTTACGGCTGACATGAATTCAAGACTTTTGCTTAAATTTTCTGATCTAGATGTGAAAGAAGATCTTTTCCAAATATTAAGCTCCCCATGGTTTGATGGTTTTCCAACTCATTTCTACCAATCTAACTGGGATACCATTGGGAAGGATGTATGTAGGTTTGTACTTCAAGTTCTCAATTAGGGTGGTTCCTTAAAGGGTGTCAATGACACATTTATCACACTCATTCCCAAGACCAAGGAGCCAAAGAAAGTTTCTGACTTTAGAACAACCGGCCTATGCAATGTCATTTACAAAATTGTTGCTAAGGTGCAAGCAAATAGATTAAAGGCTATTCTTCCTAAAATCATCTCCCTTAATGAAAGTGCCATTGTTTCAGGCAGATTAATCACAGATAATATCCGTATAACATATGAAACATTTCATGTTCTGAATTCGCGTATGCAGGGTAAGTCAGGCTATATGGCTCTTAAACTAGATATGAGTAAATCTTATGATCGAGTTGAGTGGAGCTTTCTTGAAGCAGTTATAAGTAGGTTGGGTTTTGACTTGAGATGGATATCACTTCTAATGGAATGCATCACCTCAGTCTCTTATTCAATTCTGCTCAATGGAGAACCACAAAGGTCTTTTGTTCCATCTCAAGGTCTAAGGCAGGGAAATCCTCTCTCCTCCTACCTGTTCATTATTTGTGCAAAAGCATTGACCTCCTTATTGAATTAAGAATAAGCAAATGACAGTATCTCTAGTGTTCCAATTGGCAAAGGCCCCCATCTGTATCAATCACTTTTTTTTGCAGATGACAACGTTCTTTTTTGTAAAGCTAATTCCTTGGAGTAGAGTAGAGTAATTCAAATCATAAAGACTTATGAAAAAGCCTTTGGTCAAATGCTGAACAAGGAGAAGACTTCAATCTTCTTCAATAGGAATACTCCTGCTGATATACAACAAACTAATATGAAGATTGCTGGGGTAAAGTCAAATGGCTCTTATGAGAAGTACTTGGGTCTACCTGGGAAGAACAAAGGTGGTTGCCTTCCATTCCCTCATTGACAAGACTTGGGCTTGAATTACAAACTGGAAAACTAAGGCCCCGTTTGGATATAGAAATGATTTCATCTCATCTCATCTCATCTCATCATTACAACTTTTTCAAATTCTCACACAAAATATAATAAACAATTCAACTTTTTCAAATCTCAAAATAATAATAATATTTTATTCAACTTTCATCTAAAACCATCTCATCTCATCTCACTATCCAAATGGGGCAAAGTTCTTATCAGCAGCAGGCAAAGAAATTGAAAGTTGTCCTCCAAGCTATACGACCCTACATCATGGGGATTTTCCTTCTTCCAAACTCAATAACACAGAGGTTCAACAAGCTTTTGAAAAAGTTCTGGTGGGGTTATAATGAAGATCACTCAAAGATTCAATGGGTTGAATGGAACCAACTGGGGCAATCAAAGGATAGAGGTGGCCTGGGTTTCAGAGATTTTAGAAGCTTCAACATTGCAATGTTGTCAAAACAAAGTTAGCGCATATTAAAAAATCCAAACTCCCTTCTAGCTAAAATCTTTAAACAAAAGTTTTTTTATTAGTTGATTTTCTTGATGCCAAGTTGGGGTACAAGCCCTCCTTTGCATGGAGGAGTTTTCTTGTTGGACATAAACTATTAAAGGCAGGCTTGGTGTGGAGAATTGGCAATGGACAAAAAGTCAAAATCTGGGAAGATAAATGGATCCCAAGATCACATTCCCGTATGATCCAGTCTCAAGGTTAGGAAAATGAAGACTATGCACTGGTGGCTGACCTTATAGACTCTGATTTAAGAGAGTGAGGAAAGATATCCTTCAAAACATCTTCTCTCCCTCAGAAGTTGATCTTATTAAGACTATACCAATTAGCCTTGGTGGAAGAGAAGATCAAATGGTATGGTATTACACAAACAATGGAGTGTTTTCTGTGAAGACTGCATACCATCTACATAAGGAACTAGAGACTAGACATGAAGGAGAAACTTCAAATGGAAGGATGCATAATGATAGCTGGAAGTCTATCTGGAAGTTACAAGTTCCCAATGCCGTGAGGATATTTATTTAGAAATGTAGAGATGTCTTACCCACTTTCTCTAATCTATGTTAAAGGAAAGTTGTGAAAGATGATGTATGCCAATCTGTAGAAACTTTCTAAAAACCATTGAGCATGTCCTATGAGAATGTGAGGTAGCCAAAGATGTATGGAACCAAGGATGAATAAGGAAACAAAAGATGGCAAGCCACATCAATTCCTTCTTGGAGGTATGAAGCCAGCTACTCAAAAATCTACAGCAAGATAAGCTAGATGAAGTTGCTATGATTGCCTGACTGATCTAGTATAGAAGAAATAATACTATACATGGGAAAGGTTTCTCTTACCCAAACTCTATTGTCAGCAAAGCAAAAGTGGAGCTTCATAACTTTAAGAATACTAAGGGAAGCCATCATAATCTTGTTGCCATTAATGATAACTCGATATGTTTATGGAAGAAACCACCAGGAGTCTACAAGGTGAATTGGGATGCTGCCACAAACAGTGATGATGGAAAAATTGGCATAGGTAATATCATAAAAGACTCAAAAGGCAATGTCATTGGCATACTCAGAGCTCCATTAATCTTATTTTCCAACCATTTTACTGCAGAATCCTATGCTTTAATAGTAGCAATAATATTTTGTCGAGACATGGGAATTCAAAAGCTTATTATGGAAGGAGATGCTCTCCAAGTGGTAAATAATCTTAGCAAGAACAAAACTAACTGGAGCCAAGGGGGTCTATTGATTGAAGATGCAAAAAACTTGCTTAACTCCTTTGTTAGTTGGCCTGCTCACCACACTAAGAGAGAAGCAAATAAGGCAGCCCATAACTTAGATGGAGATGCTCTTAAGTTACATGAAGACTTGTATGATATGGAAGAAGTTCCTTCTTATATTCAGTCCACTGTCTTAAGTGAGATGATGTAAGTCTTCTTTGAGCAATATAACAACCATTTATAAATAAATAAATAAATAAAAACTCCCTCCCTTTGTTTTCTGAGTTCCATAAGAATCACCCAATTAAGTAGAGTTTGTGAATTGGAATCACAACTTGCTCAACTCCAAGAGGATCTGAAGAAGCCAAATAGCCAACCAAACTCATCTGAGTCAGGGAAGATTAAGAGAGCCCAACATGAGGCTAAAAAGTCCAAGAATGAGCTTTTTTCAAGTCAGTGAAGCTCATGGAATCCTAGCTGCAACTTCTGAAGTTTTCTGCTTCTTGAAGAAGCTCAGCTTTAAGAGCTTCACAAAATCTCCAAAGATCATGATTGAGTATGGCAATCTGAACTTGAGGCGGTGGTCTAGAGACAACACTCTTTGGATTCTGTTGCCTTGGCTTTTGCCATGAACAAAATTTAGAAGCTAAAAGCTCAGCTCGAATGGTGGCTGAATCAGAATTTTCCAAAAGTAAGAGTGCAAAATTAGCACATGCCAAGATTGAAGGCTTGAGAATGGAGCTCTCCAGAACTATAGCCCTAGTTGAAAGGTTTGATTCTGAGCTCAATGATTGCAAAGAATCTGAGGATCAGGCTAACCAAGTTATTAGGAGAAGTCAAAGGAAATTGGAAAAAGCAAATGCAACTGTAGAAATCCTATCATATGGCATCAAAGCCATGGAAGCTTGCATCCTTGTCATTGGTATTAACGCTAGAAAAGGAAACTTGTCCAACAACTAAGAAAATCCATATATGGCAACTCACCACACGCAGTCATTTACATTGCCCAATGGCTACCAGAAATGCAAATATGGAAATTATACACTAAGTCCCATATTCTCCTTCTATATTTGTATTCCAAAAATCTCTTTTGTAATGTTACTATACTCTCCCTTGTATATATTGAATGACTCTCAATGGACTCTCACAATGTGTGAGACTTTTTCACAAACACCTTCTGTGCAATCTTCTTTATGATATCAAGAGCCAAGTGTGAGGAAGAGAGTCTTAATCCCATGGCTTCCATCTCGTTATCTGTGAGTAATAGGGGTGGGCAGCGGGGCCCCGTTCCCCGCTGACCCGCCCCGTTCGCCCCGCCCCCGCACATGCGGGGCGGGGGATCCGGCCCGCTAAAGCGGGGTGCGGGGGGCCCCGCCCGCACCCCATGGAAGAAGCGGAGGCGGGGGGCGGATGGGGCGAGGCCCCGCCCCGCTTGAGTTATATATATATATATAAAATATAATTAAAATTATATATATATATATATAAAAAACAAATAATTAGAGTTAAACGGCGCCGTTTTGTTATAGACAAAACGGTGCCGTTTCACTTAGGTCCGTCTGGTAAGTGCTGCCCCTCAACTAATAGTGAAACGGCGCCGTTTCACTATTAGTTAAGGTCCCCTCCCCCCTTCCCCGCGTCTGCGTCTGCATTCTCCTTCTCGAAGTTTCGAACTCTCTCCTCTCTCACTCTCCGTTCTCACTCGAACCCTCTCCTCTCTGAGTCTCTCACTCGCCGATCTCTCAAACTCACTCTCTCTGACTCAGTCTCGCACTCGCATCCACAAGCCTCTCTCTCTCTCTCAGTCGAATCTCCGTCTCGCACGAGCAGCACCACCGCTGCCACTTCTCCGTCTCCGTCTCTCACTGGGATTTCGCCGCCACTCAAAGGTAAATCCGAAACCCATTCTCTTTTTTTTTTTTTTTTGGATTGGAGATTGGAGGAAGGTTGGGTTGAATCGGAGATGGAGGATGGGAAATTTGTGAATTTGTGTGCTGTGGAGAATTTTGTTTGTGTGTTTGATTCGTCTGTTTCTTTGTACTTGTATGTTTGTTTTTGTTTGTAGATTGGAACCCTAAATCAATTTAGGGTTCCAATCCGAAATTTGTGCTTCAAATTTAGGGGTTTCAATTGAAACCCCCTCAATTTAGGGTTTCGGATTGAACCCCTAAATTGATTTAGGGGTTCAATCCGAAACCCTAAATTGAGTTAGGGGTTTCAATTGAAACCCCTTAATTTTCAATTTAGGGGTTTCAAAACCCCCTCAATTTAGGGTTTCGGATTGAACCCCTAAATTGATTTAGGGGTTCAATCCAAAACCCTAAATTGAGTTAGGGGTTTCAATTGAAACCCCCTCAATTTAGGGTTTCGGATTGAACCCCTAAATTGATTTAGGGGTTCAATCCGAAACCCTAAATTGAGTTAGGGGTTTTGAATTGAAACCCCTTAATTTTCAATTTAGGGGTTTCAATTGAAACCCCTAACTCAATTTAGGGGTTTCAATTGAAACCCCCTCAATTTAGGGTTTCGAATTGAACCCCTAAGGCCTAAACTTGAGGGGGGTTTCAATTGAAACCCCTAACTCAATTGAGGGGGTTTCAATCCGAAACCCCAAATCAGTTTGGGGTTTCGGATTGAACCCCTAAAATTGAGGGGGTTTCAATCCGAAACCCCAAATCAGTTGGGGTTTCAATTGAAATTTGAAACCCCTAACTCAATTTAGGGGTTTCAATTGAAACCCCTAAAATTGAGGGGGTTTCAATCCGAAACCCCAATTTCAGTTTGGGGTTTCAATTGAAACCCCTAACTCAATTTAGGGGTTTATGTTTAGAATTATGTCGTACGTGATTGATAAGTGCATGTTTGGAATTATGTCGTATGTTGATTGATTTTTTTATTTTTTGTTATGTTGTGGAATCAGGAATGTCTTCTCAAAGAGAGTGCACTGATAGCTCTCCCACCCCTACCAGTACCCCTGCCCCTACCAGTACCCCTGACCCAGAACCTAACCCTATTCCAACCCCTGGGAGTGGGAATACACCTTGCCCCGCCCCTAAGCCCACACAAAGTAAGAAACCTGTTTCCGTAGTTTGGTCTCATTTTACCAAACTAGAGGGTGGTGACCCCAATAACCCACAAGCTAAATGTAATTATTGTGGAAAAATATATGGATGTCACTATAGGAAACATGGTACATCCCAGTTAAAGGTCCATTTAGAGGAACAATGCAAGAAGAGTCCAATATTAAGATCCTTAGTGGAGAAGGGTCAATCAAGACTAGAAATTGGACTGAAAAAAATGGCGGATGGGAGTAGTGGGGGTTCAACATTGAAGGGGTTCACAAAGTATAATGTTGATGAGTGTAGAAGGAAGTTAGCTCGTATGGTTGTCATAGACGAGCTACCTTTTCAGTTTGTGGATGGGAGAGGGTTCCAAGAATTTGTCCAAGAATTGGAACCTAGATTTACTCTTCCTTCTCGCCACACTGTGGCAAAGGATATTAAAAAGATGTACTGGAAAGAAAAAGATGTTTTGAGGGGCCAATTGGCGGGTTTGGTAGTTTGCCTCACTACCGATACTTGGACTTCAGTCCAAAATTTTAATTATATGTCTTTGACTGTCCATTTCATTGATTCTGACTGGATTCTCCATAAAAAGATTATCAAGTTTTGTCAAATAACTGATCACAAGGGTGAGACAATTGGGAAGGCCTTAGAGGCCTCAATCAAGGAGTGGGGGTTAAGTAGGGTTTTGACAGTTTCGGTTGACAATGCCTCGTCTAATGATGTCGTCTTGGGATATCTGAAGACCTATCTTAAAGAGGCAAATAAGACATTCTTGGGTGGTGAATATTTGCATGTTAGATGTTCTGCACATATCTTGAATCTAATTGTGACTGAGGGGTTAAAAGATGTTGATAACTCGGTTGCACGAGTTAGATTGGCTGTGAAATTTGTGAGGTCTTCTCCTTCTAGATTGGACAAATTCAAAATTGCTGCGAAGAGTGTGGGCATAACATCAAAGAGGGGTCTTTGTACTGATGTTCCCACCAGATGGAACTCAACCTTCTTGATGTTGGAGGCGGCCCAAGAATATAAAAAAGCCTTTCAATTATTGGGTGATGAAGACATTCAATATGTCAAATACTTTGATGAGCACGGGGGTTTAGGATTGCCTAGTGATGATGATTGGGAGGTAGTTGCTACATTTGTTGATTTTCTCGGGCTGTTTTATGAAGTCACGTTGAAGTTATCTGCTTCTTTGCACCCTACATGCTATGAATTTTGTCAACAAATATGCAGGGTGAAAGAAGAATTAGACGACATGTGTAGGGGTTCCAATCTAAGGATGAGGGGGATGGCATTGACCATGAGGGTCAAATTTGACAAGTATTGGGGAGATTTGACTAGACTCAATATTTTGTTATATGTGGCTACTATTCTTGATCCCCGTCTAAAAATTTCTGGCATGTTATATGGTTTGGGACTTGCGTATGATCAGGCTTGGACTGATCTTATTGGTGAGATGGCCCGCGATACCCTTCATAGATTTTATGATGAGTTTAATGCAATTAAGGGTGGTACTACATCTACTACACCTACACATATCCCAACACCTCCTCCAGACACCGGGGCAACAAAGAAGCGTAGATTGGCATGGACGAAAACCCTCGCACATAATCTCACACTAGTCCATCAATCTACGGAGGTGGTTTCAGAGTTAGACAGTTATTTGTCAACAGATCTTATTCAAGATGATGATGATTTTGACATTTTAGGATGGTGGAAGGTAGCATCAAAGAAATATCCCATCCTTTCTGAGATTGCCCGTTGTATATTGGCCATCCCTATTAGCACCGTTGCCTCGGAGTCTGCCTTTAGTACCGGAGGGCGCATATTAGATCATTTCCGTAGTTCATTGTCTCCTACAACTGTGGAGGCATTGATATGCACACAGAGTTGGACGATGGGAAAGGATATTTATGTTCCGGATGTGTTAGATTTTAAAGAGACCGACGAAGAGAGTGGTGATCAGTCTGGATCTGGACCATCTGGTAATTATTGTTTTTATTTTATTATTTTGATTTATTTATATTCATTTTAATTTCATAATTATTTATATTTATATTCATTTCAATTTCATCAGTATTAATTTTAGTATTGATTGTTGTAGCAACACATGAGACGACTCAGACGATGTCTACCTCCACTGCTATATGAACATGTGCTCAAGCCTCAAGCCTCAAGACTACCCATCCGGCCGCCCCAAATGTCACAGTCAAAGACCTAAACCGCTCGCATCTTTTTTTTTATTATTAATTTCGTAGATTTTTTAGCCCCTAATTTTTCTATCAGATGTATGTATTATATATTTTATTTGTAATTTTATAATGTTGATACAATGTCCCTTGGACACTTTTATTTGTAATTTTGTAATTTTTTAGACAGTTAGACTTTCCATTTTATTTTTGTAATAGTTTAGTTATTATTATTATTTATTAGTTTATTAGGTAGTAAACTTGTAGTCTATACTCTATAGTAGTATTTCATTAGTCTTAATTATATAAAATTGTGTATGTATATATCATTTTCATTCATGAAATTTTTTTTTTTTAACTCTTCTTTTTTAAAAAATACAAAATATATTTTTATGGGCCTAAAATGGCCCAGAAGCTGTTTCTGGGCCATTTTCGGCCCATTACAGCGTTTTCTGGGCCAAAAAAGGCCCAGAAACCGCTTCTGGGCCTTAGGCCCAGTAGTGCTGCGGGGGTGCGGACGGAGGACCCCCTCCACCCGCACCCCGTCAACCGGGACGGGGTCCCCCGCCTCCGCAATCCGTGGGCGGGGGGCGGATGAATATCTTCACCCCCCGCCCATGCGGGGGCGGGGGGCGGGGTGGGGGCTACCCCGCCCCGTATGGGGCGGGTAGCACCCCTAGTGAGTAATTTCATCACACTTCGTTTAACACAAGGAAATGATCACTTGTGGAGGGAAAAAATCGTGGCCTTGGCTGAGAGCCAAGACATTATGGACCATCTTACAAATATGTCACCCCTCGCCTCAGTTTGATGTCCCCAAAAATGATACTTCCAAAGATTTCAGTCAAACTTGCCTCCAATGGCGCAAATTTGATCGTCAACTTTGTGTCTGGATAATCGGCACTCTCTCAAGTTTGGCATGCCTTTCAAGATGCCTATGCCCAAAGCTCCCAAGAGAGGGAATCCCAATTTACACAACAGCTTTCTTACAAGCGGAAGGAGGCCACCACACCAGTGGCGGATCATCTTTGACACTTCAAAGGGTTATGTGATAATCTAGTTGGAATGGGTCCACTGGTGAGTGACAAAATGAAGGTTTTCTCCCTCCTCAACAGTGTCGGCCCCAAGTATGAGTCGTTCACTACATCAATGCTGCCGACGTATAGAGAGCTAGTGCCCCTACTGCAAGGATTCGAGAAGCATTCTCAGTTGCACGAGTTCCTTACTCTTCGACCTGTGGTGTTTTGTGGCCAAGAATCCAATCGCAACTTCTTTAAGGGCAACGAGGTTACACTAGTACGCAACATGACTTTTTATTCTAAGAGACGTGGCTTTTCTCAAGCCAACCATGCCCCACATTCTAATGCTCGGTCTGGTGGTACCCAACCACGCCCCACATTCTAATGCTCGGTCTGGTGGTACCCAACCACGCCCCACATTCTAATGCTCGGTCTGGTGGTACCCATAATTAAAATTATAATACTACCCATGGCTCAGTTCTTTCGGAGACTTGTCAAATTTGTGGCAAGAAAGGACTCATTGCTCTAAAATGTTGGAATCAGTTCAGTCATAGTCTACAACATGACGATATACCACAGGCCTTGCAATGACTCTCAATCATACGTCTCACGACGCCAAATGGATAGCCGACACGGGTGCCTCAACTCATATGACAAGTAACTCAGATATGCTTAAAATTTTTCGTCATTATCTTGGCAGTGATGCAGTAATTATTGGTGATGGTAGCCTTTATGAAATTACATATATAGGCGACACTTTTATTGGTACTGGTGATTCTCGTATTATTCTTAAAGATGTCTTGCTTGTCCCTAATTTAGCAAAAAATATTTTATCTATTAATCAAATAACATCTGATTATCCTTATGCCTGTGAATCTTATGGTGTTCGTTTCTCTATTAAGGAAAAGGCAACCAACCGCACGCTGCTGGATGGATTTCGCAAGGGTAATCTTTATATTTTGTCCCCAACCACCGAAGCGCACTTCTCCACCCGTTTCCGATCGGTCACTAAAGAAGTGTGGCATCAACAGTTGGGGAATCTACAAGCTTCTATGCTTTAAGTTCTACATTCTAAGGGCCTTATTCAAATTTTAGGCAAGAATAAAGGCACCTCTCTCTGTGAGGGTTGCCAATTGGGAAAAATGAGCAAACTTCCATTTTTACCTACTTCTACTCCTAATATTTTTTATAAACTTTATTGTAACTTATGGGATCCTTCAGTCGTTCAATCTATTGGAAAATTTATCTTCTATGCTTATATTGTTGATGCCTATTCCAAATATATGTGGTTTATCCCTTTGCGGAAGAAATCTGATTTTTTTTTTAATGCGTTCTTACTTTTTGAAAAATTTGTTGATCGCTAGTTTAATAGGAAAATCAAAGTATTTCAATCTGACGGTGGTGGTGAATTCGCCAGCAATAAATTTAATTTGCATCTTCAATGGTAAGGTATTCTCCATCAATACTCTTGTCTACATACACCCGAACAAAATGATTCGGTGGAACGGCGTCATTGCACCACCCGTGAACTAGGTATGACTATGCTTTTTCGTAGTGGCGTACTCAAACATTTTTAGGTTAAAGCTTTTCCACTGTCGTTTTCTCTATTAACCAGCTATCTTCTACGTCCATCGAACTTCAATAACCATTTCCTATACTCTATGGTCACTACCCTGATTATACCTCCCTACGAGTTTTTTGCTCAAAATGTTATCCCTACACTTGGGACACCAGGAATAATAAATATGATCCAAAAACACTACCATGCATTTTTTAAGGCTATAGTGACAAACACCAAGGGTATAAGTGCTATCATCCACCCTTACGTAAGACCTTTATTTCTTGGCACGTATTTTTTTATGAAAATATTTTTCCATTCAAACAAGCCTGTAATCTCCATCTACCCTATTTCGGTACTCAAGTTTTATCTACCTTCATCAAATGACGCTCACCTATGACTAACGTTATTGATATCCCTAGTGCAGCTTCTTTGCAGGTATCAACTCCACTAGCTCCATCAACCTTCACACCTATTGGTTCCATTCCCATTCCCTCATTGGCTCCCGACATTGAGACCTCCTCACACCCTAACATCCCTATACCTTTATCCCCCACAACACCCCCTCTCACCCCTATGCTCACTCCATCCAATACTTCTCCTTCCCTCTGAGCCCATACTCCTCATCCCATGGTCACTCGTGCAAAAGTTGGGACCCACAAAGCTAATCCTAATATGCCAATATCCATATGCTTATTGACCTTCCCAAAGAGCAAAAAACCATTCGCTCTACATTGAACCATGTCGGGTGGTCTAAGGTAATGCATGATGAATTACAAGCCCTTCACGACAACCACACCTAGACTCTTGTTCCTCGGACTCTGAATATGCAAGTTGTTGGATGCAAATGGGTCTTTAAGACCAAAATCAATGCTGACGACACCCTTGACAGCTTGAAAGCTCGACTTGTTGCAAAAGGCTTTCATCAAGTCCATGGTGTCGATTACAATAAGACTTTCTCTTTCTCTCATGTTATCAAACCTGCCACCATTCGGATCATCATCAGCCTAGCACTCATAAATCATTGGGACATTCGCCAACTTGAAGTAAAAAATGATTTCCTTCATGGAGACCTCAAGGAGTCTGTCTTCATGGAACAACCCCCAGGTTTTACCTATCCTACCTTATCTTCTTATCTTTGCAAGTTGAATAATAAAGCTTTATATGGTTTAAAACAAACACCTCATGCATGGTTTGATAATTTTAACACCTTCCTAATTTCTTATGGGTTTACGTGTAGTATGGCGCATCCCTCACTTTTATCTATCACTCCTCTCGTGCTTGTCTTATTATTATATGTTGATGATATTCTCTTAAAAGGTTCTAACTTTGTTCTTTTGCATGAATTTACGTGTACCCTTGGCAACCAATTTGCCATGAAACATCTTGGTCCCTTGCATTACTTGTTAAACATACAGGTTCACCATACTTCAAATGGCCTCATTCTATCCCAAACCAAGTATGCCCTCGACATCCTCGAACGTGCATAAATGCAAGACAACAAACCCAAGAGTACACCTATGATGGCCCAAATTAAATGACTCACTAGTTGTGTTCTACTTCCTAATCCTTTGCACTATCTTAGCATTATTAGTGCCTTCCAATACCTCAATTTTACATGGCAAGACCTAGCCTATATTGTCAATTTTGTTTCACAATTTATGCACGCACCAACCTTTTCTTACTACAAAATGGTAAAATGCATGCTTCTCTACTTACATGGTACTATTGAACTCGATAATCATTTTAGTTCCCAATTTACACTAGATCTTTATGCATTTTCAGATGCAGATTGGGCAAGTTGTCCTCAAAACGACGCTCCACAACTGGATATTGCATTTTTTTAAGAAGCAACTATATCTCGTGGTCTACCAAAAAACAACATATCGTGTCTCACTCAAGCTCAGAAGCTGAGTACCCCACCATGGCTCATACAATTGCTAAACTTACATGGACTTCATTCCTTCTACGAGATCTTGGTATTCATCTTCTATCCACCACTTCTCTTCTATGACAACCTCAATGCGCTCTATATGACTGTCGATCTTGTTTTTCATGCTCGTAAACACATCAAGATTGATTATCACTATGTACGTGAACGTGTTGCTCTTGGATTACTTCAGACTCGGCTCGTTCCCGCTACCTTACAACTAGTTAATATTTTCACCAAGCCTTTTGGATGCCCTGTTCTTCACATGTTATGATTCAAACTTTGCCTTCTACCTAGACACAGTTTGTAGGGGAGTATTGACGCTAGAAAAGGAAACTTGTCCAACGGCTAAGAAAATCCCTATATGGCCACTTTACCATATGCACATCATTCACACTACCCAACGGCTACAAGAAACGCAAATATGAAAATTATACACTAAGCTCCATATCCTCATTCTATATTTATATCCCAAAAATATCTTTTGTAATGTTACTATACTCTCCCACTTATTTTATATATTGAATGACTCTCAATGGACTCTCACAGTGTGTGAGATTTTTTCACAAACACCTTCTATGCAATCTTCTTTAATTGGAATTGGAACAATAAAAAATGCAATTGAAATCATTAGAGGGACTCGTGAGCAAACTCCAAGCAGATGTGGTTAATACTACAAGAAATTTGAGGATTCTATGGGAAATTCTAAAATTGTTCTGGAAAGTGAAGAAAATAAGGAAACTAATGAGCTAAAGATAAAGTTGAGTCTTCTAAAACTTGAGGTGAGTCAATTGAGAGTACAAGTTGAGCATACAAAATCAAAGTCATGCCAGCGAGAAGCTGAACTAGAGTCAAAATTACATAGATCTAAGGTTCATATAGAAGAGTTAAGGGCGTGCTTGATGGATAAGGAGACTGAACTGCAGAAAATTTCTAATGAAAATGAGAGATTGAACTTGAAAATTGAGAAGAACCTATCCAACGAAAAGGAATATAAACTTGCAACAAAGCTTAGGAAGTCATGCAAATTTTGCAGAGTTGAAGGCAAGTTTGTTTGATAAAGAGGCAGAGTTTAAAAAAATAACCTAGGAAAATGAATTGCTTGAGATGGAAAGCATGAAGAGGGACATGGAGAGGAATCAAGTCGATGATGAGCCTGTTGCTCTAGTAGAAGCAGCAAGGGCTGCAGAACAAGATGCTCTGATGAAACTCAGTTATTAAACCAAGTAAATAAAAGTAGCCGAAGAGCGGCATGGGTGACTAGTAGTTGGATGCAACACAGGCTACAAATTGAGAAATGGAGACCGAGTTGAGGAGTTAAAGGTGCAATCGAATCAATGGAGAAAGGCAGCTGAGGCAGCTGCTGCTATGCTTTCAACAGGGACCAATGAGAAGTTTGCTCAAAGAACAAGATCTCTTGATGGTGATTACAATCCCATGGGTACGTTCACCCTATTCAGAAGACATGGATGATGACTCATCTAAGAAGAGAAATGCGAACTTGTTGAAGAAGATTGGGGCACCATGGAAGAATGGTTAGTAGTAAATGGGATTTTGTGTCAAGTAACACATTTTTCCATACCATTATTTTATTGTGTTTGATATATTTTGTTTTGCGCATTTATCTTTTCTCAACATTCTTAACAACTATTTTGGTGGGTGGTTGCTGTTGAATTATAGTCGAGAGCATTTTTCTAAAAGTAACCACTTTTTGCAGTTTGTATAGTAAACTCCTAAAAGTGGAAAAATGTTATAACCACAAAGAGTTTTAACAAAAGTAAACTCATAAATCGACATGACTTTATGTGATACGTTAGATTTACTTACAATAAAAATAACTTTACAATCTTACGTACCACATCAAACCATATAAATTTTAGATTTATTTTTGTGGAATCTTTTTATGACTAAATCATTTCTTGTATAGGAATGTGGAAGCTAGTAAACTTTGATAGTTTCACTCTGTTTAACTTGAATGTGTGTTTGTGGCTCTAGATAGACGCAATAGGTATTCTGTCTTTCTTCTTGTTTAGACATCCTTTATGTTTATGTTTAGAAGCAATGGTCCTCATGCAATCACACATTAGGAGCGAAAGTAAATAGACAAGTGATTTGAAGCTAGCAGACTTTTTTTTTTTTCATATTTTGGTTATTTAAGCCTTATTAATTTGGAGAATGAGTTTCCTCATCTTGTGATTCTTGTGTAAGACAAACTCACCATCCCATTTATATTGGCTTCATTTTGGTTGCTAATATTTGCAGATCTAGTTATTGTGGAATCCATG
Source organism: Juglans cinerea (assembly GCA_961763995.1). Taxonomy (NCBI): domain Eukaryota; kingdom Viridiplantae; phylum Streptophyta; class Magnoliopsida; order Fagales; family Juglandaceae; genus Juglans; species Juglans cinerea. Next base: position 27,385,590 of record CAUIVZ010000009.1, read on the forward strand.
GCTAAAAAGTTGTTGGGTTTATGTAGAAAATCAACTTGAAAAATAAAAATAAAAACTGAATAGAGTTCGGTTATTTATATCAGCTCTGCTAGGTACAGTCTAGGGCTAAGCAAAAATTCAAAAATCTGATTCCGACTCCGCAACGGCTCTGCTCCGATAGGTACAATCGCCCCATGTAGTTGCCGCACACTAAATCTAACGTGGCTTCATCCCACATTAGATATTAAAAAAAATCACAGACTAGCTACTTTACCTATGATTGGGTTCTCTCTCTCTCTCCCTCTCCCTCTATCTCATCTCGTAGAAAACCTTTTTGGGTCCAAAAACTCTTGCCCTCTACATTGGTTTCTCCGTCATCCTCATCTCCAAGCACCAAAGATGCACCAAAATACTGTTGGGGGCTTTTTCAAGTATGGTTTTAAAGATTTTGAGTTGGCCACCTTTGTTATTATGTTCCTCCTATGTATTATGCTCTTGGCATGAACATCTTGCTTCGTGTTTACATTTTGAGATTTTTTTTTATTTGCATTCCATTTCATGTAGCATGGCCATTTAAGATTTTTCTTTTGGTTCTATTTTGCTTAAATATTGTCGTGAAGAGTTGTAAAACTCATTTTTCTCGTAAGTAGCAACTAGGTTTGAATGATTTTTTTTTCTTAACAGCAACATCTGTGAAGATTTGTGAATAACCTTGTTTTTGGACAATGATCCAAGCCACAACCAGTTGATGCATTGGACTTGCAGATATTGTGCGTTAAGGTTGTAGAATATGGCTATTATTTTTTTTAATGTTTGTTGTTGTGGTAAATTGCAGCAAAACCTACGGTACCCATTACACGCTGGACCTAGCCCTCCGATGATGCTCACCATTAAGATCCGAGAGAAGTTCAATCGTTGTGTAGTTCCTCTTTACCACCTTTTGTTCCTCATTCATAGAGTAGTCAGGTGATACATTTGACTTGCAGATGTTGTGCTTTAATTTTTAACAATGGAGTTCTTTGATTTATTTATATTTTTGTTCTTGTTCATTGCAACCAAATATTGCATACTCATTTCAATATGCAATTAGTCCTCTGACTGGGCTTAATGCTAAAAGCTCCACTACAAGCTCAAGACTTGTGAAAGAAATTAAAGAAGCCACACCAAATTCTAGGAAAACTGAAGTGCTGTATAATTCCTCAATGGGTTATATTATTGAAACCAAGAATGACGATGGCAATTTTGGGTTACCTCAGATAGTGGTGCATAATGACGAGGATGATAGCATTGATGAGCCAAAGTCGAGGATGATGTTTACTTCTGAGGAAGAATTAATCGCTTATTAGTTATTATAAGCGATACGCTAAACATTGTCTTTTTGGGATAATGAAACAAGGGAGTGTTGGATATGAGGATGAGAGTGTCAAATATGTCACGATTGGTTGTGCTTGTGGTGGTAAGGCACGTAATTGAACGCCAAATGTCTCCAAGCCACATCCGGCAACAAAGACTGACTGTAAGGCAAAGATAAATGCTATAAAAATTAAGGGGATATTGTAGGTGCAACGATTTAGAATATACACAATCACGACCTAAATCCACAAAAATCAAGGTTCTTTCGATGCAATAGAGAAGTGAGCAGGTCCATAAAGAGAGTGTTAGATACAAATGACCAGGCTGGCATCCGAATGAACAAGAGTTTCGGCTTTCTTGTGGTTGACGTGGGTGGGTTCGTAATCCTGCCATTTTTAGAGAAAGATTGTCGTAATTACATTGACAAGGCACGACACCTACGACTTAGGAAAGACGGTGCCTGGAGCGCTTTGTGAATATTTTTGTAGGATGCAATACAGGAATTATGATATTTTGGCACTAATGGATTTTGATGATGATGGCAGGTTGAGGAATGTGTTTTGGACAGAGGCACGAAGCAGGGTAGCCTATAAATATTTTGGTGATGTCATAACATTTGACACCATATATTTTATAAATAGATATATGATGCCCTTTGCACCGTTCGTGGGTGTAAACCACCATGGCCAGTCAATTTTGTTGGGAGCAGGTTTGATTTCTAGTGAAGATATAGAGACCTTTACATGGTTATTTCAGACTTGGTTGTATTGTATGGATGATAAAATTTTGAAGGCTATTATCACATATCAAGATAGAGTGATGAAAAATACAATTATTATTATTTTCTAGATAGCCGACATAGATTTTGTTGGTGACATATATTGAAAAAAGTGTCTGAGAAGCTTGGTTCTCATGGTGCCTACAAAACCTAGTTGAAAAGTCAATTGATGAAGTGTGCGTATGACTCTCAAACTATTGAAGAGTGAGAAATGTTGGGACATGTTAATAATATCGAACGATATAAGATTAAACTTGTTGCCAAGAGTTTCATTGAAAAAGAGGGCATTGATGACAAATAATCATTTTCTCTTGTAACCAAAAATGAATCGTTGTGATGTTCGTTGTTTATTTTTATTTAAAGTTACACACCAAATATATGAAAATGAGCTATTTAAATGGAATTATGGATGAAGAGCTTTACAAGTGCTAAGAAAAAGTTAAAGACCACTTGATCTCGAAACCAATTAGAAATCAATTTTTGGATTTAAAAAGCCTCTCTCGACAATGATATATAAATTGTAAAAATATCACGAATGCCTATAAATTGTTTATTGATGATTCACTGAAAAGACGTGAAAAATGTGTCATGTTATTTGCAAAGAACTAGAAATCATACTGTTTCATTTAAAACAATTGATAATCTTAAAATAATTGTTTATGCTCCAATTTCGATGATTGCTCTGCTAATAAAAAGTATAATTTTAATTATGTATTTTTATTAGCTGCTAGAATTATTTCATGAAAAAGTAAGAAATAAACAATCACTACCTATTGCTCGATAGAGGATGAAGGATTTTTTTCTCAAGACTTGGAGAGCTTGAATTTATAGCTAAGCCACTAGAAATTTATCGTGATAACTCCTCTTCAAATTTCCAAGTGCCAAGAAGAAAGTACAAAAGTAGAAAATGTCCGCATATAGCACTTCAATACTAATCCCTGTTTGAATAGTGAGATAAGTTGAGCTTTTTTTATATGAAAATTGAATAAAATATTATTAGAATATTATTTTTTAATATTATATTGTTTTGAGATTTAAAAAAGTCAAATTATTTATTATATTTTGTGTGAAAATTTAAAAAAATTGTAATGATGATATGAGATGAAATGAATCTATTTCTGTATCCAAACTGGACCTAAGTCTGTGATTTCAATTTAAAGAACATGTTGAAAGAATGAGTTTTATGTCTGCACCCTTGATGTGAAAATTTAAGCAATACATTGATATATTGAGTGTTGTCTATTATAGATGTTTATATTTTGTTGTCTCTCCTATATATATAGATATGTATACATATATATATATATAGATATGTATACATATATATATATATAGATATGTATACATATATATATATAGATATGTATACATATATATATATATAGATATGTATACATATATATATATATAGATATGTATACATATATATATATATAGATATGTATACATATATATATATATACATATGTATGTTTTGAGCACGTATATTTTTTCTTGTTCTAGACTAATAAAGAATCGATTAAAGGAAGTCTTTTAAAAAAATATTTTCAAATTATAAATCATTTTATTCTTTTTCTTTATGAGGAGAATGTACTAATTTCTAATTCTATAAAGTATAACACATCTATTTGTTGGGTTAAAATTATAGGTTTATAAATTTATAATAGTTTAAATTAAAATTTTGAGTAATAATGGGACAAAAATGTCCCTAAAAGTTTCCTAGATGATCATGAAAACTATTTTAAGTAATAAAATGGATAAAATTTTCACATTATATAATTTGTGCCCCAACGCTCTTCTTCATATAAAATTTTTAGCAATTGAGTAAAAGAAATATTACAAAAAAGCCTTGCACCACATATCTTCACTTAATTAACATATCATTTGTCATTTTTTCATTCTATTTGAACACACGCATATTTAAGCATTGAGAAAAACTTGTAGTCGGATGGGTTTAAAACTCATTTTCACACCTGCCAATCACATCTTGCCATGTACGCTATTCACAAAAAGACTTCATGCATCTCACCATATCCGAATACCTCTCATATATTTCCTTCAAATACGTAAAGCTTCAGTTCTTCCATTCTCACTGCACTGCATCAAATCAACCCAAGACCCCATCTCGCTGCACTGCAGTGCACCTTCCCATCAGAAAACCCACCTTCTCATTAGAAAACCCAACGTCCTCTTTATTCTCTCCCTCTCCCTTCCTCAAGCCATCAATCCAGACGGACTCTCTGTTCTCTCCCTCCCTCAAAGAGTCGGACCAATGAAAGATGACCAATGACTTAATAACCGGACCAATGACTTATTGAAAAAAAAAAATTGATAATCATCACAAAGTAGACAACCTTGCCGTACAGCTTGAAGAAAATAATTTAAGCCATATTCATAAACTGTTTATATATAGGAATAGATTTGGTCATGTGGCATATATTTATAATTTATTATAAATTGACCAACTAATAGAATTAGTTCCAGCTAGGGATATTATTTTTAAAAAAATCATTACAGGTAGGTGAATTTGAACAACTATTAATTATATCTTCACTAAAAAAATTTGGTTAAAAACAATGAAAAGCCACGAAAAATTAATGAAAAGCATCGCAAAAATTATGTATTGTCGACAATATTCCAAGGAGAAAACACTACAATACTTGGATGGATGAATGCCTCAGGAGAGGCATATTTTGGAATGGAATAAAATAGAAGAACAAGCCTTGCGAAAATAAAGTAGAAGAGCAAAGAGGGCTTTGAAGTGCGCCTCCCTCTTCAAAAAATTTTTTACCTTCCGTCCGTTGGCTTTTCGCGTCAAGTGGGACTTTCCTTCTGTCAAGTGGGGCTTCTCTTCCGTCGGCTTGAGAGAGGGAGAGAATAGAGAGTCTGTCCATTGTCTGGCTTCCATCGGTTTGAGGAAATGAGAGGGAGAGAACAAAGAGCCCCAAGTTGATGGCTCGAGGATGGGAAGGTCAGTATACAACGAAAAAGGAGAGGAACGGATTGATGGAGGCTAGGAACCCGAGTTGATGGGTTTGAAGGAAATATATGAGAGCTTTTCAGGTGTGGTGAGATGCAAGAAGTCTTTTTGTAAATGACATACGTGGTAAGATGTGATTGGCCAGTGTGAAAAGGGATTTTAAACCCATTCGGCCGCAAGTTTTTCTCTTAAACATTAGAATAGAAGAAAAAAATAATAATAAATCACATGTTGATTAGGTGGATGTGTGTGGTGTAAGACTTCCATGTAGAATTTCTATTTGAATAATAATTTGTACAAGTTTCAAATAAACAAGTTTCGCGCAGTCCTTTTGTAAAAATATGGAATCCGCCGTAAAAAAATATAAAAATATCTATTTTTTTTTTATTAATAGGACCTTTTTTTACAAATGTCAGATTTTTCTATTTGAGACTTATACCTAATATTACTCTTTAGCAATTGAGAAATGATATTTACAGTCATGGAGTACGCAAGCGCCACTCAATCCTTTTAAAAAAAGGTGAATAAATACGGGATCCATATGAAAGAAAAAATCTAATTTTTTAATAATAGACCTCACTACTCTTTTTTAAAAAGATTATGCAACACTTGCATATTATACGACTATTTCTAACATGGCTCTTACACTCTTTGCAATTTCAACATGAGAGACATTTGCTTCCCATATTATTTTATTAATCTATGGGCCCAATGGTGGCTCTAACCACCTAAATAAAAGCCCAAATTGGGCACACGACATTGGTCCCAAACTAGTATTTCTAGGTCCAGTCCAGCTACGACCAAATTACACGCCCTATTAATTCTTCGTATATAAAGGCTTATTCTACTTCGTTCTAAGGGTTAGGGTTTTACTCTGCGGCTGCTTGCTTCAACCTCTTCTTCGCCCTCCGACCCCTCGTAGCAGTTGAAGAACTCCTCGTCCCTCCGTCACCATGGGGTATGTGGCCGAATGAATCTCTTTGAGTCTCTCTCATTTTCATAATACTGCTTTACTCGATTTGTCAATTTATTTCCATTTTTGTGATCTGTACTACGTTTCTTCAAACGAAATCTGAGTATCGAATGGCTTCAATCCGCAAAGCCATGCTTAGATTTAGGTTTTTATAATTTCCGTACTCTACGTCGGCTGTTGGAGAAGTTACGGAATAATGTATGGGAATAAAATATTAGCTCATGATTAATGTCGATTTGATTGGCTGGGTTTTTACAAAAAACTTGAAACTCACATCAGAGGACATATGATGATTACGTTAGGGTTTTAGCTTTTGGACTTAGTTGACGCAGAATGTTTCCTTTTCCAAATTTTTACTTCGGTCATATGTAAAATGGAATCCGTGACTATCGAGGGCTTAAGTAAAAGGAAGACATCCTGTCTATAGCAAGAAAAATGAACATGTAGAATAGGGGTAAGGGTTTTGATTAGTTACCGGAGGCTTGCGAGATCTCAAGGCCAATGTGGTTTTTTGTTTTGTAAGTTGAACGTTAGTACTGCTTCAAAATGTAGTTTGTCTCATGTCTGATATCGGGGTACTAATCATAAGAAACTAATGGATTTTTTTTTTGTAGTTGATGATTTGGTTTACATATTTTTACAAGCTTTCCTTGTATTGAGAATTTGATATAGATGCCTTTTTCTTAATTAAATTCGTAGAAATAAACCAAACTCTGCCAAAGTGAATGAAATGTGTTAAGTTAAATTCCCTTTGGTCTGTTGGTAAATAAATTAGGTATTAGCCAAAACACTTGTTGAAACTGATCACGTTTTTTATCTACTGTTGTATTTCTGATCTCTGATCTGTTAGTACTTGTTAATTGTTTGATTACATAGGTGGCCTTGATAGCCTCTTATTCAACTGGTTGATTTTTTTTTTCTTTGAAATGGTTTCCTATATGATTGCTTGGAACAATAATAAACAAACTAGGACCTGGAGTTTTGTTACGGATGATGGTTTAAGGCCCCGTTTGGATGTTGAGTTGAGATAAGTTGATTTCTTTATGAATAGTAGTGAGTTGAGATGGTGAAGTGAGTTTTGTGGGACCCACCCAAGACTTTCAATTTTTGTTTCTTGCCCACTGGCAATCTATTAGACTTGAACTGTTGTTCAGGATTTGATATGTTAACCATCCTCTATTGAGATGATGAGCTCATGATTTATTGCAAATTTTTCTAACAGGAAGACACGTGGTATGGGAGCTGGTCGCAAGCTGAAGTCCCACCGTAGGAGGCAAAGGTGGGCTGACAAGTCTTACAAAAAGTCCCACCTTGGAAATGAATGGAAGAAGCCATTTGCTGGGTCTTCCCATGCAAAAGGCATTGTCCTTGAGAAGATGTAAGACTATTAGGTCATTTTTGCCATTCACTCGTGCATAATTGATCATTTCGTTTACTAGTAATTATGAGTGAGTGAAGATATGTTTGAAAGTTGAGCATTTGCTAACTTCTCCATACGGTTTTCTGGGATGTTTAGAGGTATCGAGGCCAAGCAGCCAAACTCTGCTATCAGGAAATGTGCCAGAGTCCAACTGATAAAAAATGGGAAGAAGATTGCTGCATTTGTCCCCAACGATGGTTGCTTGAACTACATCGAAGAAAATGTGAGTATTCTTGGCCTCAAACAAGGCATGGTCTTTTCTGGTAGATGCTTCATCTTCAATCCCTTCCTACTTATGGTTGACCACTATTACATGATATTTGTATGTAGGATGAGGTGTTGATCGCCGGATTTGGTCGAAAGGGTCATGCTGTCGGTGATATTCCTGGTGTTAGGTTCAAAGTCGTGAAGGTTTCTGGTGTCTCCCTCCTGGCTCTATTCAAGGAGAAAAAGGAGAAGCCTCGGTCCTAAGTTTGTTGGGAATGGCAGCGTATTTGTGTTTTACATGGATTTTTCAAAGAACCGAGCTGTTGCAACCTTTTATCAACTAGATTTTGTGGACTTATCTTTATTAATCTTTTAAGTATTTTTTGGGTAATTAAATCTTGAGTTATTACAACGAATTTGTGAAAATCTTTTTTGATTCAAGAAATCCATTTGGGACTTGTGAGTTGTGAATGTCTTTTAACCCCACCCCCCGCCTGAATATTACTCACCAACCCACATGCAAGCGAAATTAATTTGAGAATAGAAAATAATTTTATTTCCTTTTTTGAGTTTACAATGCTTGATTCGCTCATCCGAATCCTTTAATTGATCAGCATACCCTGTGCGACTGTCTGCTCCGTATTAATGATATGTTTGGGGAATGGAATGATATATAAAATTCTCTTTTTATTATTATTATTTTTTTAAATTTTTACACAAAATATAATAAATAATTTATTTTTTAACATTTAAATATAATTTTTTAAAATTTTAAAATAATAATAATATAGAAAAATAATATTTTAAACTTTTATCTAAAATAAAAAAAAATTATCATCTCATTCTTCAAACCTACTTGAGAAGGCTGGTTTGTTTTTAAGATTAAAATCTAAAATTTTAAAAATCTCTATCTCGTTATTACAATTTTTCTAAATCTCTATACAAAATAAAATAAACAATTCAACTTTTTCAAATCTCAAAATAAAAATAATATTAAAAAATATATTCTAACAATTTTTTATTCAACTTTTTAACTTTAATCTCAACTAATGTCATCTTATTTCATCGCATTTCTAAAAACAAACAAGATCAATAGCAGTAGTTCTGTAAATTTTCTCCACTGCAAATCACAAATACAAATAACCCATGGCAAATAAGTCGAAAACTCAACAGGAGTGCCCTTAATCACATTTTTGTTAAGTCAATGCTTCTCAATATCCATGCATGTCACATTTTTGTAATGAATAACATCCATGAATGACTATAAGTTGCAAACAGAATTATTACAAATACAAAGAGATTAGACAAAAGTAAATTAACAAACTAACGTGACTTCATGTGATTCTTTAGATATTCTTTACACTAAAAGAAATTTTACAATCTGACGTACTGCATCAAGTTAAGTCAGTTTGTAGATTTACTTTTGTATAATCTTTTTGTGGTCAAAGTATTTCTCAATTGCAAAACAACGATATGGTGAAGCAAATGATTGTGGGTTATTTTGGCAATTAAAAAGTAGATTTTCTCCAAGATCCTAAATGAAGATTTTCTTGAACATTTTGGAGAAAAAGATAACATAACACCCATGAATGTCGGAAGATCCAAACCATGCATTACTATTCGGAACAATGAGAATGAAAAAAAGACAGGCTTGTAACCATGTGGGCTACTGGTGAAAGAAAAAGAAGTAGGGGCTTGTTAATTATATGTTTAGAGGCTCTCAATTGCTTATTAAACAAAGCTGAAAGTGATAACATTCTCATTGGGCTATAACTAAGAAAGCACCAAGTTTCAATCAATCATTTATTCTTTGCATATGACAGCCTCTTGTTCTATAAAGCTAATTGCATTTGGTGGAGCAGATTGGCCAGGCTATTGGATCTATATGAAAAAGCCTCGGGTTTGAGGCTTAGCAAGGAAAAGATCTCAATTTTCTTCAATAGTAACACAAGACAAGAGCCAAAACACTTGATCATTAGAGCTGTAGGAATTCATGCAACTGATTCTTATGAAAAGTACCTGGGATTGCCTGCCACTGTGGGCAGAACTAGAGCCAACTCATTTAGGAATATTATTGATCAAGTCAAGGCTAGGTTGAGCAACTGGAAAACACAATTTTTGTCTCAAGCAGGTAAAGAGGTGTTGCTTAAATCCATTATTCAGGCTATACCATATCTTTTTAAATTACTAAAACAGCTTGTCAATCAACTGAACAAAGCTGTAAGGAGCTATTGGTGGGGTCAACAGGCTAATGAGAGCAGAATCCATTGGATCAAATGGGATCATATGAGGAAGTCCATGAAGATGGGGGCCTTGGCTACAGGGATTTTGAATATTTTAATATAGCTATGTTGGCATGGCAATGTTGGAGAGTTCTTAAAAATCTAGATTCATTGGCAACTCATGTTTTTAAAGTAAAATATTTTCCACATGCCAACTTTCTTCAAACAAAGTTGGGAAGCAAACATTTTTGGCTGCCAGAGCTTTGTTAAATGAGGGATTTTTTTGGAGGATTGAAAATGGAGAACAGGTTTGTATTTGGGATGACAAATGGATTCCTTGGCCAAACACTTACAAGATCCAAAGTTCAAAAATATTTCTTCAGGCAGACAAAGGTTTCAGTTCTCATTGAGCCTTCCACTAAACAATGGAATATTCCACTAGTGCAGACCATATTTTCATAAGAGGAAGCAGACATTATCAATACTATTCCAATCAGTTCTTGCCAAAGCCCTAATAAACTTATATTTTCAAATGGTTTGTTCACAGTCAAAAGTGCATATCATTTAAGAATTGCCAACAAAGCTCAACAGCAAGGTCAATCTTCTGATTTTCAATCTCTTTTAGAACCTTGGACTAAGTTATGGAATCTCAATGTTCCTCAAACTTGCAAGACATTTAATCTCTTTAGAAGGAAAGTGGTGGAGGAGTCCAACTGTCCAATATGTGAGCAGATCTCTGAAATAGTCATGCATGCTTTATGGTTTCAGCTATGTGGGGGGGGGGGGGGGGGAGTACTCTATTCGATTTCAAAATTTTAACTCTCAAAGTTCTAGTTTCAAAGCCTTTATGGAGGAGATGTTTGGACTGTTTGATCAGAATTTAATTGAAGAGTTTATTGTTACTGCTTGGAAAATCTGGGCAAGAATGAATGAGTTTGTATTCAAAGGCATGTTTTCTCATCCCAATCAGTTAGTGCAATAATCCATGACATTGCTGAATGAGTTCAAACAGGCAAACTGCAGAACTGGAACATCTCTTGCAAATACAAATCAAGCCCACTCAACTTGGCAGGCTCCACCTACAAATGTTCATAAGATCAACTGTGATATAGCAGTGGATAAAGTCAATTGCAAAGCTGGTTTTGGAGCCAACATTCGTGATTGGGAGGGCTCTGTGAAAGGCACATTGAGGAGGAATTATGACTTATATCCTTATCCTATGCTAGTCGAGACCATTGCTGCATTTTATGCAGTAAAATTCATTGAAGAGAAAGGCTTTAAAAATGTTGTCTTGGAAGGAGATTCTCTGCTAGTTGTTGAAAGGATTCAAAAGTAACAAGCTAATGATACTTGTTCTGGAATGTTTATAGCAGAAATCTTGGAGATTTTGGCAGGTTTTGAACATTGGTCAGTGAACCATGTTGGGAGGGATTGTAATAAGACAGCACATGCCTTAAGCAAAGATGCTTTGGGGTTTCTAAGAGCCAAAATTGTTCTCCATTTGATTCCTCTTTGTATTCTCCCTTATTGTTGAGGTTTATGAATAAAGATATGTTTTTCTCTCAAAATAATAATAATCGTAGAATGATAATGATGGCGATAATAATAATGCCGATAATAATCATAGTAATAACATGAATGCTAACAATATTAATAATGATAGTAATAATAAAATAATAATAATAATATTATTATTATTATTATTATTATTATTATTAATAGTAATGATAAGAATAATAACATGATTAATGCCCGGCACCTGCCCTAGCCATTAATCATGGGCATGCATCCTCCCACCTAATGCGGGTGGGTTCTAGGAGCAATAACAATATCAATAATAATATTATTGATGATATTAATAATAATAGTGATGGGTAATAGCACTAAATGTGTTTCCCTATATTATAAGAGTAATACTTATAGTGTTGGTTGCTGTAAATGTGCTATGATACTCTTAAAGCCAACTCTTGCCTATCTTAACCCACGCAAAGTGTGTCTATTGATTGGCTAATGTTGTAATTCTAATAACTTATACCGACTAAACAACCACTCATGCTTTAGCAGACTAAAAAAAATAAACGTTGGCTACTTAACAGGATGGAATACCTTATGCCTTTTATATGCTTTTATTTTAAGAAGATTTGGAAACATTTCAGATAGGCAATGATTTTTTAGCAATAGCCATATACACTAACCAACATAGTATGTTATCTTAGGCTTTTCCCGACGACATATAGCTTTGGTTGGCGGACATGCTCCCACTAGGACTAGTAGATGTAACTTGGTATTTGAAGAAGAAAGGGAGGAGCGTCGAAAGCAAATCAGGAAGGTGTATGCAAAGAGGAGGAAATAAATGGTTGCCTTTATGACATTTGGAATTGTCACTCAATTTTGGTAAGGGTTAGTGATATAAATGATCTCTCATGTGTCTTGGAGAGAGTGGCAGGCAACCATCAACGCACCAAATGAATTGCTTGTTGCTCCAAGTTGCAAGTATCCGGGGATACAATATTCAACATCCACTATTGTTTCATTATAGGGAGGTGGGATATCATCAAGGGATACAATGTGTTAAGAATGGAGGGAACTTTCAGCTTTACAAGCTTCATCAATGGACGCGCGCTTTCAGGATGATTGACCAACTACTCCAAAGAAAATTGGAAGGTATTTGCATGGTACAATGTTCCTTCCCATTGTAATCTATCCCCTACATTTACGAATTTGGTCGTGATCATTGCCTTTTCACTTCCAATCTCGGACGTTAAGAAAAACTGAGGGGTTGTTTCTTGTCATGAGTATTATTGCTACAAGTTGGAAGATATGTCATGAGAAAAGTTAGTCTTGTTACACTCTAGATGACTCCTTCAACATTTTGTAGTTGACATGTACATTAAGATAGAGACATTAAGGTTGAGCTACTTTCACTATATTCAAGATGTGATACATGTTGAAGCTTATTAGGGAATAGTCAATAGTGTTCTTGGTGGTGAGACACATGGTTCAAGAGTCGGTCAAACGATGATTTTGCTAGCTTTGTTTATTGAAGGTCCAAGAGGTATGCGTAAAAGGTATATGGAGGCATTGTCCTTGGTCTAACGTTATGGAAAGCTTGGCATCTTCCTCACCATGACATGCAATCCAAACTAGCTGAAATCAAGCAACACCTATTGCCAAATGTATAGTCCCAGAATAGACTTGATCTTTAGCCCAAATATCCTATGCCAAGTTATAGGAACTAAGTATCAATTATTTAAGAACCATGTCTTTGGTTAGGTTACTGCATATGTCAATGTAACGGAGCATCAAAAGTGGGGATTGCCTTATGCCCACTTTTTATTATATTGAGATGAGATTGGAAAACTGTAGCACTAGAAAAATTCAATAATGTAGTGTCTGTCGAGCTTCCTACCAATGATGAGAATTCCCACAACTATTTAGCCGTAGTCAAGCACAAGATTCATGGTCCTTCTGGTGACTTAACCCTACTAATGTGTACATGTAAAAAGACAGTTATAAGAGTTACCAGCCAAAGACTTTCAATGAAACAACCACCATGGCAGAAGATTCGTTCCCAAGGTATAGACGGCATGACGACGGAAGGGTGGCGAGGATCATGGGGGCAAGTTTAGATAATTGTTGGGTGGTGCCCTATAAAATTGACTGTCATATTAATGTTGAGATATGTTCAACGATTAAAATAATTAAGTATACATATACAAAGGACGTGATCAAATTGCTTTTAACATTGTCTCGGGTGATGATGCACAAGGTGTAATGAAATTCAACAATTACAATCTGCTAGATGGATTACCCCATTCAAGGAAATGTGGTGAATATATGTATTTGTGTTGAATGAGGTAAATCTAGTCGTAGATAGTTTGCAATTACATCTTAAAAATTCACAACCAATGTCTTTTCGTGATGATGATAATCTCACTTAAGTTGTAGAGAATGATTTCACTGCAAAAACTATGCTGACAGAGTTCTTCACAATGAATCAAGTTGACCATATAAGGGGGCCATTGTCATTCCAAAATTGAAAAGGGTTAAAGGTGCTCTCTCATTCCGTAAGGCTGGTTCATTGCATGAGTTACTAGAAACGGACGATGGATTAAGAAAATGTCTCAAAGAAGCATCATCGTGCCAAATGCCTTATAACTTAAGAAGGTTGTTTGCTACTTTATCAGTTTACTGTAATCCTTCAAGTCCAAGGGTTTGGTGGGAATAATATAAATCAAACATGTTAAAAAATTCCAAACATCTTAACATTCCTTGTGAAACTATTAGAACTAAAGTGTTGCACAACATTGCCTCTACTCTTGAATCAATGAAAAAGAACACAAATGTATATCATTTGGTTAATTATAAGGTTGCCATTGATAATGGATATGCTACCTTGAAGGAGATTGCTAATGAATTAGATATAATTGTTTCCTCAGATGATCTTATTGCTTTAGAGTTGCTGAACAGACAACAAACGGTACCATTTTGCATAGGGTTTTCACGAGTGCATTTAAGGCTTTTTTCATTGATGGCCCTGGTGGAACCAGAAAGACTTTCCTTTATAGGGCTCCTCTTGCTGCAGTTTGCACCAAGGTTTTGGTTGCTCTTGCCACTACATCTTCGAGAGTGGCTGCATCCATTTTGCTGGGAGGTAGGACAACATAGTTGAGATCTAAAATCCCCTTTGATGTTGAAAAAATTATATTTATAGCGTAAGCAAACAAGGTGGTCTTGCCAAGTTGTTTGTGTGCAGCAAGTTTAATTATGTGGGATGAGGCACCTATGTCAAAAAGGCAGAAAATCGAGGCATTTGATAAGTTATTGCAAGATTTAAACAACTTTGAATTGCCTTTAGGTGGAAAGGTAGTTGTATTTGGTGGGGAGTTGCGACATATTTTACTTGTGGTTCAAGAAGCATCCAGGCAATAACAAGTCGCCTCGAACTTGGTAAAGTCATATATATGGCTTACATTAGAAAAGAGAAATTTTATTAAGAATATAAAAGGCAAATTAGATTTTGTTTTTCAGATTTCTTGCTCCAAGTAGGAAATGGGTCAGAACTTTTAACAATTGATGGTGTTATAAGTATTCAAGTGGATTGATTATTCCTTATGTAGATGATGAGGCATCACTGAATGTTTTAATTGATGTTGTTTTTCTAGATGTTGCCAACTATAATGAGAACTTAGATATAATGATATAGTGACTGATCTTAACCCTAAAGACTGATTGTGTTGACGAGATAAACAACTTAATGATAAATCAATTCCTAGGCAACATCACTCGATATTGTAGTTGCATTGAACTATTGAGAGAAGCGAGCAATTTTTAATGGAATTCTTAAATAGTCTTACTCCAAGTGGGTTTTGTCCCCATGAACTTTGTTAAAGTCGAATTTTCCAGTGATGCTGCTCAGGAATATTGATCTATATGAAAGGTTGTGTAATGGGATGCGGTTGATTTGTCGTGGGTGTTTGAGGCAAACATCATCGATGCAGAAATTGTCATTAGTCATTATCATGGCAACATGATGTTCATCCCAAGGATCTCATGTTTTACAAAAAAAAACGAAAATATCTCTTTCAACTTCAAGAGAACACAATTTTCAATCCATTTGAGCTTTGCCATGAAGATAAATAAAACGCAAGGGCAAACTCAGTAGAATCTTGACTACGTTGGGATATATCTTCTGAACCAGTTTTCTCTCATGGTCAACTTAATGTTCATTTTTCTCGAGAATAGACATTAAACTCAGTTAAGGACCTCATCCGGTCCATCTTAACCGATAGTTGCGATATAGTTCAACAAAGAATATTGTTTACACTGAAGTCCTTGAGCTTGCTCGTTTATTTTGATCCCTATGTGCGAGTCATCGATAATATTCTCTTTTTTAATTTCCTAGATTCTATGTAACTCCAATTTGTTTCATCTCATTGTGAACTTTATTTACAAGTTCTAAGTTTAGAAATTAAAAAAACAGATATCCAATCTTGTAGGGAAAAGGAATTTATCCAGAAATAATAACCGAATATAGTTCTATGATATTAGCCTTGATAGGGTTTGGAAGATCAACCATTGATTTTAATCTCGTACCATACACCGGCCTGTATTTCGGCCTATATCGGCCGGTATTTCGGTCTTTATTTCTTTATTTATTTTCATTTTTTCAAACTACAAGTTTATTTTTTGACCCACAATTCAGACTAAGCTATTTATAATTTATATAAATATGTATTTATATATAATTTATTTATATGTAGACTATTATTTTAGAATATAATTTATATATATATAATTTATTTATATCTCGATTATCCCGAAACGGTATACGAAACGATACTGGTATCGAAATAATTCGTTCCAGTACCTTGACCGGTACAACGTCCGGTACAATATTCAAAACATTGAGATCAACGACGAGTGTTACAAAAAAGCATACCACGAACTTCAGCTCAATGCCCGACCAAGTATCAAAATTTGGTATTCATCGATGATTAGGTTAATCAAAGCATTTTCGTGTGATATATACTATGTGAACATTCTCTCCTCCACTTTTTATATATCTTTCCATCTTGTGTAGGAGATCGAATCCAGTTCATGACAATCTTCGACAGGGACATCGAGCTCTTGTAATGTGTCCTCGAATTACTGCATTGTAAATGTTGTTGTCAAGCAGCTTCATGTAGAGTAGTTCAAAGTTTATGATTATCCATACCAATGGATCATAACCAGCCATACCATGATTGACCCATTGGCGAATGATGGGCCGAATTTGCTTGGGCTAGACCTTATTCCATTTCTTGCATTATGTGATCTTGTTCACTTGATTGTTCTTAAGTATTGAAAATTTGGTGCAAGTTTATTCTCTAGAACTGCTCTTATTACAAGCTAAATCTACTTACCTAATGTGTTAGATATCGTCGGTGTAGCTATGGGTGTCGAGCCAACTAGGGAGATCCATGCAAATAGCATAGCCACAAAAATTCAAGAATCATGGATGATTGATAACAGGTAATTTTGCTTTGTACTACTTCATTTCTTATTCCTAAATATTTTGCAAGCTTGCCTAACAAAACCAAATTAAAAGAATTCCCGTCTGAGCTATAGGTGTTGATTACGATGTGGGACCAGTTTGTGGGCAACAAATTGAGTTGAATTGCGAGTATCATCGAATCCATGCATATTGTTGTAGCTACAAGGCTTAAAGTTGTCCAACATAATGGTATTTATGCACCGAAATCTCTTTAGTTTGACAAAAATAATGGCATCAAGCTTTACCCAAGCACGTCTTTGTCAACAAATTCATCCTAGTAATTTCTCATTAATCCGAATTGTTTAGAGGCAACTGGGCTTCGAGTTAGGTAACTCCTTCTCATTTGATATGTTGAATAGAAAACCAAAAAAGTACTCTTGCATGTTGTCACAAGAAATCTAAATTGAAACGATTATTTCTTGCAGGGCGGACAATAACAGGGAAACCATAATGGAGGTTTGCGCAAATAGGCCAACTGTTCGATCATCTTCTAGGGCAAAGCTACCAGATAATTGGGTTGAACATAAATTTAAAAACTGATTCTGAATTTGACTCTGCTCTGGCTTCGCTCCGACTCTATCAAAACAGAGTCGAAGTCAAATGTCTTTTCAATTTTTCAGTCGGAGTTGGAAGTGTCGCTAGACCGACTCCAACTTTATGCTATGGTTAAGGAATTCATATATATTTATATATATATATATATATGTAGTTTTTTAATATAATTTTTACATAATCAAGTAGCTACTAATATTAATAAAAATTAGGAAAATGTATAATATTTCAAATATAGTAAATCAAATAACTCGTACATAAGGTCAAATTCATTTGAAAAATAAATTAACAAATCCTGAATATAAATTATAGTTTGATTATCAGTTCAAAGTAGACTCATATTTGAATTAAAATAAAACAAGCTCGAACATTCAAAACCTAGCTCAACTTGAGTTGGTTACAATTTTCATCCTCAAGCTTACATATATTTTGGACTTTGCTTTCATACGATCGCGATTCGCAACTAAGAAATCACATCCTCCAACTACTATTAGTTTTCAACCACTAACACCTTTTATGTCCAAGTCTGATTATTAAGATGACAAAACATAGGTTATATGGTATTATTCTGATTAGCAAATCGTATCAGAAGATATCATTTGATGGTCAACAATAGTTTGAAGTGCAATGTGTTAGTTCGAAGTACAACAATATGCAAAAAGCCTATTATTTGGAGAGAAGAAAGTTATCCCAAATGTAATTGACTATTGCATAAAATGAAACCTAACAAAACATTTTAGTGTTTCTTCAATCGGTTGTCTCCTAAAGCATTCACAAATAGTTATTCAGAGTTGTCAAAAAGTGTGGCACCCCACCATCCAGATGCACCTCATCTAAAACTAAGCAAAGACATCTTGTAAACGCGTAGTTGAACATGCACTCCATATGCAATATACAACTTGAATGGACGCCTACCAATTGGATAGCTCTATTAAGGCATCATATATTGGTTTCATATACCGACATGCTTCTTGATCTGAAACAATTGTCTTCAGGCATGATAATCCATTCCCTGCAAACCATGAATAGATGCTGAAACAATGGACAACATAATTCGGAAACCTAATGGAAAAGTCTTCACTTCTAAAAGATTATATCCTAGACTAAGAATTGTAAAATGTAGATGCTTAAAATGTCGTAAATTCAAATTTTTAGGCATCATAAGTAGGAAAGAATCTCCGAGGGCAAGGTTTCTTGACAATAAACCCAGTATATCAGCAGACATGAAGAAACACTAACCTTGAAATAAATGCTTATGCTGTTGCAGTATCTCAGCTGTTTTCTTTCATACTGCTTTCTAGAGAAGTCAAGACAGCTGCCTTCTCTACCTCTACGACTTTCAAGCCTGTTAAAACATCAGAAAACCCATCCATATTACAAAAAGAATCCTTGTCAGAAAAAGGTGTCCTCATGCTGGACGTAATCTCAAAGGTGGTTGGAGAGTTAGAGGGGACAGGTTTTGACAAACATTTCAAATATTCATCCTGTTGGGTACAACCATGAAGCCCCTCCCTTTGACAGGACAACTCCAGAGCACCAGAAATATCTTTGCCACCAACATTTAACTGAGAGAGAGAAATAGAATCGCCAATGTTCTTATACAGACTCTCCTTATTTATAACCATAGCTCCAACTTGTCTGCTCAAGTCATCAACTTGATCTTCGAAATTTTCCTCCACATTAGTGATTTTAATTACAGGCAAATCATTCTTAAGATCAGCTTGGACATGTTTTGCTTCTTCACCCACTTTCTGATAGGACGTATCCTTTTCAACAAGAAAATTAGAACCTGAATCACTCGTATTAAGCTCTCCATTGATAGGAGTGACATTCATATCAGTTGTAGGGGTATTGCCCTTGGTTTCTGAACACACTTTATCCTTCAAAACATCAAGGCTACCATTCTTTTGAGCTATTCCAATATCGGAAGCACACATACCAATATCACATCCTTCAGCTTCAATTTCCTTGTCCTTCAACTGACTTTCTCCACCACCTTTCGGAGATGATCTACTTTGAACTTTTGGAGATCTGTTTTGAACTCTTGGAAATATGCCAGGACAGCTTTTGACATTCCTTGATGCACTAGAGCTTCTGATTGCAGCAACCAATGATTCTTTAAGAGGTGTAGGAGATTTAGATTTCGTATTCACCAAAGTTCGCTGAGGATCAGCTTTTATGCTCCTAATTGCCGTTAGAGTTCTACCAGTTTGAGGATTTCCTGATTTTGCCTTGTTTGGGCCTCCATTTGGGGCAACATTTCCTGCTCCAGTTTTAGGCAAGCCACCACGTGCCACTGGATGAGATGACATAATTCCAGGTGGAGTTCGTCCAGTTGATTTCACCTGCATAGTATGAAATTTATGATGCAGGTTTCAACAAAATAAAAGAAAATGAGGGAGATGATTTTGCCAAAACACTTCCATAAATGCCCCATCACAATGTCTTTTCACGCATTAGATAGCATAGTCATTTTTTAGACAACGTCTTTTATCTCCCTCTTGAAAACTACCATGGAAAAATCACTTTCCAACTAGAATATATCAATTACAAAAGGGAAAGTAAAAACTGACCCCATCAAAGAAGCCAATTTTAGGTGATGGCAACCGAAGGCCTGAAGGTCTCACAGAAGCCAAATGAGGAAGTGCACCAGATGCTGATGAAGCTTTCTTTACACATTCACCAAGTGATTCAATAACCTGGGTTTCATGCCCAACTGAACCTTTCTCGTTACATTGTGTTAGAGCTTCCAAAACATGAGGCACATCACCATCTACGGAGGCGTCTTTGCAAGTACTTTCAAGGCTGGCTCTTGAGCTATTAGACCTTTGTTTAAAGGTAGAACTTGATGAATATGACTCTGACGACCATTCACTTATAGAGCTTGCAGGCGAAGTACTAGGGGCAACCTTGGATGAAGAAATCAACATAGCCGAGAGATGAGGACTACCAGACTGAACATTATTTCTTGATGCAGTTCTTGATGGTGTTTTGGAGGTTGAACCAAAAGAAGGCGGGCGACCAGTTATGGAATCTTTTTTTGTTTTCATCGATTTGGTAGAAGATTTACTAACGCTGTCAGTACTGCCAGAACTATCAAAAGAGGAAGTTGTTTGTGTCTTGGTCACAACTGATGAGCCCAAAGAAGAGGTTTTAGAAGACACTGGGGGCCTTGGAACATTATTCCGTGAACCACCCGAAGCAGGTATTTTTGAAACTGGAGCCCCTCTACCTGAAGGAATGAAACTAAATTAAAGTGTACAATTTAACTAAGAACGAAAAGCATTTTTACTGTAGAAAATAAATTAATCTAACCAAATAAAACTCATAATTACCACTTGCACTTTTTGCATCTTTTCCCAATTTGGTATGGTTATCGGACAGAGAAGCTCTTTTGGTTAATGGTGTTGAGCTAGGAGTGTCCTTGACTAGTACCATTGGTCGCTTTGCAAGGGATGAAGTAGACTCTCTCCTTGAAGCAAATGACTTCATTTTAGAGAGGATAGGAAAATGTTAGTTAACCGTAAGTTCAAAGCCCATTTTCATAAAAGGTTTATTAACATGGCTAAAAGGGAAAAAAGATTATCTGTGTTCTATTGGTTTCAAATAACAGATAAAACTTTAGGTTCAGGGGGCCAAATAAGTGAGTTAAGGAATGCCTAGTATCATTAAAAGTGGTCAATCTCCATTCAAGTTGGACAGCCTGAAAA